>JARQOD010000002.1:177421558-177465798 GCA_033576555.1 Oophaga sylvatica
AATGCCAATTATGAATTTATTGACGTTAATGTTGGCATTAATGGAAGGGTTTCTGACGGTGGCGTTTTGGAGCACACAAGTTTTGGTGATCGGTTGTTTAATAATAAACTTAACTTGCCAACCAACATGGACACCACCGCCAACCTAAACTTTGTGTTTGTGGGTGAATGAAGCCTTCCCCGTTCATGAGCATCTTGTGAAACCATACCCACAAAAGACTTTGACAGGGGAAAGGGTATTTTTAATTAAAGACTGTCTAGGGCACGCGCATTGTGGAGAATGCCTTCGGCATAATGGCCAACCGCTTCAGGGTTTTCCACACTCCAATCAACATGAAGCTGGAATCCATAGACTCTGTGGTGTTTGGCCTGTTGTGTGCTGCACAATTTTCTAAGAAAACGCGATGCTGGTACTTACAGTCCACCAGGCTTCATGGACTCGGACAGCAATGGTGACGTGGTGCTCGGAGAATGGCGTGACAATGATCCCGCTATTGCAGGCCTTCAACCAGTCAATCAAGGCAGGAGCAAGGACAATGCGAAGGCCGCAGAGACAAGTACTGCCAATACTTTAATGGGCCTGGTGCAGTGAGTTGGCAGCATCAGGTCTAGTTTGATTTTGAGAATGTTTTACTTTACCTTTTTTAACAATGTTTTGATAATAAAATATTTTTATTTTAAAATGCATTCGTGTTTTTTTCAATTATTTTACCAATATGGGAGAAGGGCTAATGATGGGTGAGATGTGGGGAGGAGTAATGGGATGGCAACGAGACATGTTACCAGCTGCTGTAGTTTTTAAAATCTTTTCAAAGGCTTTTTTTTCCCCTATTTTTTGTTATACATTGTATCTACTTGTCACACACGTGCTCATGGGAGTACCTTCAGTCATAGGAGTTAATTGTTACAAAAAATAAAGAAAAAAGTTTCAAATATTTTCAATTATTTTAAGGGCCTATGGTCTCAGTACGTTCAAACATTATAATTATATATAACAGATAATACACCACAGCTGCATCTATAAAGTTTAAATATATAATATATATATTATAGTCATATATGAAAGGTTAAAAATTGTTATACATATATTTGAAAATTCTTGGGAGGTAAAGGTCAACATTCACCAGGGAATCAGCTATTCACAGATATGCGACGTCATTGTGATCGCAATGTGACCACACAAGTAAACATGCATACAGATCTGCAAAAAGCCATTGTGATTTGCAAGGGATTAGCGAGCCCCAGCCATCAAAATATACGAGGCTATTGTGATCGCTATTTGACTACCCACGCTATTCAAAAAGCCATTGTGACTTGCAAAGGGGATTAGCGAGCCCCAGCCATCAAGATATGCGATGTTATTGTGATCGCTATTTGACTATCACGCTATGCAAAAAGCCATTGTGACTTGCAAAGGGGATTAGCGAGCCCCAGCCATCAAGATATGCTATGTTATTGTGATCGCTATTTGACTACTCACGCTATGCAAAAAGCCATTGTGACTTTGCAAAGGGGATTAGCGAGCCCCAGCCATCAAGATATGCAATGTTATTTGGATCGCTATTTGACACTGCAACTACACATATGCAAACATGCAAAAAGCCATTTGTGATTTGCTATAGATTGTCACGATCCCCAGCCATAAAGACATGACACGCCATTGTGATCGCCTACCTTGGAACAGTGGTATTGCGATTGCAACAGCATTTCATATCTGTGCTTCTGCCGCATGGCTGCTGCGGTTACTTTTCAATCGCAAAAACCCGTTTAGCGTCGCGGTGCGGTCGCACGTAACGTGCGCACGCTGTGACGTCATGGCGCTGGCGATCGCCCAATGCTCTGTTGTTTGTGATGGCGGCAATGGCGGCGAGACAGCGCGGGCCCAAATGGGCTGATGAAGAGGTCCGTTATCTGATTAAGAAGACGGACCTCTGGGACTACCACTGCAGGCTACCTGTGGCACATCCAATGCGCCACAAAAGGTTATGCCTGCAGAGGATCCAGCGGGGCCTGCAGAGGAGGTACAATGTGGTGCGCACAAAAGCGCAAATCAGAAAGAAGCTGGCGGACCTGCGATACCGCTCACGCGAGAGGGTCGCCAGCATCCGGGTCCAGCTCCGCAGGCCTCTGAGTGAGTATTGATGAGGGTATCTGGATAGGTTATGTTTTGTGGGGTAGGCTACTTTCACACTTGCATTTTTTAGCGATGCGTTTCGAGCGCACAAGTAGCGCATTAAAAAAACGCATGCAAACGCTTATAAACGCTGCGATATTTAGTCGCATCAGCATGCGCATTTCGACAAAAAAAACCAGCGTTTGTCTGCGATTTCATGCGTTTTTGCATGCTTTTGGGTTGTTTTGGCGCATGCGTTGTCTATGTGTCACATTTCTATCATCTCTGTCTCCATCATCTCTGGCTCTATCATCTCTGGCTCCATCATCTCTGCCTCCATCATCTCTGGCTCCATCATCTCTGCCTCCATTATCTCTGCCTCCATCATCTGTCTCCATCATCTCTGGCTCCATCATCTCTGGCTCCATCATCTCTGGCTCTATCATCTCTGGCTCCATCATCTCTGCCTCCATCATCTCTGGCTCCATCATCTCTGCCTCCATTATCTCTGCCTCCATCATCTGTCTCCATCATCTCTGGCTCCATCATCTCTGGCTCCATCATCTCTGTCTCCATCATCTCTGGCTCTATCATCTCTGTCTCAATCATCTCTTTTTTTTTTTTTTGACCGGAAAAAAAATTGCAACATGTAGCGTCTAGCGCGTATGCGTTCACACCGGGAAAATGCGCAGCGCACGACAAACGCACATGAACGCGTGCAAGCGCTAAACCCTGCGCCCGCCATGTTAAAGATAGGGGAACATTGCGCATGCGTCCGATAGCGCAAGATGCGCTGCGACAAAAAACGCAAGTAGCCTTATCTACCTATATCAATGCACCCGCAGTGATGGGAGTACCGACAGTGATAGGGCAGGCAGTGAAGGGAGTACCAGTCGTGAGGGGGTTTACAGGCATAGATGGAAGTACTGGCAGTAACGGGGTTAGTAGAAGGATTATTTGACTGAATTGTATATTTTATTTACAGCACCACCTTCACCAGCTGCTGCGGCTACCCCTCCACCTCCATCTCCTTCCCCGGCTACCCCTCCACCTCCATCTCCGGCTACCCCTCCACCACCATCCTCACCACACCTCTCCATCCCTTCAGCCCCTTCCCTGGCAGCAACCCCCCTCCACAGTCGGGGTCAAGCACCTCACCTTCCATTGCCTTCTCTCCAGCATCATCCCGTCACACGGATGCAGGCTCCCCATCAGGTAATTAACGCACATGATATAAGCGTCAGACATGTTTGAGAACTTTGTAAGGTCTTATGTGTAATGGCTGTTGTAATATAAAAAATTTTTTCTGTGTTTCCCTAGCCGGCGGACCAACAGGTTCTGGGTGGGCGGTCAGCGGGTCGTCTGACGACAACCGTAAGTGTTAATTAACATAACATGTACATGTTGATGTTGCAACAGAATTCACTATTAACTGTTACCTTTACCTCCACAGAAATCCCGACTGCCCAGGACCTGTTGGTATCCCACCGCCGGCTGATGACGGAATTGAGCAGCGCTGTGGCAGCGATGCAAACTGCGGTGGCAGCGCTGCAAAGAACCATGGGAGCTCTGCATCAACACGGGATGATGCTGGAGAGGGCAGCGGCTGGACACCGGGGCCCTCAGTAATTTTTTTTTTTTTGAATTTTTTTTTGATTTTGTTAATAATTAGTTTATATTTTTTTTATTTTGTTATGTTTTTTTTTTTTTTTTTAATTTTTATATCTTTATTTAAAAAAAAAAATATATATATATATGACATAAATATATATTTAATATTTTACGTTTATCTACGCAGCTGTGGTGTATTATTTTTAGTATAAGGTTTTAGCGCTAGTGTGACCAGTGCCTTAAAAAAAAAATGTTAATTTTTGATATTTTTTTCATTTCATTTTTTCCCTATGATGGAACACCTATGATAGCTAGTACTCCCATGACCCCATGTGTGACAAGTAGATGTAATAAAAATACAACATTTTAATAGTTGACATCACATAAGAAAAGACCACAATTCATTAGATAAATAAGTTTTTTATTAAAAAAGGTATCAATGTAAAAATATAAAAACAACCAAAAAAAACTTTAGTAAAACATTTTAAAAACTACAACTGCTGGTAAGATGGATCGTTGCCATTACCACGCTGCCTCTGAGGTGAATAAAAATAAGGGGGAGCACCAGCGTTTGGGTTTATCCCAACTGGGTTTGGCACAAGATTGTGCGGCCATGAATAGTCCGGGTACTGCGGTCTTGGCATGACGACATATGTGTTGTCCAGGTTTCCAAAAGACGCTTGATTCAGTACCTCTAACATCAGTCTCTCTGCATGAAGCCGCTGAACAGGATCCAGAGTAGGGAGCCTCTCATTCGCAAAATATGCAAAGCCAGTTATTTTAGTTTCTTTTTCTGCTGTAAGAAGTTTTTTAGCAATTTCCACCAATTCAGGAGTAGCCGAGGTGGGAGCCGAGGTGGAGCCGAGGTGGGAGCCTTCCTTTTCGTTCCTGAAAGTGAAAGCCGCCTCCGCACAGATGATGGTGGCTCGACTACTACTTCGTCTATGTGATCCGGCATGCTGTCTTCTTCAGTTGCAGGTGTGGAGACCGCCTCTTCTGTGTCCTGCATGAACAAAAAACAAATGGTAAATCACAAAGACAAAGACATTAATCTTCACACTATAACACCCATATACAGCAAAAATGTGAAAACGACACTTGTAAAGACAAAGAAATTTATCTTCACACTATAACACCCATATACAGCAAAAATGTGAAAACTACACTTGTAAATGGAAAAGCCTCAACCGTTGAGATAGATAAATTATCAGTACATGAAGGGATATATTCTGCCATTTTATCTACATTTCACAATAATATTTTTTAAATTTAAGTCCACTTTGGCATGTACATTAAAATGTGTTGTAATACAAAGGTACTTACATGTATGACAGGGGAGTCCGGCTGGATCACCGGGTCTAGATCCGAAATGGATGTCCCTTCTCTGGGTACTTCCTGGTCCCTTGTAAAAGCTAACAGATCAAAGTACCACAGTTTGGGGACATAAACTTCTTCGGCCCCCGCTCCAGATTTGGTTGAATTGATAACTTTATTGAGCTCTTTTTTATAAACCGTGCGGAGGCCCTGAATCCGTTTTTTAACCGTTGACTCATCCGCCGTTCATCAGGGTAATGGCTCCTGCAGAGCTCCGCCAGTTTTTGGTAGGCGTCCTTCTTTTTCAACCGGTTACAATAATCTGCAGACTTAATTTTCCAGAGGCACGGCATTGTGCGGTACAGCTCGATAAAATCACGCAAAAACTCCTGCTTATCAGCCATCTGTAATAAAAAAATGATTATGTGAGAACAGCAGAATGGTTAAATAATGCTTATATAGTCTACAACATAGAATACAGCTGGGATCACAAAATGGTGGTTGTGGGCGACGCAGGAGTAAACATAGATAGAGCTGGGATCATAAAATGGTGGGCGTGCCTGAACAAAACAATGAAAAAACATGATGGACAACAATGGTTAACAACAGCAGAGATCTAAAATGGATCGGTACAATTAAAGACAAAAGAAAAATTAAATGTGACAAAAAAAATTACCTACCTTACAAAACTTGTGTGATTCTGAAAAAAGAAATAGGGAAACTAGCGTCACAACTGGATCGCAGAGGATACTCCACAGACGATCGCAAAAACTCCAACGTAGAAAGTAGCAACCGAAATAGTGGTGTAAACCGGATCGCAGTAGCTACCAAGACTAGCAGGACACACTGGGTGAAAGAACCGCTTCTGCTCGAGAGCAATGGAGAGGAGTGCTGATACGTTGTCTTTTATGACGCGGTCATCCAATCACAAAGCGGGAGAGCTGTGATAAATATCTATGACACACATAGTGACCACCAATCTGTGACGAGGGGCGTGCAAAAGGTCGCGCTCAGTCACGCCTATCGAGGTCGTGATCTTTCACAGTACATGCAGTGTGGCACATCCCAACGACCGCCAAAGTCGTTAAAAAGATCGCTAACCGCTGATGCGTCGTTAATGAGATCGTCAAGTATGGCAGCTACTAGCGACCTTAAAACGATCTCGCCAACGATAGCGTCGTTATCGTGATCGTTAGCGGGAACGTTTAGTGTGGCAGTACCTTTACTTTAATTCGCACCATGCATTTGACCATGCTGTAACATTGTTTGAATTAAATTATATTTTGGCTGCTGTTCTTTGCTGTATATGATTCCAAACACTACTTTACACATATTGGATGTCTATTAATGCTATCTTAAGTAATGCCTATTGATTATAGGTGGCATAATTATACAGTCCTAGAATTATACAGTCCGAGCCTAAAAATTGTTCCAGAAAATGAAACATTTCTCCCAGAAAATTATTGCAATTATACATGCTTTGGGGTTTTGTGTGAAATTATGTCCAATTTGCCTTTTTTTCAGTTAGTTGTGTTGTTCCAAAACTCACAAAAGAAAGCATGTGTATAGCAAAACATGTGCAATTGCAATATTTTTCTGAAAGAAATACTTCATTTTCTGGAACAATATCAATGATGCCAACAACTTTTGGCCATGACTTTATATATACACTTGTATCTTATAATTATTACTGGTATCATTCACCTTTGATTATTGTACCTTCTTTTTATTTATATATGCTTCATTCACCTACTCATCATTTCTTCAATCTTCATGCATTACCATCTGCATTGTGCCATCCCTTGGCTCTTCCAACTGTCCTTTCCATTTCTCCTTTTTTCTGGTTCTTAACCTTGTATAGATTCCTTGTACTGTATTTTTATATATATTTTTATCTGTTTTTCAATAGTTGTTTACTTGTGCATTAACGCCTGAACATCCCAAGACTGTTTTCACCTTCATGTTCATGCCAAATTTTACAATTCTGACACTGTCATCCCTCAAGGAACTTATCTAGATGTGTAGTGAGCACTTTGAACCCACAAGTGCTTCATAGCATAAGGGTAACAGGAGAAACTGAACTGCAAAAGTTATTGTGTTATTTCTTTTGAGTACGCTGTTTGGGTGCACGACAGGGCTTGGAAGGGAAGGAGAGAGTCTGACTTTTTGAATGCAAAATTGGCTACAATGGAGAGCGGACACCATGTGGCGTTTGGAGAGCCCCTGGTGTGCCTAAACAGTGCCTAAACAGTAGAAACCCCCTACAAAGTGGTGGAGGCTGCCATTACCATACACAGTACAGACCAAAAGTTTGGATACACCTTCTCATTTAAAGACCAGCATTTGTAAAAATAAAGCACTACTGAAAGAAAAACATAAAGTAAATGTTCATTGTGTTACTTTTGCCTACAGGGCTGTAATGCTCTTACCGAATTACACCTCTTTTTTAACATGAATTTTCCAGTAGTCTTTTAGCTGTGAGCTGTGATGACAGTTAAAAAACAATGTGTTTTCTTTCTATTTATTTATTTTTTAATATAAATCTTTTGTATTTTTCATTGTTGTATAGTGTTCATTTATTTTTATCATTTGCCATTTTGTTTCTTTGAAGGGAGCCTGACAGAAGAGTCATACTGGCTCAACAACGGGCAGCAAGAATCAGTGACTGACTGCATTATTGCAGCATTGTAGGATTTACTCAAAAATGTTTTTTCAGTGAAAACTTGTTTTGTAAAAATTTCTGGAGATCATATCTCTTGGATGACTAGTCCAAGAGGCAGGTCCCAGGTGACTTCTAGTTAGTTTCGGAGTGTGGGATGATGAGAATCCCCCAGGTATCTGACCCTTAAATTAGTCATTTTGAGGGTCTTCGGCATGCTTTTAATGTTGTGTTTTCTCCCTAAATGTCATAATGTTTTAGAGTAAAACATACAATGCTGCATTAGTGTAGCCAGTCTTTGATTCTTGCTGCCTTAAGTTCAGGCCACATCTGTCTCTTTTCTGTTCCCTTTTATAACTGCCCCTTCTGTAAAGAGGAGAAAAGATAAACAGGATTTATACAGTAAATAAATGTTAAATATTGCTATTATTAGGGTCAGTACCACTCTTACAAGTAGATAAATTTGAATCTATAAAACTATGCTATTAAAAAATCACTTTGTGTTAAAAAATATGTCATATTAAAATACAATTTTGACAATATTTGCTTAAAAAAACACTTAGTGATGTTCACTCATACAAAAATGTTTAATCCCCCAAATTCTTTAAGTCTTTGGTCTCCTTTGGGAATAGAATAACTGTAGTGCTCAATTTGTACCGGTAGCTTAATGATTAAAGATGAAAACTTCTTTGCTGAGGTATCTGATTTTTAAACACCTCATTTTAATGTAAATCCTATTATTAAAATAAACTCTGATTTTAGTCTCACATGGTAATTGGATATATTACTTCACAGTTCAAACAATGTTTGCAATGGAATATGCACGCAATATATTTCTTCACACTGCAATAATTTATCTATACAACTTAAAATATACTGCCTATTGTTCTAGGCAACAATTTAAAATGATAAAAGAAAAGAAATAAAAACAAATGTGGTGTAAAAAGAAGATTATTTTAAAACATCAGATCTTATTTAAGATCTTATCAATTAAAGAACAATTTAACTAATGAAAAAGTAGTATGTACTGTATATTTTAAAATCACAACCAAGCTCTAAAAATGAAGGAATTATTTGTAATCTTACTATATTCAGTAAAAATGTGTAAACAAATTATTTCAAACCATCTTATTCTACAATACCCCCAAAACTGTATTAATTCAGTAATTCAAATCCTAAGCACAAAAGGTTACATGACTGTTGACGTGACATCACTACTTTAGCCAGCCAGTCACTGAGCTCAGAAGATCATGCGGCCAACTTCAGTGCACTAGCGGGAAGTTCATTGACTCGCTAGAGCTGTGACGTGCGCTGTTGATGTCAGGTCACCACTCTAGTTATAACATCGGGACCAGAGCACTGACAAAGTGCATGCTGTGTTTTCTATTTTATGTACTTACACAGTTTCAGGCCCTTTTTCATATAATTCCATTTTGAGAAAAAAAGAGGTTTTTGCAAACATTGGATCACAACTGCAGGTATATATCCTGTCAATAAGGCATGGGTCTATCACAATATAGATGACTTATATGTATGAGACTACAACCTTTATTAGATGCGTGACTGGGATCATGCCAACTCACCTTCACATTCATATGAAAACCAGTATTAGGAAAAACATGAAATTGTGTAAAGAATAAAAGAAGTAACACAAAACCATAAAGGTATAAAACATCCAGAAGATCCAATTATACATTAACACATTAATTAATACCGTGAGTGTTAGAGTTCCCTCTGCTGCACAAGGGGAGTCTTGTACCAGTCCCGCTGCGGTCCTCCATTCATCTCCGGCCACAGTGGAGCCTGTTCAGCAGAGACGTCGGTCCCAGCATCTTGCCCATTCCAATACTGTGCAGAGACTTGCTGCTGCCTCTCCTGGATCTGCTATTATAGCCAGTGCTGGAGCAGACGTCTTTGGGACGAAGTCCTGCGTTTCCCCTTCTGAGCATGCCCAGGGTAAGATCTTTCATTGGAGATCAGGGGTCACATGTTCAGGTACTGCAGCAGCTCCTATTGGTCCGCCAGGAAGGTCCTGAAACTACATGTGTTTTGGAACAGTTTCTCATTGGTCCTTGTTTCTGGCAGGTCCTGTAGCTGTTACTATAAAAGGGTGGCATGGCTGGGCCGCCATGCGCTAATATCAACCGTTATATGCTTTGCGCCAGTGTGGTCATGCGTGTGTGTGGTTAGGGCGGCTGAAATACGCCATTACAGTACCGACTTAATCGGTGAGGAGCTTGGTATGCTAGCTGGTCAGGGTCGGTTTCCTAGATGCCCTAGATTACCGGCATAACCGGTGAGGAGTTTGATTGCCGTATTCTGGGATTGGCGTTCAAACGCCATAGATTGCGGGTGACTCCCGCGAGGACATTAGCGCATGATCACGTTCTATGTTCGCTTAGCAGTCAACTGTGTACCTGGGTGCCTGACAGGACACAGAAGTTTTTCTCAGCGGCTCTGTGACGTAACAGGGTTCGCTTTCAACGCTTGACAGCGCCCTAGCGTGTTAATTTTGCGACTCAGTGGTGTTAAGTGAGTTCACACACACCGCCATAAAGCGCTGCGGCATTCCTTCTAGCGGCTCTGTGGAATAACAGAGTTCGCACATATTGCCACAGCGCGTTACGGCGTTTATTTTGGCAACTCTGCGGGATAACAGAGTTCACTTCTTGCGCCATTTTACTAGCAGCAGGCTCTGCCTGCACGGTGGACCCCGGGCTGCGAACGCACCTCTCTACATCATATATTTGGTGCGTTCCGCAGACCCTAATAGTAAGAGTCCCCTGGATAAGGACAACTCACATGCAGAATATCATAAAGACCCTAACATGAAAAGCACGACTAAGACCATTTATTAATGCAAAAGTAAACAACTTTATTGAAAAATAGATAAAGACATGTAAATAGTACAGTACAAATAATAATGCATGCAAGGTTAAGAACCAGACAAAAGGAAAAAAAGGGCAGTTAGAGGCCACAAGAGATGGCACAATGCAGATAGACATTAGTAAAAGAATGATGAGTAAGTAAATGAAGGAGAAGTCTCCCTTACTTTAATTCGCACCATGCATTTTGACCATGCTGTAACATTGTTTGAATTAAATTATATTTTGGCTGCTGTTCTTTGCTGTATATGATTCCAAACACTACTTTACACATATTGGATGTCTATTAATGCTATCTTAAGTAATGCCTATTGATTATAGGTGGCATAATTATACAGTCCTAGAATTATACAGTCCGAGCCTAAAAATTGTTCCAGAAAATGAAACATTTCTCCCAGAAAATTATTGCAATTATACATGCTTTGGGGTTTTGTGTGAAATTATGTCCAATTTGCCTTTTTTCAGTTAGTTGTGTTGTTCCAAAACTCACAAAAGAAAGCATGTGTATAGCAAAACATGTGCAATTGCAATATTTTTCTGAAATAAATACTTCATTTTCTGGAACAATATCAATGATGCCAACAACTTTTGGCCATGACTTTATATATACACTTGTATCTTATAATTATTACTGGTATCATTCACCTTTGATTATTGTACCTTCTTTTATTTATATATGCTTCATTCACCTACTCATCATTTCTTCAATCTTCATGCATTACCATCTGCATTGTGCCATCCCTTGGCTCTTCCAACTGTCCTTTCCATTTCTCCTTTTTTCTGGTTCTTAACCTTGTATAGATTCCTTGTACTGTATTTTTATTATATATTTTTATCTGTTTTTCAATAGTTGTTTACTTGTGCATTAACGCCTGAACATCCCAAGACTGTTTTCACCTTCATGTTCATGCCAAATTTTACAATTCTGACACTGTCATCCCTCAAGGAACTTATCTAGATGTGTAGTGAGCACTTTGAACCCACAAGTGCTTCATAGCATAAGGGTAACAGGAGAAACTGAACTGCAAAAGTTATTGTGTTATTTCTTTTGAGTACGCTGTTTGGGTGCACGACAGGGCTTGGAAGGGAAGGAGAGAGTCTGACTTTTTGAATGCAAAATTGGCTACAATGGAGAGCGGACACCATGTGGCGTTTGGAGAGCCCCTGGTGTGCCTAAACAGTGCCTAAACAGTAGAAACCCCCTACAAAGTGGTGGGAGGCTGCCATTACCATACACAGTACAGACCAAAAGTTTGGATACACCTTCTCATTTAAAGATTTTTCTTTATTTTCATGACTATAAAAATTGTAAAAATAAGTAAATGATGTGCACACTGTATAATTGATGATTGGTGCTGGCTGAACAATAATGTCCAATATCGTAGAGAAATCAGCCGCACTCGGTATTGAGTGTGAAGAAAATAAAGTTTCATTTATTAAGTCACTGAACTGGATAAACAAACAACTGTGTGATATGTGCACAGAACGGACAAAGCTGATGGGGTTTAACGTTTCGACCATACGTGGTCTTTTTCAAAAACCTCGCTGAAAATGCAGAGTGTGAGGGAGGATAGGCAGGAAACAAATCCCATGCAGGCTGGTCTGTAAGGAAAGAGCGGTCCGTCCAGTAATATCTGATCATCAGATATTACTGGACGGACCGCTCTTTCCTTACAGACCAGCCTGCATGGGATTTGTTTCCTGCCTATCCTCCCCTCACACTCTGCATTTTCAGCGAGGTTTTTGAAAAAGACCACGTATGGTCGAAACGTTAAACCCCATCAGCTTTGTCCGTTCTGTGCACATATCACACAGTTGTTTGTTTATCCAGTTCAGTGACTTAATAAATGAAACTTTATTTTCTTCACACTCAATACCGAGTGCGGCTGATTTCTCTACGATATAAAAATTGTAAATTCACACTGAAGGCATCAAAACTATGAATTAACACATGTGGAATTATATACTTAGCAAAAAAGTGTGTAACAACTGAAATTATGTCTTATAGTCTAGGTTCTTCAAAGTAGCCACTTTTTGCTTTGATGACTACTTTGCACACTCTTGGCATTCTCTTGATGAGCTTCAAGAGGTAGTCACCGGAAATGGTTTTCACTTCACAGTTGTGCCCTGTCAGGCTTAATAACAAGCGCTACAAAGAAACTGGCTTACATGATGATCGCCCCAGGAAAGGAAGACCAAGAGTCACCTCTGCTTCTGAGGATGTTTATCCGAGTCACCAGCCTCAGAAATCACAGGTTTACAGCAGCTCAGATTAGAGACCAGGTCAATACCACACAGAGTTCTAGCAGCAGACACATCTCTACAACAACTGTTAAGATGAGACTTTGTGCAGAAGGATTTCATGGTAAAATAGCAGCTAGGAAACCACTGCTAAAGACAGGCAACGAGCAGAAGAGACTTGTTTGGGCTAAAGAAAACAAGGAATGAACTTTAGACCTGTGGAAATCTGTGGTTTGGTCTGAGGAGTCCAAATTTGAGATCTTTTGTTCCAACCAAAGGTTGGTGAATGGATAGATTCTGCATGCCTGGTTCCCACCGTGAAGCATGGAGGATGAGGTGTGATGGTGTGGGGGTGATTTGCTGGTGACACTGTTGGGGATTTATTCAAAATTGAAGGCATACTGAACCAGCATGGATACCACAGCATCTTGCACCAGCATGTTATTCCATCCGGTTTGCGTTTAGTTGGACCATCATTTATTTTCAACAGGACAATGACCCCAAACACACCTTCAGGCTGGTAAGGGCTATTTGACCAAGAAGGAGAGTGATGGATGCTACGCCAGATGACCTGGCCTCCACAATCACTAGACCTGAACCCAATCGAGATGGTTTGGGGTGAGCTGAACCGCATAGTGAAGGCAAAAGGGCCAACAAGTGCTCACTATCTCTGGGAACTCCTTCAAGATTGTTGGAAGACCATTTCCGGTGACTACCTCTTGAAGCTCATCAAGAGAATGCCAAGAGTGTGAAAAGAACTCATCAAGGCAAAAGGTGGCTACTTTGAAGAACCTAGAATATAAGACATATTTTCAGTTGTTACACACTTTTTTGTTAAGTATATAATGCCACATGTGTGAATTCATAGTTTTGATGCCTTCAGTGTGAATGTACAATTTTCAAACAAGAAAAAAAGGTAGCACACTGTAGCGCTATAGCTTGCAAACACGAAATATAAAAAATGAATTGCATCACTGCCATAGAAATATGAAAAATTGAGAAGTCTTAGCGCATAAGATGGCCAAATTGTGTGTACCTGATAGCCACATTAAGGCTCTTCTCGTATATCAGGTCCTAACTAATGCCAATCCTCACTTAGAAAAGTCTGTCTGCATGGGAACATATGAATCCTCTCTCTAGACTGAAATCTACATCTCTGTGGAGGGGTAATGGCTCTGATATAATTAAAATGCCTGTGACCAGCAGGTGGAGTGCTCAGGCAGAAGGTAAATGAACACACATCAAAAAACTGACCGGCACATCCAAAAATAGACTCAATGTGAACAGGTGCTAAACCTAGAGCCACCAACTCATGCACATACAAGAAAAAAAGGTAGCACACTGTAGCGCTATAGCTTGCAAACACGAAATATGAAAAATGAATTGCATCACTGCCATAGAAATATGAAAAATTGAGAAGTCTTAGCACATAAGATGGCCAAATTATCTGTACCTGATAGCCACGTTAAGGCTCTTCTCGTAAATCAGGTCCTAACTAATGCCAATCCTCGCTTAGAAAAGTCTGTCTGCATGGAACATCTGAATCCTCTCTCTAAACTGAAATCTACATCTCTGTGGAGGGTAATGGCCCTGATATAATTAAAAATGCCTGTGACCAGCAGGTGGAGTGCTCAGGCAGAAGGTAAATGAACACACATCAAAAAACTGACCGGCACATCCAAAAATAGACTCAATGTGAACAGGTGCTAAACCTAGAGTCACCAACTCATGCACATACAAGAAAAAAAGGTAGCACACTGTAGCGCTATAGCTTGCAAACACGAAATATGAAAAATGAATTGCATCACTGCCATAGAAATATGAAAAATTGAGAAGTCTTAGCGCATAAGATGGCCAAATTATGTGTACCTGATAGCCACGTTAAGGCTCTTCTCGTATATCAGGTCCTAACTAATGCCAATCCTCGCTTAGAAAATTTTTTTTTAGATTTTTGGATGTGCCGGTCAGTTTTTTGATGTGTACAATTTCAGGCTTTCAGGGGGTTGAATCTGGGTGTCTTTCCTCTCATAAACTCTAAACCTGTGGTGTTCTCTGAGGTACTCTAGCACAAATTAGAGAGTTTAAATCCGTACCTGGTCCTCTTGCTGGGCAGGTATGGTCAGAATTTGAGCATTGTTTTGAAATGGATTAGGGACTCATCCATGCACTTCTCCCTTTGGGACATTTAAACTTCAGCAAACTTGTTGTTGAGGTGATCAAGGACTGGCCAAACTTGAAAAGTCGGTCAAAGTTGGGGTCATCTCAGGGAAGACACCATGCATTATTATTGTAATACAAGACTTTGTGCATGACCTCAAAACATTTATGGGTCATGGCTATGTGGAATAGTGGAGTGTTAAACAAAACTTCAACACTCCAATATTGCCAAACTCCTATCTTCTTCACTAACCTCATGTGAAGAAACAGGCCCCAAAACTTCATAATTTCTAATGCATCTAAAGAGGCCAGTTATAAAATGATGATGAGCAGTGTGACAGGTTCACCGACACTGCATGTGAGAGGAGATATGTGCCATGGACATTGCTTTCCTACATGTTCTAGAAACTCATAGGTTTCTTTTCAGAATGCTATGTGCTGAAGGAGTTAAGCGGCCATGTTATGGGCGGGTTTTTAGGTGAGTAGGTAAAGAGGTGGGCGGGATGCCTACATACCATACCTCCACCTCAAGGGTGTGGCTGAGGAAATAAATTTCCAGCCAGTTTTTTTTCTCTGTGTTGTGTGGAGGCAAAGAAGTCTCCATACTGAAGTTCCTGTGAAAGCTGCCATATGTGTTGTCCCAGAAGTACTGGGCAGGACTGTGTATAAACTGTTTATTTTCTTTTGAGCTAGAAAGGCTGTTTTTCTGTTACCATTTTGGATTTTTAGTGTATGATACAATAAACCACCAAGAGATTTTAACAACACGTGTGCCTGTGTCTGCCTCGAGGAGCAGCTAAGTGAGCCGACCTTCCACAGCGGTTTTGTGACAAAAATTGGTGGGGGTACAAATTTGTTTCGGCTGCCATGAGGTTTACAAAATCCTCAGAGAAAAAGATTTTGAAAATAACTATTTCTGTGATGCCAGTGGTGTCAAATTGGATTGGTTCGTTCTTTGTCCTGGGGTGTTTATTTGGTAGTTTGCTATCACTTAAGAAATAGGATGAGTTGGAGAATTAAAGGAAGGTGGGATCCTTTCCCTCACTGTCAGTGTTAGAAGCAAGGAAAGTGTATTCCTCCTTTGCTGAATACTGGGTTTGGAACGAGTGAGATAACATTGTTTTCACATGTCATTTTTGTATGAGTACCAGATTTTATTCAGGTGTGTGAGTGGTTGTTTGGTATAAAATTTTATTTAGAAGAAAAAATCTAATCCTATCAACTATTCAAAAATATTTTTTTACTGTATTTTCACACACAAATAAAAACACATCCATGCTGTAGGACGAACGCATGGATGTGATTCTTTTTTCCGCGCTGACACTAACCCTAACTCAATTCATAAAAATACTGTAGTAGATGACAATTACTATGGTATATTTTAACTGTCCCTAATCTAAATTATTTGAAAAAAAAACAAACAAAAAAAACAACAACCGGAAATTGATCATTTATGTGCAACAGTGATCAGCGCATGATGGCTATAAGACAGACGCACAGACGATTCTTTTTTTCCGCTGTAAAAATAACTCAATACAGTACAAAATACTGTAGTAGTCGACAATTTCTACAGTATATTTTCACTGTCCCTAATCGAAATTATTTTTTTAATATTTTTCGAAAAAACGAAGAAAAATGTGTTTTTCTGTTTTTTTATCTTTAAATTCTGACTCACACACAGGTGAAGTGTACCTACCTGATAGGAGTGGAATATATAAATGGAGAGGTGCTAGCAGAAGCAGTGCCAGACTCTGTGTGATTGATCAGTAATCTAGTATAGCTGACATCTTTCCTGCCTTTTAATTACTTTCGCACATTTTTTTCTTCATTATTAAAGGGAATCTGTCATTGAGTATTTGCTATATTCTGAAAGCACCAATGTAGGGGCAGAAAGACTGGTTCCATGTGTCACTTAATAATAGACTGTTTGTTTTAGTTTCAGCAAAATCAGTGTTTTATCAGCAGAAAAAATATCGCTAGAGGACAACCTGGATTGTGCATCCTAAGTAGTGTTGAGCGATACTGCTCGATATCTAAAAATATCGGATCGGAATGGTATCGCCGATATCACTAAATATCGTCGATATCCGATTCCGATACCGGAAGTCCAATGTAAGTCTATGGGAACCAAATATCGACATTAAAAAAAACCATTCTTGCCTTGTTGGTTAATTGTACATGAAGGAAAACAACAAAGACTAATGTAGAATGTATTGGGGGAGGTTGAGGAGAAAATAAAGGCATACATGTTTAACCCAATGCATTGGAATAGCATTAATATATTTTTTTTGGAAATACGTTTGGATTGACTAACAAATTGACAATGTTGTTAACCTTTTTTCTATTTTGGCAAATATGTATGTTTCACAACTTCCATGCTCTTCACCTTTTTAACTTTTGCCAGTGCCACACTTTCTCCTTCATAATCTTCAGCAGCATCATCTTTCTCATCAAATTATTCTTCATCTTCACCTTCTTAATCTTCTTCTTAAACTTCTTGCTATTCATGTTTTTGTTTACATTACTCATATTGTTATTATTAAACTAATTAATCTTCTTCATATTCAAATTCTTCATCTTCTTCCTCTTCATCTTCTTCATCATATTCTTATTTGTGACAGAGATTCCTGTACTTGTAATCTGTAAAAGTATGAATTGTTCATCCTTCCGTTCTTGCTGTCACAAAAGATTTAAATTACAACAGTATTTGTCCGTGTTCAGTTTAGCCTGCAGCAGCAGCAGGCATTTTCCAGGGGCACCACGAGGAGGAACGGACTCACCCCCATACACTGCTTAGTCTTCTTCTGCTTAGAATTTAGAGCATATATTTTGCTCTTCATTTTGGTTTTATACTTCATGTTCTTCTGCTTTTTGATCTTTTGCTTATTGTTCTCTGTCTCTTGTTCTGTATCTTGTAGTTTGTCTTAACCTTCTTTGTCCTGTTGGTGATCTTCTTCTGGGTAATCTTTTATTTTTTCTTTGTGATGGTGTTCAGGCTGGTTGGCTTCATGCTCGTGTCTGTTGTGTCATTTCTTCTGGGTGTCTTAAGTGATTTTCCCGAGACATCTGACTTACTGGACCTGCGGGTTATCAGATGGAGCAGAGACTAATGGAAGTAAAGGACAGCTGACTGTTCTGGAACCCGGACGGGTAGCAGAATGGAAACGAGTACAGCTGACGTTACTGTGACACGGTACTAAGCAGGAGTACCTGTGCTCCAGCACTCAGGACCACGCGAACGTGGGAGCACCGAGGAAAGGCAATGTAAGAGTACACCTACTGTGAACGGTACTGGACCCCAAGTACAGGCGCAGCGTTGTGAATCGGATACGGAGATGAGGCACAGGCAAAGCCTGGGACCAGTTGACGGTACTGGACCCGGACGGGTAGCAGAAGGAAAAAGGCAATGTCACAACCGAGTACCAGCTGACGTTACTGTGACACGGTTACTAAGCAGGAGGTACCTGTGCTCCAAAGCACTACCAAGGACCAGCAGACGTTGCTGGAACTCGGATACGGAGATGGAGGCACCTAGGCCAAAGGCACTGGGGAGAACCACTTGACGGTACTGGACCCCGGACGGGTAGAAGAACGCACCCATGAAAATGTAAGTTGACAGGACGCAAGCCGTCCGCAGTTACCGAATCACACAGTCCTACAGTGGGTGCTTATCCTATTGTCACAATGGAAACCGCCTTTATTTACATATCCCACAGCACACATAGGAATCACCTAAACTGCAGGCACCATAGAGTCAGCTAACCCGAATGCAACACGACAGCACAACTTATTGGAGGATAATTGACTTCACACTGCCAGGAAACAGCTGTCGTGCTGTAACCAGGCTGGCCAGGAGTCAGTACCCCTGCCAATTACTTACGAGCAACAAATGGCGGTGTTGTAGCCCAGGGAGTAGAGTTCAGGTGGTAGAAAGATGAACATAACAGGAGACATGGAAAACGTTGCCAAACAGTTATTTAATCTGAAAACGGACAGGCAAATTCAGGTGAGATCCATGCCTTGTTCATTTTCAGAAAAGTAAGCCGGTCTACATTCTCTGAGGATAGTCGCATGCGACGGTCTGTTACTACACCACCTGCACACTAAAGACACGCTCAGTTAATACACTGGCAGCAGGGCAAGCCAGCACCTCCAATGCATACTGGCTAAGCTCTGGCCATGTATCCAACTTAGAGACCCAAAATTTGAAAGGGGAAGAGGCATCTGGGAGTACACTTAGAGGGAAAGCCAAGTAGTCTGTCACCATCTTACGGAAACGTTTCTTCCTGGTGACTGGAGCCGTCTCGGATGGTGTAGACCTTGCTGGCGCTGTCACAAAACTTTGCCACATTTGTAACATACAGTTCTTGCCCTGTGCAGAGGCGCTGCTTCTGCTCCCTCTTGTTGTAGAGGTGTCTACACTGCCTCGACGCACAGAGCTGCTTTGTAAAGCAGTAGCAGCAGCAGCAGCTCTCTCGGCTGGAATGTACAACAGTATGGATTGCACCAGTGTGTCTTGGTACTCCTGCATTTTACGGTCCCATTTCACCGGTGTGATGAGGGTTTGTAAGTTGTCCCGGTAGCGAGGGTCTAGGAGGGTGTACACCCAATAATCTGACGTGCTGAGAATGTGGGCGATGCGGCGGTCGTTTCTCAGGCACTGAAGCATGAAATCAACCATGTGCTGCAGACTCCCAACTGGCCAACAAAGGCTGTCCTCTGGAAGAGGCGTCATCTCTGTCTCTCTGCATCACCCCACCCTCGCTCTACATACTGACTAGAGCGTTGTGTACCTCCTCTGTAGGGATTTCTTCCTCCTCCATTGACTCCTCCTCCTCCTCATCCTCCTCACAAAGTGAGCCCTGCCCAGCCCTTCGTGAGGAACCACGTTGCGCTGACTGTCCTGAAGGTAATTGAATTTGTGACTCCTCATCCTCCACCTCTTCCAAAACCTCTTCCTTTAGTGCTTTCAGTGATTTCTGAAGCAGGCAGATAAGGGGGACAGTCATGCTGACTAGTGCATCATCTGCACTCGCCATCCGCGTTGAGACATCAAACGCACGCAAAACGTCGCAGATGTCCTTCATAGAGGCCCACTCAGTAGTGGTGAAGTGTGAACGGCGCAAATTGCGAGTTGATTGCGCCTGTTGTAGCTGATACTCCATTACTGCTGGCTGCTGCTCACACAACCGCTCCAACATATGTAACATGGAATTCCACCTGGTGGGTACGTCACATATGATGCGATGTTCAGGAAGGCGAAATCTGACTTGCAGAGCTGCAATGCGCGATCTGGCCATGCTGGAACGTCGCAAGTGAGCGCACTCTAGGCGGACCTTGTGCAGCAGTGCATCAAGATCCGGATAGTCCCTCAAAAAACTCTGCACGACCAAGTTGAGCACATGTGCCAGACATGGTATGTGAGTGAGGTTGCCAAGGCCCAGAGCTGCCACCAGATTTCGGCCATTGTCACACACTACCAAGCCTGGCTGGAGATTAGCTGACAAAAACCACACGTCGCTCTCCTGCTTGATGGCATCCCAGAGCTCCTGCGCTGTGTGGCTTCGATTCCCCATGGGAATTAATTTCAGGACGGCCTGTTGACGTTTGGCCACGGCTGTGCTCATATCGTCGCAACAGGTAAGCGTTCACGGGTCCATGTGGAGGTATACCGTGACGGCTCGTGCAGCGATGATTCTGAGGAACTGGAGTAGGAGGAGGAATCAATGTGCACAGACTGGATTCCTGCAATCCTTGGAGTTGGCAGAATACGTACAGCGCCACTGGCAAGATCTGTACCCGGCTCCACAACATTGACCCAATGGGCAGTGAGGGAAAGGTATCGTCCCTGGCCATGGGTACTGGTCCACGCATCGGTGGTCAGGTGGACACTGCTACTGATGGCGTTTAGTAGCGCATGTTTAATGTTTCCCTCGACATGTTTTTGCAGAGCAGGGACAGCTTGCCTGCTGAAATAAAATCGGCTTGGCACATTATATTGTGGGACTACCAATGCCATAAAGTTCCTGAAACTGTCAGTCTCCACCAGCCTGAATGACAGCATTTCAAAGGACAGGAGTTTTGCAAGGCCAGCATTCAGAGCCTGTGCTCGTGGATGGTTTGCCGAGTATGGCCGTCTTTTATCCCATGCCTGTGTTACCGATGGCTGTTTTTTGTTCTGGGAGTGTGACGATGACTGTGAACTTGCTGCAGTGGGTGGAATAACAGTTTGTCTATGGACAACAGTGACCGAGGTTCTTCCATGGAGATCCTGTGAGGAAGCCGAACCAGGTGTGTGAGAGCTGGAGGTAGAGGCTCGAACATGACCTAAAGATGTAGGTGCTGCTGTAGGTTGGCCTACATCTCCAGTGTGTCTTTGTAACTCAGCTACGTGCTTTGTCCGTACATGTTTCCACATATTTGTGGTATTCAGGTTACTGATATTTTTACCTCTTTTAACTTTTTGCTTACACAGCTTGCATTGAACATAGCAAATATCATCTACAAGTCTGTCAAAAAAGGACCACGCAGTGCAAGTCATGGAGGCGCCAATTTTGACATTTCTAAGAGAACTGCTCCCAACAGGTGCCAAACTGGAGGCTACAGGCAAGCGAGTCTGCAGCCTACCTCTCCCTCCTCTTTGTACCGTTGGGACAATCTCTTCCTCAGAGCTGCTCCCACCACCTTCCTGTTGCTCACGCCATGTTGGGTCTCGGACTTCATCATCTCCACTACCCTCTTCCAACACCTGCTGCTGTTGGATGGTCTGGGCAGCACCATGCTCCACAAAATCTGGCACCTGAGTCTCATCATCATCATAAGATGCGTTCTGCGGTGTGCTGTCCATCGGCACTGGCTCACCCGCCTCTTCAGATTGAGAGAGACACAGCTGTTGCGCATCACTGCATACTCCCTCTTCTTCAAATTGCAGAATGCTGCTTGCCTGTGCCCGTGTTTGCGAGCCAACAGATTCTGAGAACAGAAGCAGAGACTCAGCTGGCTCCTGTACAGAACTCTTTGACTGCCTGGGCAATTTGACAGGCGGTGAACAGACAGATGGTTGCTCAACAGTGTTGTGTTCCTGAGAGGAGGTGGAAGGAATTGAAGTCGATGCATTGGCTGCCATCCAACCAACAACGGCTTCAATTTGTTCTTCCCGCAGCAGGGGGGCACGCCGAGCTCCTACCAAAGTGCGCATAAAGGAACGCTCACGGGGAAAACTGGTGGATGCTGTGTCACTGAGGGCGGCAGCAGCCACAGAATCCCCACGTCCTCTCCCTGCTGAAACTCCACGGCCACGACCACGTGCCTTACTCACTGACTTCTTCATCTTGGTAGATTGAGAAAGAAAGTCAGAAAAGTTATAAGGTCTAAGTGTGGTTATTACGCAGAGACTGAAGTGAACACTGAAACACAACTGTTCACAATCTGTGAAAGGCTACTCCTTTGTCTACTTCTATAGTGTTTGCAACCAATGTATTGTATACGGATGGAAGCGCGTCACACTAATAGATTATATTTTAAATGGAATGGAGCAGAACCAATTGGAGATAAATGAAAAGAATGAGCCACTGAGACACGCTCAGCAGAGTACAAGCAGCAGTGCTTGAACAAGTAACTGGAGCGTGATGTGCACTCAAAAATAAAAAACGCAGACTGAAGTGAACACTGAAACACAACTGTTCACAATCTGTGAAAGGCTACTCCTTTGTCTACTTCTATAGTGTTTGCAACCAATGTATTGTATACGGATGGAAGCG
Source organism: Oophaga sylvatica (assembly GCA_033576555.1). Classification (NCBI taxonomy): domain Eukaryota; kingdom Metazoa; phylum Chordata; class Amphibia; order Anura; family Dendrobatidae; genus Oophaga; species Oophaga sylvatica. The sequence goes on from JARQOD010000002.1 coordinate 177,444,298, forward strand.
CGTCACACTAATAGATTATATTTTAAATGGAATGGAGCAGAACCAATTGGAGATAAATGAAAAGAATGAGCCACTGAGACACGCTCAGCAGAGTACAAGCAGCAGTGCTTGAACAAGTAACTGAGCGTGATGTGCACTCAAAAAATAAAAAACACAGACTGAAGTGAACACTGAAACCCAACTGTTCACAATCTGTGAAAGGCTACTCCTTTGTCTACTTCTATAGTGTTTGCAACCAATGTATTGGATACGGATGGAAGCGCGTCACACTAATAGTTAAATTGCATGGAGCTGCAAGAATTACACTGAAGGAAAAAAAAAGAGTCTGTGAGTGACATGTGCAGATGCCTACAGACAGCGTTGCATGCAGAGCAAACTGCAGCGTCACCTGCACTCACACACACCTTGCAGAGCTGTTAAAACAACACTGCAGGCAAAAGGAAGCTTTACACAGCGGTTGGTGCTAGCCTGCCTACAGCACAGTACACTAAATCGCAATCTCTAACTGTCCCTCAGAGTCAGCACAGCAGCATTCTGTCCCTTACTGAATTCACAGCACAGTGACGCTAAAATGGCGGCGGCGCCTTTTATAGTGCATTCTGACATCATTTCAGCATCCAATCACAGCCATGCCATTAGTTAACATGACCGCAGCAGTACAGGATGTGCCCACACTTCTTAGGATTCCTCATTGGCTGACTAAAATCACATTGCCTCGCAAAGAATTATGGGAACTTCCGATTCCGGTATCCGATAAGAAGAAAATATCGAAACTAAGTATCGAAAGGCCGATAGAGCTATATCGGCCGATACCCGATATTTGCAGTATCGTATCGCTCAACACTAATCCTAAGCCTACTATGGACAAAGTAAACACCACACCAATAATGCGGCTTGCTGTCACATAATGCTTTCTCTGCATATATCTAACTACCTAGAATTTCTTTGCATTAAACATGTATTAACCCCTTAACGACCAAGCCATTTTGTAGGTTAAAGACCAGGCCAATTTTTACAATTCTGACCACTGTCTCTCTATGAGGTTATAACTCTGGAACGCTTCAACGGATCTTGGCGATTCTGAGATTGTTTTCTCGAGACATATTGTACTTCATGATAGTGGTAAAATTTCTTCAATATAACTTGCGTTTATTTATGAAAAAAACAGAAATATGGCAAAAATTTGGAAAGTTTTGCAATTTTCAAACTTTTAATTTTTATGCCATTAAATCAGAGAGATATGTCACAAAAATTTGTTAATAAATAACATTTCCCACATGTCTACTTTACATCAGCACAATTTTGGAACCAAAATTTTTTTTTGTTAGGAAGTTATAAGTGTTAAAAGTTGACCAGCAATTTCTCATTTTTCCAACAAAATTTACAAAATCATTTTTTTTAGAGGCCACCTCACATTTGAAGTGAATTTGAGGGGTCAATATGACAGAAAATACCCAAAAGTGACACCATTCTAAAAACTGCACCCCTCAACGTGTTCAAAGCCACATTCAAGAAGTTTATTAACCCTTTAGGTACTTCACAAGAATTGAAGCAACGTGGAAGGAAAAAATTAACATTTAACTTTTTTTCCCAAAATTTTTCTTTCGACACAATTTTTTAAAATTTTGTCAAGGGTATCAGTAGAAAATGAACCACAATATTTGTTGTACAATTTCTCCTGAGTACAGCGATACCCCATGTGTGGGGGTAAACCACTATTTGGGCGCATGGCAGAGCTCGGAAGGGAAGCAGCGCCATTTGACTTTTTTGGCTGGAATTGAGATTGGACGCCATGTCGCATTTGGAGAGCCCCTGTGTGCCTAAACAGTGGAAACCCCCACAAGTAACCCCATTTTGGAAACTAGACCCCCCAAGGAACTTATCTAGATGTGTGGTGAGAGCTTTGAACCCCAAGGGCTTCACAGAAGGTTATAACGTAGAGCCGTAAAATTAAAAAATCATATTTTTTCCACAAAAATGATCTTTTCATCCCAATTTTTATTTTCCAAAGGATAAAAGGACCCCAAAAGTTATTGTGCAATTAGTCCTGAGTACGCTGATACCCCATATGTGGGGGTAAACCACTATTTGGGTGCATGGCAGAGCTCGGAAGGGAAGCAGCGCCATTTGACTTTTTTGGCTGGAATTGAGATTGGACGTCATGTCGTATTTGGAGAGCCCCTGTGTGCCTAAACAGTGGAAACCCCCCACAAGTAACCCCATTTTGGAAACTAGACCCCCAAGGAACTTATCTAGATGTGTGGTGAGAGCTTTGAACCCCAAGGGCTTCACAGAAGGTTATAACGTAGAGCTGTAAAATTAAAAAATCATTTCTTTTCCACTAAAATGATCTTTCACCCCCAATTTTTATTTTCCAAAGGGTAAAAGGACCCCAAAAGTTATTGTGCAATTTGTCCTGAGTACGCTTATACCGCATATGTGGGGGTAAACCACTATTTGGGCGCATGGCAGAGCTTGGAAGGGAAGCAGCGCCATTTGACTTTTTTGGCTGGAATTGAGATTGGACGCCATGTCGCATTTGGAGAGTCCCTGTGTGCCTAAACAGTGGAAACCCCCACAAGTGACCCCATTTTGGAAACTAGACCCCCCAAGGAACTTATCTAGATGTGTGGTGAAAGCTTTGAACCCCAAGGGCTTCACAGAAGGTTATAACGTAGAGCAGTAAAATTAAAAAATCATATCTTTTCCATAAAAATGATCTTTCCACCCCCAATTGTTATTTTCCAAAGGGTAACAGGACCCCAAAAGTTATTGTGCAATTTGTCCTGAGTACGCTGATACCCCATATGTGGGGGTAAACCACTATTTTGACGCATGGCAGAGCTGGAAAGGGAAGGAGCGCCTTTTTCAAATGCAGATTTTGATGGAATGGTCTGCGGGTGTCATGTCACGTTTGGAAAGCCCTGATGTGCCTAAACAGTAGAAACCCCCCACAAGTGACTCCATTTTGGAAACTAGACCCCCCAAGTAACGTATCTAGATGTGTGGTGAGCACTTTGAACCCCAAGTGCTTCACAGAAGTTTATAACGTAGAGCCGTGAAAATAAAAATATCATATTTTTTTCCACAAAATAATCTTTTTGCCCCCAAATTTTTATTTTTATAAGGGTAACAGGAGAAATAGGACCCAAAAACTATTGTGCAATTTGTCCTGAGTACGCTGATATCCCATATGTGGGGGGGAACCACTATTTTGACGCATGGCAGAGCTCGGAAGGGAAGGAGCACCGTTTTTAAATGCAGATTTTGATGGAATGGTCTGCGGGTGTCATGTCACGTTTGGAAAGCCCCTGATGTGCCTAAACAGTAGAAACCCCCCACAAGTGACTCCATTTTGGAAACTAGACCCCCCAAGGAACTTATCTAGATGTGTGGTGAGCACTTTGAACCCCCAAGTGCTTCACAGAAGTTTATAACGTAGAGCCGTGAAAATAAAAAATATCATATTTTTTTCCACAAAAATAATCTTTTTGCCCCAAATTTTTATTTTTTAAGGGTAACAGGAGAAATAGGACCCCAAAAGCTATTGTGCAATTTGTCCTGAGTACGCTGATATCCCATATGTGGGGGGGAACCACTATTTGACGCATGACTGAGCTGAAGGGAGGGCACCGTTTTAAAATGCAGATTTGATGGAATGAGTTGGGTTGTCATGTCATTTGGAAACCCTGATTGCCTACAGTAGAACCCCAGTGACTCATTATTGAAACTAGACCCCAGGAACTTATCTAGATTGGTGGCATTTAACCCAAGTGCTTACCAGAGTTTATACGTAGAGCCGTGAAATTAAATATCATTTTTTTTCACAAAAATAATCTTTTTGCCCAAATTTTATTTTTAGGTAAAGGAGAAATAGGACCCAAAGCTTTGTGCTATTTTTCCTGAGTACGCTGATACCCCATATGTGGGGGGGAACCACTGTGATCGCCTTACTGCGATCTTTGGGAGGCACAATGAACAAATCCACAAAAGGTGAAGAATTGGTTTTCTTTTTTGCGCCGTTCCTCGTGCGGTATTAGTGATTAGGCGACTTTATTCCTCGGATCGGTGCGATTACAGCGATACCAGATTTATACTCTTTTTCATGTTTAGCTTCTGTCACACACTAAAAGATGCTTTTTTTTGGAATAATTTTTTGTAAGAAATTTTTGCATCGCCGTATTTTGAGAGCTATAATTTTTCCATATTTCGGCCGACAGAGTTATCTATGGGCTTATTTTTTGCGGGACGAGCTGACGTTTTTTTTGGTACCATATTCAGGCACATAACGTTTTTTGATCGTTTCCTATTCCGATTTTTGTGGAATCAGAATGAACAAAAACCAGTAATTCAGGAATTGTTTTTTTTTTTTTTTTTCCTCCGTTCCGTGTGTGGTAAAATTGATAAAGCAGCTTTATTCTTCGGGTCACTACGGTTACGGCGATACCTCATTTATATATTTTTTTTATGTTTTGGCGTTTTTTACACAATAAAAAATTTTATAGAAAAAATAATTATTTTTGCATCAGTTTATTCCGCGAGCTATAACTTTTTTATTTTTTCGCTGATGATGCTGTATAGCGGCTTGTTTTTTGCGGGACAAGATGACGTTTTCAGCGGTACCATGATTATTTATATCTGACTTTTTAATCGCGTGTTATTGCACTTTTTCCAAGCGGTATAATGATACCGCTTGGAAAAAGTATAATTTACTACTTTTTTGTGTTTTTTTTTTACGGCTTTCACTGAAGGGGTTAACTAGGGTTACGCTTTTATAGATGGGATTTTACGGACGTGGCGATACCTAACATGTGTATGTTTTTTGTTTTTTATTTTTTTATTACATAAAAATGTGTATTTTTTAGGGGATTTTTTTAAAATTATTTTTTAATATTTTTTTACAATTTTTTTAAAAAAATGATTTTTCTTAACTTGTCCCTTTATGGGACTTTCACTTTTTTTACTTTTTATTGCAGTTACAATGCATTGCAATGCTCTGGCATTGCAATGCATTGTACCTATGGGGAAAGCTGCTGTGACATGATCACAGCAGCTTCCCGTAGCTAAATGACCCGGAGGTTGTCATGACAACCCCCGGGTCATCAAGGCAGAGATCGGCCCCTGCAAATACATTGCAGGGTGCCTATCTGAGGCAGAGGGAGCTCCCGACCCTCTGCCTCCCCCCTGAGCTCTGCGATCGCGCTCGATCGCAGCAGTCAGGGGGTTAACAGCCAGGGGCGGTGTGGGCTCCGCTCCTGGCTGTCAGTGCAGGAAGCCTGGCCACTGCAGCGCCGGCTCCTGCACTGATCGCGCTGGGGAAGCTGAAATTTCAGCTTCTCCTGCACGATCGCTGCTGTGTTTGGTCAGTCAGATTGACTGACCAATCACAGCGCTGTGGGTGCGGGGACCGACGGCAAAGGTCCCCGCACCGCTTGCCGTGCCTGTCAGCTGTCTGTGACAGCTGTCGGCACTGATCTACCACTGCGTGTTTACGCGCAGTGGTAGATCAAAGCCATGACGTGCAGAGTCCGTCCTGGTGCCGGAACTGGCACCTTGCCATGACGGACTCTGCACGTCAGTCGACATTAAGGGGTTAAAAGAAAAATTGTCAAAGACAATGATGGGGCAGAGTATATGAAAAAAACAACATACTACTGCTAAGAATGTGTGAACTGCTAACAGCAGATGAAGCATCACAGCCACTGGCATCAGTTATCTGGCCTGTAGCACTACCAAACTCAGATCACAATTGGTCTTGTTTGTCTCTGGCCAGCATATTAGTAAGAAAGAAGCAGAGGGCATTAATTCATATGGAATATGGCACATCACTCATCTCAGTCACAGCAGGATGATATTATTTATGTCAGTTTGAGTCAGAGTTCTGATAAAACAATCTGTCTGATCTCAGAACACTGAAAGAGGTAATTTATGAACCATTTATTTTATTATTGTTATTAAATGGCCTGTTTGTTAATTCCGGGTTACTATCTCTTTTATATGGTGAGATCACTTTGATGTTACTAAAGCTGTGTTTGTATTAAACAGGTTGAAAGGGGTTGCATTCCCCAGAACCTACAAATTTTAGAAAATTTGACTTGAAGTAGATTTGCAATGGATGGATTTTATTATCTCTAATGTATATGTTTGTAGATATATGTTATTCAAAAAGATCCCAGAATGTTATACACACCTTTTCACGACAATTGGAGTACATGCAATTTGCGGCAGAAAAAGTGAGATCTTTTTGAATAATTTTCCCCTCTTGTCGAAATTGAATGTATAAAATATTATTCATTTCTAATGACCTTTTTATATAATGTGTACTTGTATATATGTTTTGTGTTACAATTAAGGACACTCTAGTTTTGAAATACACTAATTTTTTATGTTATCTGCTATAGATTTATAAAAAGTGAAATCTTGAATAAAGCTAAGCAATTTTTTTACATCTGTCTTGTGCTGGATCACATCTTTGATACTTTATACAGTACAGTCATGGCCAAAAGTTTTGAGAATGACACAAATATTATATTTTCATATGATCTGCTGCCCTCTGGTTTTTATGTGTATTTGACAGATGTTTTTATCACAGACAGAAATATAATTGCAAACATATGAGTAACAAAAGCTTATATTGACAGTTAGAATGAGTTAATGCAGCAAGTCAATATTTGCAGTGTTGACCCTTCTTCTTCAGGACCTCTGCAATTCTCCCTGGCATGCTCTCAATCAACTTCTGGACCAAATCCTGACTGATAGCAGTCCATTCTTGCACAATCAATGCTTTCATTTTGTCAGAATTTTTAGGTTTTTGTTTGTCCACCTGTCTCTTGATGATTGACCACAAGTTCTCAATGGGATTAAGATCTGGGGAGTTTCCAGGCCGTGGACCCAAAATCTCTATGTTTTGTTCCCTGAGTCATTTAGTTATCACCTTTGCTTTATGGCAAGGTGCTCCATCATGCTGGAAAAGGCATTGTTGATCGCCAAACTGCTCTTGGAGGGTTGGAAGAAGATGCTCTTGGAGGACATTCTGGTACCATTCTTTATTTATGGCTGTGTTTTTAGGCAAGACTGTGAGAGAGCCGATTCTGTTATGATTTGGTAGCTGAGGAGAGCAGGCAAAAACGGCATACACCAGAGAGGTTGGAATCTACTGGATTGCAGTACCCTGACTAACCACCACAACTAAAGGCAGCCGTGGAGCGTACCTACGTTGGTCCTAGACGCCTCGTCACAGCCTGAGAGGCTAACTACACCTAAAGATAGAAAGAGGAAAGCTATCTGCCCTGGAGCAGATCCCCAAAGAACATAGGAAGCCCCCAAACATGTAATGGCGGTTAGACAAAGGAAATACAGACACAGACAGAAAATAGTATGAGCAAACGTTGGGGCCCAATCTTCCTAGAAAGAAAAGGATAGGAAGGACACTTACTGCAATCCAAAAAACCCTAAAAAAATACCAACTCTACTAATTGCAAAAACACCTGAGAACACATGACCTCTACCACCTAAATTAGTTCTCTGGTGTAACAAAACTAAGCCGCAGCCACTGAAAAAAACTGGAAAAGGCAAATGAACAAATAACAGAGGCTCAGATAAACTGAGAGGAGCACAAGCCCCCAGAGGGGACCTTGCTGATCTCCACAGAAGTGCAGTAAAAAATGCAAAAAGCAAGCACAAAAATAAAAGCAGAAAAATATCTTATCTGTTAGCAGAAGATGCAGGCAAGACTCAGCAAGCTTCCAAGTGAACCAGGAACCAAAGTTGAGACAAGAACAATTGATCACCGGCAACCCTGATGGGAGGGAACCTCCCTTATATAAGACCAGTCTGTAACTCCTGATTGACAATCTTCACAATCTTCATTGAATGGTTCAGTACTGTTTGTAACCGCCAGAGGGAGCTTCTGCTCAGAATTCATTTCTAACACATTCACAACAGTACCCCCCTTGAGCAGGGGTCACCGAACCCTCATTTGGGCAACCAGGTCGGTCAGGATGAGCTCTGTGATACGCACGGATCAGTCTCCTAGCATGGATGTCCGAAGCAAACACCCAAGAATTGTCCTCCTGACCATAAACTCTCCACTTAACCAAATACTGGAGTTTCCGTCTAGAAAAACGAGAATCCAATATTTTCTCAACCACATACTCCAGATTGCCCTCAACCAAAACAGGGTCAGGAAGCACAGCCATAGGAACTACTGGTTCGACAAACCTCTTCAATAAGGACTTGTGGAACACGTTATGGATCTTAAATGTCCCTGGAAGAAGTAAACGAAAGGAAACAGGATTAAGAATCTCCATGATCTTATAAGGTCCAATGAACCTAGGCTTAAACTTAGGAGATGCAACTCTCATAGGGATATTTCTTGAGGACAACCAGACCAAGTCCCCCACTTCAAACCAAGGACCATCAGTCCTATGCCGGTTGGCAAACCGCTGGGCCCTCTCCTGAGAGAGGGACAACTTCTCCACTACCTGGTCCCAAATCTGCTGCATATGCTCCACAACAGAGTCAACACTGGACAGACAGAAGCCTCCGTCTGTCCCGAAGAAAATCGAGGGTGAAACCCAAAATTGCAGAAAAATGGAGACATCAAAGTGGCAGAGCTAGCCCTATTATTAAGAGCAAACTCAGCCAAAGGCAAAAAGAGACCCAGTCATCCTGATCAGCAGACACAAAGCATCTCAGATAAGTCTCCAATGTCTGGTTTGTTCTCTTAGTTTGTCCATTGGTCTGAGGATGAAAAGCCGAGGAGAAAGACAATTGAACACCAAGTTTAGAACAAAAAGTCCTCCAACATCTGGAAACAAACTGGACTCCTCTGTCAGACACAATGTTCTCAGGAATGCCGTGTAACCGAACCACGTGCTGAAGGAACAAAGGCACCAATTCGGAGGAGGAAGGCAACTTAGGTAATGGCACAAGATGTATCATTTTGGAAAACCTATCACAAATCACCCAGATAACGGTCATTCTCTGAGAAACAGGGAGGTCGGAAAATCCATAGAGATATGGGTCCATGGTCTCTTGTGCACAGGCAATGGCATCAACAAACCACTAGCGCGAGAGCAAGGCTTGGAGCGAGAGCAAGTCCCGCAGGACTGCACAAATTCCCTGACGTCACGAGACAAAGTAGACCACCAAAAGGAACGACTAACCAAGTTTCTGGTACCAAAAATTCCAGGATGACCAGCCAACGCGGAACAATGAATCTCAGACATCACACTCTTTTTCCACCGGTCTGGGACAAACAATTTCCCAATAGGGCAGCGCTCGGGTTTATCCTCTTGACACCCTTCCAGAGCCAGTCTCAAATTGGGCGAGATGGCGGAAAGAACTACACCCTCTTTCAAAATAACAGCAGGATCAGATAACTCAGGAGAGTCCGCAAGGAAACTCCTCGAGAGGGCATCCGCCTTAACATTCTTAGTGCCAGGAAGAAAGGAAACCACAAAATTAAAACGTGTTAAAAACAAGGCCCACCTGGCCTGTCTAGGATTAAGTCGCTTGGCTGATTCCAGATAAACCAGATTCTTATGGTCCGTGAGGACCACCACCTGATGTTTGGCTCCCTCCAGCCAATGTCTCCACTCTTCAAAAGCCCACTTCATGGCCAATAACTCCCGATTACCCACGTCATAATTACGTTCAGTTGGAGAAAAATTTCGAGAGAAAAAGGCACAAGGGTTACTTTTAGAGGTCTCTGGATCTCTTTGGGACAAAACGGCACCTGCCCCAATTTCAGAGGAATCAACCTCCACCTGAAATGGCAGAGAAACATCAGGCTGCCGTAGAACAGGAGCAGAAGTGAATCTCTGCTTAAGTTCCTGAAACGCAGAGACTGCCTCAGGAGGCCAATTCACCACATCAGAACCCTTTTTGGTCAAATCAGTCAATGGTTTAACAATAACAGAGAAATTACCAATAAATTTACGATAAAAATTGGCAAAACCCAAGAATCTCTGAAGAGCCTTTAATGAAGTAGGTTGGACCCAATCACAGATGGCCTGAACCTTGACCGGGTCCATTTCAATAACAGATGGGGACAAAATGAATCCCAGAAATGAGATCCTCTGTACGCCAAAAAGACACTTTGATCCCTTCACATACAGAGCATTCTCTCTCAAAATCTGAAACACAGTCCGAACATGTTTCACATGAGATGCCCAGTCATTGGAAAAAATCAAGATATCATCCAAATAAACAATCAGAAATTTATCCACAAAATCCCTGAAAATGTCATTCATGAAGTACTGGGAGACGGAAGGAGCATTAGTGAGCCCAAAGGGCATCACTAGGTACTCAAAATGCCCGTCTGGGGTATTAAATGCCGTCTTCCATTCATCCCCGTGCTTAATGCGAATAAGGTTATACGCGCCCCTGAGGTCAAGCTTGGTAAACCAACTAGCACTTTTCACCCTGGAAAACAGGTCAGAAATCAAGGGTAACGGATATTGATATTTCACAGTGATATTGTTCAAGAGACGATAATCAATACACGGCTTAATGAACCATCCTTTTTAGCCACAAAGAAAAAACCAGCACCCAAGGGTGAAGAGGATGGTCTGATATGACCCTTCTCCAATGACTCCTTGATATAAGACCGCGTAGCGTCATGTTCAGGTACAGACAAGTTAAAAAGGCGACCTTTAGGGAATTTACTACCAGGCACTAATTCAATAGCGCAGTCATAGCTCCTATGGGGGGTCAAGGATGCAGATTTACTTTCGCTAAACACATCAGAAAAATCAGTCAAAAAGTCAGGAAGATCCTGAGCCTGGGGAGAGGCAGAAAAAACAGGAGTGTTGGCATTAACACATTGGCAGCCCCAACTGGTTACAGACACAGATTTCCAATCCAAAACAGGATTATGAGACTGTAACCAAGGGAAACCTAGTACAATAATGTCATGCAGATTATACAGCACCAAAAATTTGCAACTCTCCTGATAATCAGGTTCAACCCTCATTATCACCTGAGTAGAGAACTGGGGTTTATTCTCAGCCAAAGGGGTAGAATCAATCCCCAGTAGAGGAATAGACTTCCGTAGGGGTATCAAGGGAAACCCACAACGTTTAGCAAAATCAAAATCCATCAGGTTAATAGCTGCTCCTGAATCAACAAAAGCCTGAGCAGAAAATATGGACAGGGAGTAAATCAGGGTAACAGTCAACAGAAATTTAGTCTGAACATTACCCAAGACAACTGAGCGTGCAAAACGTCTTCCCCGCTTAGAGCAGACTGAAATAGCATGAGAGGCGTCACCACAGTAGAAACATAACCCATTGCGTTTTCAAAACTCATGACGCTGTGCCCCAGAAGCCACTCTATCACACTGCATGGGTTCAGAAGCTGGTTCACAAGGCAACACTATTCCACGCATACCTCTACGCTCACGCAAACGTCTGTCAATTTGAATCGCTAATAACATAGAATCATTGAGACCAGAAGGAGCAGGGAAACCCACCATAACATATTTTACATTCTCTGACAGACCCTTCCGAAAAAGGGCTGCCAAAGCATCATCATTCCATTTGGTCAGGACTGCCCACCTTCGGAATCTCTGACAGTATAACTCAGCGTCCTCAAGCCCCTGATTTAATGCCAACAAGGCTTTTTCAGCTTGATCAGTGACATTAGGTTCATCGTACAATAACCCAGAGCCAGAAAAAATGCATCAACATTACTCAAAACAGGATCCCCAGGTGTCAGGGAAAAAGCCCAATCCTGAGGATCGCCGCACAGGAGAGAGATGACAATTTGAACCTGCTGTGCTGCGTTCCCTGAGGACTTAGGTTTTAAGGCAAAAAACAACTTACAGTTATTTTTGAAATTCAGAAATTTAGCTCGATCCCCTAAAAACAAATCTGGCATGGGGATCCTAGGTTCCACAACCGGCAACCCTACAAGATAGGTAGCTATACTCCGAACTTCAGTGGCAAGCTGATCCACACGGCCAGACAACTGTGCAAACTCCATTGAGAGAAAAAAAAATCCTCAGCACCCAGAGAAAAAGAGGGAAAAAAAATGCAACAAATAGAAAAAAAAAATAAAAATCTCTGACAACTCTGACTTTTTTTTTTTTTTCCACACTATTTTTCCCTTCTGGGAGTAATATATAATTTTCAGTTTGGCCGGTGATACTGTTATGATTTGGTAGCTGAGGAGAGCAGGCAAAAACGGCAATACACCAGAGAGGTTGGAATCTACTGGATTGCAGTACCCTGACTAACCACCACAACTAAAGGCAGCCGTGGAGCGTACCTACGTTGGTCCTAGATGCCTCGTCACAGCCTGAGAGGCTAACTACACCTAAAGATAGAAAGAGGAAAGCTATCTGCCCCGGAGCAGATCCCCAAAGAACATAGGAAGCCCCCAAACATGTAATGGCGGTTAGACAAGAGGAAATACAGACACAGACAGAAAATAGTATGAGCAAACGTTGGGGCCCAATCTTCCTAGAAAGAAAAGGATAGGAAGGACACTTACTGCAATCCAAAAAACCCTAAAAAAATACCAACTCTACTAATTGCAAAAACACCTGAGAACACATGACCTCTACCACCTAAATTAGTTCTCTGGTGTAACAAAACTAAGCCGCAGCCACTGAAAAAACTGGAAAAGGCAAATGAACAAATAACAGAGGCTCAGATAAACTGAGAGGAGCACAAGCCCCCAGAGGGGACCTGGCTGACCTCCACAGAAGTGCAGGAAAAAATGAAAAAAGCAAGCACAAAATAAAAGCAGAAAATATCTTATCTGTTAGCAGAAGATGCAGGCAAGACTCAGCAAGCTTCCAAGTGAACCAGGAACCAAAGTTGAGACAAGAACAATTGATCACCGGCAACCCTGATGGGAGGGAACCTCCCTTATTTAAGACATGTCTGTAACTCCTGATTGCCAATCTTCACAATCTTCATTGAATGGTTCAGTACTGTTTGTAACCACCACAGGTAGCTTCTGCTCAGAATTCATTTCTAACACATTCACAACACGATTCCCTTGGCTGAGAAGCAACCCCACACATGAATGGTTTCAGAATGCTTAACAGTTGGCATGAGACAAGACTGGTGGTAGCGCTCACCTTGTCTTCTCCGAATGAGGCGTTTTCCTGATGTCCCAAACAATCGAAAAGGGATTCATCAGAGAAAATAACTTTACCCCAGTCCTCAGCAGTCCACTGCCTGTACCTTTTGCAGAATATCAGTCTGTCCATGATGTTTTTTCTGGAGAGAAGTGGCTTCTTTGCTGCCCTCCTTGAGACCAGGCCTTGCTCCAAGAGTCTCCGCCTCACAGTGCGTGCAGATGCACTCACACCTGCATGCTGCCATTCCTGAGCAAGCTCTGCACTGCTGGTAGCCCGATCCCGCACCTGAAACACTTTTAAGAGATGGTCCTGGCGCTTGCTGGTCTTTCTTGGGCGCCCTGAAGACTTTTTGGCAACAATGGAACCTCTCTCCTTGAAGTTCTTGATGATGCGATAGATTGTTGACTGAGGTGCAATCTTTCTAGCTGCGATACTCTTCCCTGTTAGGCCATTTTTGTGCATTGCAATGATGACTGCACGTGTTTCTTTAGAGATAACCATGGTTAACAGAAGAGAAACAATGATGCCAAGCACCAGCCTCCTTTTAGAGTGTCCAGTGGTGTCATTCTTACTTAATCATGACAGATTGATCTCCAGCCATGTCCTCATCAACACCCACACCTGTGTTAATGGAGCAATCACTGAAAAGAGGTTAGCTGGTCCTTTTAAGGCAGGGCTGCAATGATGTTGAAATGTGTTTTGGGGGATAAAGTTCATTTTCTAGCCAAATATTGACTTTGCAAGTAAATGCTGTTAAGCTGATCACTCTTTATAACATTCTGGAGTATATGCAAATTGCCATTAGAAAAGTGAAGCAGTAGACTTTGTAAAAATTAATATTTGTGTCATTCTCAAAACTTTTGTCCATGACTGTACATGCAGTACTAGATGACATAAAGCAGCAATACTTATTTTACTTTAATGGGATGCTGGTGTATTGCCATGTTTGACATTTTTTAAGCTGAAAATAAAGATAGACGATAAACATGATGGGCAGAATTTATTCTGATATGTTCTGATAATTGATCTGTTCTGCCATAGACCTTTTCTGTTCTACAATATCTTACTGTTATGTTATTATAATAGTATTTTTGTAAGAGCTGCCATGCTTTGCTTGACCTCAGGCTAAGTGCACACGTTCAGGATTATTTGCGTTTTTTTGCGTTTTTTTTTCACGGGAAAAAACGCGTCAAAAACGCATGAATTAAGAATCCTATCATTTAGAATGAATTCCGCAATTTTTGTGCACATGTTGCGTTTTTTCTGCGAAAAAAAACGCATTGCGGAAAAAGAAGCAACATGTTCATTAATTTCGCGGAATTCTAGCGTTTTTCCCGCTATATTAGCGACCTAGAAAGTTCAGGGAAATCGCGGTAAAAACGCGCCAAATCCGCGCAAAAAAACCTCACCAAAAACGTGCAAAAAACGCACGTTTTTACCGTGAAAAAAGTCTGTTTTTGCTCAGGAATATTCTGCAAACATTCCTGAACATGTGCACTTAGCCTAAAAGTTGCTCAAGACGACGCATGGTTATGAGAATAGGAAGAAAGGGAAACATTGCATTATTATTTTCTATAATTATAAGATTCTTCAGCTTCAAAGTAGAAGCTAAGTAGAACATTTTATATTTTTTTTCCTGCTTACGTTATAAAAGGAAGAAACTAAATATTTCGTAGAAAAATATAGCAGCTGAATTTCCTTTGTGTTTTTATTCATTCATGAATACCATATCTACAAACATATACAGTACATTAGAGATAATAAAATCCATCCATTGCAAATCTACTTCAAGTCAAATTTTCTAAAATTTGTAGGTTCTGGGGAATCAACAAAATATGTGATTCCAATCTCGTTTTTTAACAAAAAGAAATATTCCTAACACCACTTCAGACATTGCCAAAGATTGCATCAGCATGAAAGAGACTCACATGGCATCAGGTGTAGCTGCTCTCCAGCTATCACGTTACATGATCTAGCTTGGCCAATCGGGGGGGGACTACTACAGGCACTATAAAAGATGTAAGCAGGGAAATCAGAAGCCATTTTATTTTTTATAGCTTAGGAAAAGGTGATGGTAGTGTACTAGTGCAGAGCTTAAGAACATAGAAAAAGGAAGCAGTACTCTCAATGTATGAATAATTATACGCAGATGCATGTGATAGGGGAGTGCAGGATGTGCCGGAACTGTAGAGTCACTGTGACTATGAATTCATTGTTTTATGAGATACTTTAATACAGCAGCTTAATAACAAAATTATTTTTTTCAATATGGATGCACAAAAAAATGTGGGCCCAAATTTCCTGTTCTAATTTTCAACTGAAGAAAAAAGAAAAATACTCAAACCAATTACCATATGAAATAAAATGTTCCTGGCTTGTGAGACAGACAATATCAGCTATATCAGTTTTTCAATTCCTATCACATTGTTTGTTTGTAAAGGCAGGGTGTATGTTGATGTCTGTTTTTACCTTCCTAACCAGGATAAATTTTTCAAGTCTCACGTGTTACTTTTAGTAGTAATAACACTGTTATGCTATCCCATATCTCAGTGATTCTTAGATTATTTTTTCATGACATATTGCAATTTATGTTGGTGGAAAAATTATGATATGTCAATATAATTAGCTTTTATTTCTAATAATATTCAAAATTTGCTAAGAATTTTGACAAATTTGCACATTGTAAACTTAGAATTGTTATGCACTTAAAACAGTAATATCACACAAAGTACCGTAGTTAATAAATAACATTTCGGATGTGTCTACTTTACTTAAGCATCATTTTTCTTTTTTTTTGCAATTACATTTACATAACCTATAGTTTTAGGAACCATTTCATGTTTGAAGTGACCTTGAGGGGCCTGTGTTTCAGAAAACCTGAAACAATACAAAACATTTTAATTATTTCACCTCTATTGATAACCGCATTCATAAAGTTTGTTAACTCTTCTGGTGCTTCACAGGAATTAATGCAAACAAGAAGACAAGAATAAAGAATTTTTTTTACTATGTCTGTAAACTACTGTTTGGGTCCCATTTTGGAAACTTCACCCCTCTATCTAGGGGCGAAGTGATCATTTTTAACAAACAAGTGATTCACATATTTTTATACCATTGGGCTGTGAAAGATGAAATATTACAATTTCTCCACAAAAATGTTGATTTAGCCACAAATTTTTATATTTTTAAATTTTCTCAAGAGTAAAAGTTGAAAATGGACAACACAATTTATTGTGCAATTTCTATTGAGAATGATACCCCCAAAATGCTAAATCACCATAAACCACTACAAGTGACTCTATTTTTGAGAAATAGAGGTGATAGACCTGATCCAGCAGTGGGTGTACCAAATCCCACACAATTTTCCCACTCACTCCCAGGACAGGGGGGAATTCAGAGGGTTGAATCCATGTGTCCTTCCCTTCTTAAACTCTAAACCTGTGGGTGTACCTTGAAGTACTGTCACACAGCTTGTAGAGTTTAATTTCATACCTGGCACTCTTACTGGGCAGGTACTGCCAGAATCTGAGACTCCCCTTGAAATGGATTAGTGACTCAACCATGCAGATGTCCAATTTGTGGTACGTACCCTTCATTAAACGTGTTGATGACGTGATCAATAACCATCCAAACTTTGAAAAGTCATCTTGGGTAGTACACCATGCAATATCTATGCAATGAAAACATTTGTGGATCGCCTCAAAACGTTTACGGTTCATGGTCAAGTGGAACAATGTAGTATTATACAAAACATCAACACTCCAATATTGTGGAAATTCTGGCCTCTTCACTAACCCCATGTGAAGAACCAGGCCCCAAAACTTCATCAATTCCACTGCGTCTACAAAGGTCCTGTTAAAAAATGATGACAGGTGATTTTGTGACAAAAATTACTGTGCATACAAATTTATTTCGGCCACTATGAGGTTTATAGAATCCTCAGAGAAAAATACTTTGAAAATGTCTATTACTGTGAGGCCGATAGTGTCAAATTGGATTCCTGACAGTACCACAAAATCAGGAATCTGTGGCTCATAGTCTTCAGGGGATGAGGTCCATACAAGGTCAGGAACGATTGGCACTGGTTCATTTTCTGCCCTGAGATGTCTACTTGATGGTCCATTATCACTTGAGGAAGAAGATGAGTGGAAAAAAAAGGAAGGCGGGATCCTATATCTCACTGTCAGTGTCAAAGGAAAAGAAAGAATATGCCTTTTCCACTTAAAACCGGGTTTGGTAATAGTGAGATGACATTTTTTCACGTATGTGGTGTTGTATGTGTACCAAATTTTATTCAGGTGTGTGTGAGTGTTGGTGTAAACTTTTTTATTTAGAAGAGAAAAAAATCTAATGCTCACAACTAATCAAAAATAATTTTTTTACTCTCTTTTCACTCAAAACAACCAACAAAACCAAAAAACAGCCAGAGGTTGGTCAGCAATGTGTTGCTGATCAGTGCTCGATGGCTGTAGGACTGATACACGGATGTCATCCTTTGTTCCACTCTGACACTAACGCTAACTCAAATCAGTAAAAATACTGTAGTAGAAGACGATTACCCAGGGTATATTTTTATTGTCACTAATCTAATTTTTTTTATCCTTTTTAAAAAAAAATAACAGCCGGAGGTTGATCACTGATGTGCATTAGTAATCAGCGCTCTACAGCTGTATGGCCCACGATCACGAATGATTCTTTTTTCCTGCACTCACACTAACCCTAACTCAGTTCTGTGAAAACTACTGTAGTATACAGCGATTACTATGGCACACTTTTACTGTCCCTAATCCTATCAACTAATCTAAACAACTTTTTTACTTTACTAACTCAATTCAGTAAAAAATACTGTAGCAGACCACGAAGAATACAGTATATTTTTAATGTTCCTAAGCTACTCCTATCAACTAATCTAAATGATTGTTTACTTGATTCTTTTTGCCAAAAAATAAAATTAGAAAATAACCAGAGGCCTATCAGTGATGTTCATCACCTACTAACGCTTGATGACTGTAGGATGCACGCATACAGTACAGACCAAAAGATTAGACACACCTTCTCATTCAAAGATTTTTCTGTATTTGCATGACTATGAAAATTGTAGAATCACACTGAAGGCATCAAAACTATGAATTAACACATGTGGAATTATACATTACACTTTACAAAAAAGTGTCAAACAACTGAAAATATGTGTTATATTCTAGGTTCTTCAAAGTAGCCACCTTTTGCTTTGATTACTGGTTTGCACGCAGAAAAGGTGAATGGCTGGACTCTACATGCCTAGTTCCCACCGTGAAGCATGGAGGAGGTGGTGTGATGGTGTGCAGGTGCTTTGCTGGTGACACTGTTGGGGATTTATTCAAAATTGAAGCGGTGAGCGGTCCAGCTCACCCCAAACCATCTCGACTGAGTTCAGGTCTGGTGACTGTGGAGGCCAGTTCATCTGGCGCAGCACCCCATCACTCTCTTTCTTGGTCAAATAGCCCTTACACAGTCTGGAGTGTGTTTGGGGTCATTGTCCTGTTGAAAAATAAATGATGGTCCAACTAAACGCAAACCGGATGGAATAGCATGCTGCTGCAAGATGCTGTAGTAGCCATTCTGGTTCACTATGCCTTCAATTTTTAATATATCCCCAACAGTGTCACCAGCAGAGCACCCGCACACCATCACACCACCTCCTCCATGATTCACGGTGGGAACCAGGCATGTAGAATCCATCCGTTCACCTTTTCTGTGTGAAAAGCAGTAATCAAAGCAAAAGGTGGCTACTTTGAAGAACCTATAATATAAGACATATTTTCAGTTGTTTCACACCTTTTTGTAAAGTGTAATGTATAATTCCACATGTTTTAATTCATAGTTTTGATGCCTTCAGTGTGATTCTACAATTTTCATAGCCATGAAAATACAGAAAAATCTTTGAATGAGAAGGTGTGTCCAAACTTTTGGTCTGTACTGTATATGTAATGCAAAAAGGGATAAAAAATAGACAGGAAAAAAATGTCATTGCCTAAGACGAGCAGGGCTGCTAATCAGTAGTATGCATCTGATCAGAGGCTGTAAGACGCACACACGGAGTGGTGCAAAGTGGTGGTGTCACTCTGGGTGAAGGATAAATAAGTGAACAACAAAGGGGAGAGAGAAGGGAGAACCCAAGTACTAGGGAAGGGAGGTGTAGACCCTAGACAGATCTAAAAATCACCCTCTATGCCCTAACGTCCCTATGTAGGTTCTGACCCTATCACCAAGCAGAAACCTAATCCCTGTCTCATCACAGCGATAAGCCCTGGTTAGGGAGAAGATGGGTGTGCACTACTCAGTCCCCACTACAACCAGAGCTTATTGCAATGACCTGGTGCAGTCAGATCTAGGACAACTGTCAGTCACCCCGGGCACACCCGAGACAGTACCCCTTCTAAGAATAGCCTCCGGACACTCATGACCCTGTTTCCCAGGATGATTGGCATGGTATGAACAAACCAGTCAAGAGGCATTTACCTCTGATGCTGAAGCCCACATCCTCTCTTCTGGACCATTACCCCTCCGGTGCACCAAGTACTGCAGGGAACGATGCTGAAGACGAAAATCAACAATCCTCAAAATCTGGAACTCTAAATTACCATTAACAATTATTGGAGGTGGCGGCAGGGGAGAGGACTCAAGAGGTTCATAGTACTTCTTGAGCAGAGACCATTGAACACAATGTGAATTCTAAGAGCCTGGTGTAACTCAAGATGAAAAGCTGCAGGGTTAATGACCACAGTTACTTTATGGGGTCCAATAAACCTAGGTCCCAGTTTCCAAGAAGGGATCTTCAACTTGATATATCTGGTAGAAAACCATACAAAGTCATTCACACTTAGGTCCGGACCTGACAAGCATTTCAGACAGACATACATTTGTACCTGTCTAACATGACAGGTATGGGCAGTGGAAGAAAAGGACCAGATGGATGGGTATGCAATACTCCAGAACACGCTCAAACATCACTGCATCACAGATCAACACTCTACAGGAAGCATGAAAAAAACTGGCCAAATTTAAGTGATCAAGTACTGCTCAGAGATCAAATACTGATCATGGCAGAGGGGGTATAGAGAAGAGGGAGAGGGGGATTGGGGTCAAATAGGAAAAATCATGCAAGGGTCAGAGAGTGATCAGGAATTCTTTATTCTTCAGCAGGATCATATGGATCAGATGGAGCGGCAGGAGCAGTGATGAAAAGGCTTTTGTGGCACTACAAGGTCCAGCTCGGTGAACAGAGCAACCCAGAAATCATCCTGTACAAAGAATTAAAGAGCCAAATCACATTTACAGTTCCAGTCATTAGGGCTGACCACAGTGCGGGTTCATTCAACGCTCTGAATATATGGAAAGGCAGCTAACACAGTCTCTCTATTACAAGAGTAGAAAAGCAGAATTTCAACTATATGCTTCAAGGGATGGTTCAAAGTCAAATTTTAGTTTTATTCTTAATCTCTGTCTATTTTGTTCAATAAACTAAGCTAATTGCTAGTATACATATATTGCAAATTCCCTACTGTTTCCTAACTACACTTTCTAACAGTTTTCTTTTCTTTCATATTTCTTATGTGATGACACTTTGTTTGAGAGTCCCAATGCATTCTGGGGTACTGATACGAAGCATCATTAGAGCAGGGGAAGAAACTGCATTCACTGTCACAGTCCCAGCCCCCTCCCTGAAACAAAGTCTCATCAGTAACACTCATTTCAGGGGCTGTGCTCTCCTTGCTGTGTCCCTTCCTGCGAGGTATGTTAACCGGGCCGGCTCCAGGTTTTAATGGGCCCCGGGCGAAAGAGCCTCATTGGGCCCCTTAACACGACCACGATTCATGATGCACAATACAGCAAGAAATATGGGTATAGTACAATGCAAATACTTCACTTCTTCATTACATATGATATCTATTGTAAATTGTACATACTCAAAAACCGCCAAATCCTCACAGCGCACAGAACAGACTGGACAGTACAGTCCTCCATACAATATTATGGGCACCACACTCCCCCTCATCACCCATTTTAATACCCCATGCAGGATGTCACCCCCCATATAATGCTCCATACAGAATACTGGACCCAAAATAATGCTCCATACAGGGAAAACTGGGACCCAATATAATGCTCCATACAGGATACTGGTCCCATATAATGCTCCATACAGGATACTGGTCCCCTTATTAATGTCCATACAAAATATGGAGCTCTCCTCTGCGCTGTACTGCGTTCTGCACTGTTACGGCTCAGAAAGGGGGCTGTGGAAAGACCCCATTATCATCATGATTGTCTCCCCATCATCATCATTGCCTCCTTATCATCATCATTGCCTCCCCATCATCATCATGGCCTCCCCATTATCATCAATGCCTGCCCATCATCAT
>JARQOD010000002.1:177465898-177529925 GCA_033576555.1 Oophaga sylvatica
AAAATGTATTTAAAATTTATATGTCCTCAATTTTAACCATAATATTAAACCAATATATAACTGCAAACTAGAGAAAAATGATGCAATAAAATATTTTGCCATTTACTGGTTTGGCATTAATTTTAGTCAGATATAACTCATGTAAAGATAAAATACTGGCAAAGGTTGCATGAACATGAGTTGTGTGCATGAGGCAGTACAGTGGCCCAGGGACTTAGGATGCTACCATATGGTACTGTCAGGTGTCATATGTCGGAGATATTCTCTCCCATAAGCAGTATGTCTAGGGAAGAAAAGTTCTATACTTCAGTATGCAATGGACCATGGCACAATATTTTCTGTAAAAATCATATGGAGTCCAGCAGTCAAATAGAATTATAGGTACCTTGGGGCCCTGTGTGAGTGACGTACTAAAGGCTGGGTCTCACATAACGATACACCAGCGATCCCACAACGATATGCACTTGTCAGGATCGCTGGTGTATCGCTACATGATCGCTGCTGAGCTGCCAAACAGGCAGCTCAGGCAGCGATCTGGGACAGCGACACTGCGGGTAACATCGCTTAGTTACCCGCAGTGTACCTTGGATACCAGCGCGCTGATGCAGGGAGCTGGTATCCAAGGTACACAGCGGGTTTCCAAGCGCTGCGCGGTGCCTGGAAACCCATTGTGTACCTTGGATACCAGCTCCCTGCATCAGGGCGCTGGTATCCAAGGTACACAGCGGGTTTCTAGGCACAGCCCGTGCCTGGAAACCCGCTGTGTACCTTGGTTACCAGCGGATCGCTGGTCTCCCGCCTGTCACACGCAGCAATGCGTGCCTGTCAGCGGGAGACCAGCGATCAAAAAAATGTCCTGACATTTCAGCGACGATCAGCGATACCCAGCAGGGGGGCTGATCGTCGCTGAATGTCACACACAGCGATATCGCTGGTGAGCTCGGTGCTGCGTCACAAAACTAGTGACTCAGCACCGATCTCGGTAGCGATATCGCTGTGTGAGACGGGGGCTTAAGGCTTCATACACATTGTAAATTCTATACTAATATCATTATCTGAAAATCTTGCCATCTGAGAAATTGTAATTTATTTATGGATTTCCTTTTTTGTTGTTAACTAACCCATCAATGGACTCTTCTTGAACAAAAGTATTGTGACACTCAGAATGCATTTGAGCTGTTCTAACTCCTACTTGATTTAGTCAGCATCGGTGAAAATAGAAAAAATACATAGGCTTGCCATTTCCAAAACTCTCCAATGATATCTAGAATGTCCCTTTTATTTATAGGCTCTATGAATATAGGTTTTCCAGGTATAAGTTTAGTGAGTTCTAACATGAAACTAGAATGATAGCAAATAGATTACGTCGCTGCATATTCAGTAAAGACAGTTCCTGCAAGTTTTTGCTTCAGAATGCCCTCATTAGAATTCTTATTCACTATGAGATTTGGCAGGCTTGAAGACATTAAACTCTTCCCTATGCTAACAACTCCAATCTATGTGTTCGTGACAGTCAAATAAAAATTGTCCCTTACGAACAGATGAAGGTGGTTAACTCGCCTATACATCATACAAGATCATTCAGGGTGGGCAGCACTAGATATCTCTTTCCCAGCCATAAATACAGAGGTAACTGTATTTTAGGCGACATTTTGAGAATTGGTGTGACTGTACCATTGACATCTTTTTTTGTAAAATGGTATTGAGATACTGCTGCAGTTTTGGTAAGCTGGCTATAATGCAGGACAGGACAGAAATGTTTTTATTCTTTGCTGAGCAGAAAATGCATTTGATTCCTGGAAACATCCAGTTAGCCTGTTTCCATAAACTGGTACACAGATCATTATTATGCATATCGATATATACATAATTAATCCTGTAGCAAGCATACACAGTATAAATTGAGATATTTCTGAAAAACAACCACCTAGACCCTGAAAGCTTGTAAGCCATGATAGCCAATGGGGCTGTTCAGGATTCAAGTTTTCTGAACTTGCCCTCTTCTATGTTTTCTGCCTGCGCTATGCCATCTAATACAGGCATAACCTTAGATAAAGTGGCAGCGGGCTAGGCCTATTATTTGACATATTCTTCCTTTTGAAGCTGTCAGATAGTTTAATACAGTTGTATGTTAGAATCAACTGTCTTGCAAGAGGGCCACAATTTTGGTCTCACTCATCTTCCATCTGAGCCCCCATCCTTTTATAGTGTGCCCATCTCTTCACTGAAGTCATAATGCCCTTGTACATGAGTTACTATTAGCGTATTTCATTGTCAATGACTCCTGGTCACATTCCCTTTTCCTTGTTTGTTCTTCCCTAGGTAGAGAAACTCACTTGAGTGTACTTATTAGGTATATTCCCCTAATTAATTGGCTTTATTGGTATATTGTTCCATTATCCTTTGCTCTCCTTCCTCCCAAACCAGTTCTCCCTTTTCCTTGTGAGGTAAACTTGCAACAACAGATTCTTTACTTTACCACAACTGAGTACAACTACCAAGTTTCTGAAATTACCCCTTAAAGTCAGTTCTGTTATGTTGCAAAACAACTCTTCGATCAAAGATAGAACATTGACTTGGTTGATATAGGAGAAAGAGTCAAAGCCAATAATCTTTAAGATTAGTCATCTCAACTTTAGCCGGAAGGTGCTTTATGAATTTATCCCACTCATCTTGGAGATACTTGTATCTAGCTTCAACTCTGATCATAATTAATATAAAAAATTTTAGACACATTTATGATGTAGTCTGAGTCATACTTGCTTATTTAAACTTTTTAATGAGAAGTGTGTTCAAGGGGTCTTTCCATCCAATTTAGCTAAGGTTTTGGTGGCTATTTCGACTTAGAATGGCCCTTGAAAATTAGGTTTTAAACATTTCCTCATGTTCTTTTTCATGACCACGCAGTCTTTAGCTTTTAGTTAATAAGACTGCTCCAGTCATTCTAGATTTGGTATAGAGTAGAAAACTAGTGATGGATTTGTGATTCAAACTCTCAACTTTTTCCACTGCACTGAGAATAGTATGGAGCATCCAATGCCTGTTGTATTCCTAAGTCCTCTAAAATATTCTCCAGTATTTCTCCTGTTAAATGTGGAAAAAATGGTTAAATGTCTTTCTATTATCTCTGAAACCTCATATCGACATACCAATTCTGATAATAGCTTCTTGGCTACTGCTTTTGCCAAGGCCAGGGCTTATGCAATACTGAAAAGAGAATCACAAAGACTAGGACATCCTCATATGTTCAATTGTGCATATCTTGGATAATTATATGAAATAAATGTGTAGTCGCTGGAACAGATACAAAGGCCTTAAGCCGCTTCCTTGCAGAAACTTAACAGTTTTTCTTTGGTTGGGGAGTGCACAAACAGCACAGGAAGAAACATATGCAGTTGCAGCCTGATTAAACCCTCATGCCAGTCAATGTTGATTCACTATACTTTCCATGGCTTTAATATCACAATGAGTCAGAACATGTGTCAAATGGGCCATCATAGGGAAGAGTGACTCTGATGCCAACATGATGGAGGCTACTTTAATCCCAGTCTCCACCTGGGCATTTCCGTAAGCTTTCCTTGTGTTTTCTTTTGTGTGAGCCTGGACTTTAACAATATACACTTGCTTGGATAGCTCCAGACCCCAAAAAGCTGTCTGATACTTAAAGCATTACCTATAGTTCTACCTGAGAAGTCAAATAAATCTCTGCTCCTATATATAGATCAACAATTATGAGCCATTCTAAATGTTCTAAATGCATATTTGAAATCTATATAAATAAAAGTTTGCTGTCTGATGTTCTGACAAAACAGGAGAAAAGGAGTGGCTACTAAATCAAAAAAATCTTCCAAGGATATCACTGCATATAATTCCTTCAGAGTCAGGAGCAATCAAGGAATTCTCGCAGATTAAGCCTGTTGCCCTGGTTGGATTTTACTCTAAGGCCTCGTTCCCATAAATTCGGCAAGTGCATTGGGAGAAAAAATTGCATTGCACTCGCACTAATGTTATTCAATGAGTAAGTGCTCATCTGAGATTTTTTTCCTTAGCTGAAACTGGACTCAGGAAAAAAAATCGCAGTATGCTGCGATTGACTATGTAAATCAGATGAGAAGATGAGACTTGTCAATGGGCATGAGAAAAAAAAACGGGCGTCGCACAGACTATTCGTATGCCGTCCAATGTTTTCATATATATTATCTTTCCAAAATGGCTGTTTTATAATCAGTTTGGACACTTTTTTCATGCCATGGGTAAGAATGGTCTTCTGCCTTAATCACTTGCCACTAGTCAGCTGGTGTAGTGTTCATTACATGCCTCTCATGTTCATTGTGGCAATTATTTTCTCTTTTCTTATTTGACTACTATCAATTGCTGATATAGCAATCAATAGGTGCTCTCTATGTCCACTATGGCAACTATGATGATGTAACTATATGCACTATTTTGATGGCCATTCTATCCCTCCATATTTTCACCTTTTTGCATGAAATGTAATTATGTGAAAAATTTGCACTTTCTTTATTATGAGAAACCATTGGTCAACTGAGAACTTTTGATTCTTTGTCATTCTTATATATTCTGCATGTTTGTCTATGTACATTTTCTACCTAATAAATATTTTTTTTTGCCATAAATACTCCTTTCTTCCTTATCGGATATACAGTATGTGAACTTTGGGAATCGTTGTTCACCTCTACATCCTTGCATTTAATTTATAATCTTGGAAGTCGATTGTTATGCACCTACTGAATCTATTGATAATCCTTCTGTAAATGGTCCTTTAAATGATTGTAGAATAAAAGTTTCAGAGAAAAAAGCTCATTGCATACGGATGTTATATGGAAACTATGTGAGAAAAATAGCGTTGCACTTGCAAGACACTCGCATGGCGCTTATCCTACTTTTCTGGATCAATATCGGAGCAATTTTTTAAACGGTAGTGGGAGTGAGGTCTACAGTCATGGCCAAAAGTTTTGAGAATGACACAAATATTAATTTTTACAAAGTCTACTGCTTCACTTTTTCTAATGGCAATTTGCATATACTCCAGAATGCTATAAAGAGTGATCAGCTTAACAGCAATTACTTGCAAAGTCAATATTTGGCTAGAAAATGAACTTTATCCCCCAAAACACATTTCAACATCATTGCAGCCCTGCCTCAAAAGGACCAGCTAACCTCTTTTCAGTGATTGCTCCATTAATACAGGTATGGGTGTTGATGAGGACATGGCTGGAGATCAATCTGTCATGATTAAGTAAGAATGACACACTGGACATTTTAAAAGGAGGCTGGTGCTTGGCATCATTGTTTCTCTTCTGTTAACCATGGTTATCTCTAAAGAAACACGTGCAGTCATCATTGCAATGCACAAAAATGGCCTAACAGGGAAGAGTATCGCAGCTAGAAAGATTGCACCTCAGTCAACAATCTATCGCATCATCAAGAACTTCAAGGAGAGAGGTTCCATTGTTGCCAAAAAGGCTCCAGGGCACACAAGAAAAACCAGCAAGCCCCAGGACCGTCTCTTAAAAGTGTTTCAGCTGCGGGATCGGGCTACCAGCAGTGCAGAGCTTGCTCAGGAATGGCAGCAGGCAGGTGTGAGTGCATCTGCTCGCACTGTAAGGCGGAGACTCTTGGAGCAAGGCCTGGTCTCAAGGAGGGCAGCAAAGAAGCCACTTCTCTCCAGAAAAAACATCATGGACAGACTGATATTCTGCAAAAGGTACAGGCAGTGGACTGCTGAGGACTGGGGTAAAGTTATTTTCTCTGATGAATCCCCTTTTCGATTGTTTGGGACATCAGGAAAACGCCTCATTCGGAGAAGACAAGGTGAGCGCTACCACCAGTCTTGTCTCATGCCAACTGTTAAGCATCCTGAAACCATTCATGTGTGGGGTTGCTTCTCAGCTAAGGGAATCGGCTCTCTCACAGTCTTGCCTAAAAACACAGCCATGAATAAAGAATTGTACCAGAATGTCCTCCAAGAGCAACTTCTCCCAACCCTCCAAGAGCAGTTTGGCGATCAACAATGCCTTTTCCAGCATGATGGAGCACCTTGCCATAAAGCAAAGGTGATAACTAAATGGCTCAGGGAACAAAACATAGAGATTTTGGGTCCATGGCCTGGAAACTCCCCAGATCTTAATTCCATTGAGAACTTGTGGTCAATCATCAAGAGACGGGTGGACAAACAAAAACCTAAAAATTCTGACAAAATGAAAGCATTGATTGTGCAAGAATGGACTGCTATCAGTCAGGATTTGGTCCAGAAGTTGATTGAGAGCATGCCAGGGAGAATTGCAGAGGTCCTGAAGAAGAAGGGTAAACACTGCAAATATTGACTTGCTGCATTAACTCATTCTAACTGTCAATATAAGCTTTTGTTACTCATATGTTTTCAATTATATTTCTGTCTGTGACAAAAACATCTGTCAAAACACACATAAAAACCAGAGGGCAGCAGATCATGTGAAAATATAATATTTGTGTCATTCTCAAAACTTTTGGCCATGACTGTAGGTATCCAAGGTAGAATATAATTGTCCTGAATTCAGTTTATCTCAATCCCTCAGTCTATTAATCACTCACTTACAGAAAATTGAAGCACATATTATTCATAGGATGCAAAGAATCTCAGGAAGTTTTCTTTAAAATGCCAATACTAAACTCCCAAGTCTGGTAAGACAAAGGTTAATTAACAAAGGTTAATTTATTATGATTTTTGTTGTCTCTCCATTTTTAAAAATGTCCTTTTTTTCTGGTTTTAGAATGTATATTATTGATCTCTATAGTGCCTACTAAATGTTAGATTAGTCCTGATTTCAGTTTAAACATTTCTGGGATTCAGTCTGTGCTGGTGAGAATACAACAAATACGTGGTAGGCATGTAACGTAATTTCTAAAACTTTCTAAAGAAATAGAGCACTCATTTATATGCTTCATGAATATAAGCATTACATTTATAAATTAAGACTGTTCTAACATAATAGCAAATAGCAGAATACACAGCCACATAATAAAGTCACTGCATGTATCCACCCAGCTTAGTAACACCCCTCAGATAGTTTTCATTTCACTGAGTTTGACTGAGAATTCTCACACTCCATGTCTTTGGCAGACATTAACCAATCC
The DNA here is from genome assembly GCA_033576555.1 of Oophaga sylvatica. Taxonomy (NCBI): domain Eukaryota; kingdom Metazoa; phylum Chordata; class Amphibia; order Anura; family Dendrobatidae; genus Oophaga; species Oophaga sylvatica. The sequence continues at coordinate 177,473,036 of JARQOD010000002.1, forward strand.
TTTACTCTAACAGATAATTTCTGTTGCAGCACCTTACAAGGTTGTGCTTTATTTTGACAATACGGTACATATTGTAAGCTTTTCAGGGGATATAGCTCTGGGATCGCCGTCTGGGTAGACAGAGTGGCACGGAAACAGTTCATTCACAGCAGTTCTGGTGAAAACTGGCCGCAACCAGCTTTATTAAAGTCCACAGCAAACAGATATAAAACAAATCATAAACAGAAGACCTAGGCTTGTCTAGCCACTTACTACACATAGATAGATTTCCCTATCTATCCGGGTCCCGACTCTAACAGCCGGGGCCAAAACAACACATATGTTCAGCATTTACCAGCATTTACCAGCATTGAGGTTCACAGAGTCTCCTCCTTGTGTCTGAAGGCACCTTCAACGTCCAGACTTGAGAGAGCTCCCCTCCTATTCAGCAGCTATCCGCATGGATTCTCACAGAGACTACTCCTGTGTCCGGGGTACATCGAGCACCCAGACTGGGATAGCTCAAACTCCTGGAGACACCTTCTGTGCCTGGACCCCTCCTGTGTCCAGACGAAGCGAGCTCTCTGACTGTGCTCCCAAGCACCTACTTCTGGCTTCCTAATCAACACCTGAGTTGATTCAGGTCTGAGCTGCAAGCGTGTACTGAATGGCAGGTGTAGTGACCTTTCTTTACAACCAGGTTTACAAAGCCACACATTTCGCTCATACCAGTCAGCAAAGTACTTAGGTGAAATATACACCTCATTCAACACATATTCCTTCACTGTCTCACATATCCTCCCCCTCTTCTCCAGACCGGAGGGCTGGTCATCCAGACCGGAGGGCTGGTCAACAATCCTAAAGAGACAGTGAACTCCGGACCAGTTATGGCCAACACCAAGTTCATCTTCACCATTGTCATCTGTATCTTCACCTAAAGCAACCGCACTACGCTGTAACCTCCCAGGCCTATGCTCTCTGCGGGCCTCGGGTGTCCTGCACGGTTTCAGCTTGACCTTAGTGCCAGCCTCAGTCTCGGTATAGTGCCTCACCAGAGAAGTACGACCAGGCACGTCAGAACACCTCTGCTGATTCTTCCTCAAAAACTTTCGTACCTCCTGTTTTTGGGGCACTGACCCTGTGTCACCAACTGTCACAGGAGGTATAGGGGTTTTTTCAGCTTTCTCTAATTCCCCCTGAACCTTTTTTAGCACATCTACTTTCTTAAATATCAGTTGATTCATAAATTCTATTTCACAGAACTTAAGCGCCTCTGTCATGGTCTCTGACCATTTTGAGCCACACTGTTCAAACGATTGGCACTGTAGAGGGAGCTGATCGTTTTTCTTTTTCGGTACACATACTTCATCCTCTTCTTGTACAGGCTCTTCTGGTAGGACATGCTCAGAAGCCCTACCATCAGTCTTCTCTTCCACCACGTTCTGCATCCCATCTGAGCTCCTGTGTGTCTGCAGCGGCAACGGAGCGACACATCGTCCCTCCCACTCACTGGGACGTGGTTCAGGTGTAGACTCCATGAAAATGCGCTTGAGCTCACCAAGGCCCCCCTGATGTCTCAAAATCTCATCTTGGGATTTATCCAGATCCTTTGTGTCGCTCGGGAACATCAATGGAGCACCGGGCGCCGAACTTCCGGCCCGAGCTTCTCGAGTTGCAGCCACGGATCCGGACAGTACACCGTCCACGCCGCTGTCTCCGGCAGAAACAGATTCCGGGGCAGAGTCAGTCCCCACATCTTCAGTCTTGTTCCTCACAGCTTCACTTGAGACCTCAGCTTCTGGTGAGGCATCTGGTTTGGTGTCTACCACTTCCATGGCTTTTTCCACCTCTGCAGCATCACCCTCAGAGTCCTTGGCATGATGCAGATCCACACCACACATTGATAACTTCTCATCTTCAACAGCATCCACTTGTGCTGTGTTCAGTTTCAGAGTCCTGCCTTTAAAGCTCAGCTCTCCTCCTTTCACCTTAGTCTTCGCCAGGGAATTGGCCAACTGTAAAACATCTTCAGATGCCATCTTCTGTCCGGCTGTAAGGTCAGCATCAGCTTTCTTCTCAGGACTCTCAACCTCCTCTGCTACCATGCCTTCCTCATTTGCACTGGTTGCTTGATCGTCATCAGATGATTCACTATCACTATCCCTGTCTGACCCCTTTTTCTCAGCCACATCCGGCTCACCTTCAGGGTTATACAATTCATTCTCATTCTCATCCTGCTCACTTTCAGGGGTATACAATTCATTCTCATTCACATCCTGCTCACTGTCAGGGTTATACAATTCATTCTCATTAACATCTTGATCTGGAACCTTAGTTAACATGTCATCCACAACATTAACTTCACCATCTGGTCTCTGGTTTCCCTCAGGTGGTCCCTCAAGTATGTGACTATGTGACAACCCCAGCACTATACTTCCATATAGCTCAGGTACTAGGAGCTGGCTCACGACCTCTCCCTGGACCTTAGTGTCCCTATACAACAGGTGAGTGTCTATGGCGACATGAGGAAACCTCTCCTCAGAGCCAGGCTCTTGGGAAACCTCATTTAGAACAATTATATTTTCCTGTGCCGTTTTAAGAGTGGGGTCTCGCCATTGTTCACTCTCAAAATTGTCACAGGACACAGGTAAGTCAGGGACACTCGGTTCCCGAGAACCACCATCCTCGTCTCCCAACACCACCTGCAAAGGAATTTCATCTTTTTCACAGTCATCATCATTATCAATATCATTATCATGATTATGATCAGTATCATCATCACTATCATGATCATCATCATTATCAGCATCAGCATCATTATCATGGTCATCATCATTATCATGATCATCATCATCATTATCATTATCATCATCATGATCATCATCATTATCATTATCATTATCATCATCATTATCATCATTATCACATAAGTTTAATGGCCCACTAGCATTGTGTTCTGCCCCTCGGGACTGCGCACCCTCAGTAGGAGCTTCATCACACTGTCCATCAGAAACATTTTTCCCCCAGCGATCCTTAGACCGGGGAAAGTCATTACCCAATATAACGGGTTGCACCAGGTTCTTCACTACCCCCACTTCATATGAAACCTCCCCGAGTTTGGGGACCAAGTCCACGGCAGTCTCTGGGTAGACTTTGGTGTCTCCATGGATGCACACCAAACTCAGGTGCTTATCAGGATGAAGTCCCTATCAATCAGGCTGTCACATACGGAAGTCACTGGACTCTCTGAGTCCAAGAGGGCCTGTGCTGGGCAGTCATTTACAACCACCAGGCACACCTGTGGTCCAGTCTCTTCGGCTGAGGTGGACACACACACAGGCTCTGCGCAGGGAGAGAGGGATCTGCCAACATCACAATACATAGGCTCCCCCTCTGTTGGACAGTTGGCTGCAATTTCACGACATCTCCAACCCTGTCCATCACACTTTTCCACCCACATGTCCCCTCGGGCCTGAACCCGCTTATCAGAATACCCCATGTCCCCAACAGCTGGAACGCTCTTACCGCGAGAGTTCAGCGTCCGGGAACTCTGAAGTGACGACCTCTCAGACGGCTGGTCACGGAGACAGTCTTTGCTGGCGAAGGCCTTCTCCATCAGGCTGACCAGACGATTGGCGTCCTGGTGGTCTCCTTGTCCGACCTCTGGCTGTACCTCAGGAGGACATGCTCGGGTGTAGCGGTTTACTATCACCTTTCCAACTCCATATTCAGGTTTACTGACTGCAGACTCCCAACTGCATCTCCAGTCATGAACTCCCCTGGCACGGGCTGTCACCGTAACACCCAGCCGGGTAAGAATCTCTGCTTTCAGCTTGGCATAGTCTTGGCTGTCCTGCTCGCTCAGGTCAGCATAGGCCCTTTGGGGCTCTCCAATCAGATAGGGTGCGACCATCATGGCCCATTCAGATAGGGGCAGATTCTCCTTCTCTGCCAGTCCCTCAAACCTAGTGAGATATACCTCCACATCATCACGAGGTGTCATCTTTTTCAGGGACCGTCTTACCGCCTTCTTTACAGCGGACAATGCAGGTGACTTTGCAACACCACTTTGGGACGATGCGCCGCAAGTCCCTGCAGTGCTGCAACCTGCTCAAAAAACAACCGGTCATTCTCCTGCTGCTGCTGCAGGAATTGCTGCTGGGCCTGCTGCATGCGCTGCTGGTGCTGCATGCGCTGCTGGTGCTGCAGGCGCTGCTGCTCCATGCTCTGCTGCATGCTTCGCTGGGCCTGGACCAGGTACTCAACGAGCTCCTCCATACTGCCGGACTTATCTGTCTCAACCATAGCAGTCTTATGTTGCACATTAACTTGCGCCATTTGTTCAAACAGCGCCTCCATGCTGTCATCCATGCTGTCAGACTTCTCTGTCTCAACAACGGCAGTCTTCACTCAAGACATACACACTCCACAGTCTTTTCCACAGAAAAATTCAGCTCTGCTGTGCAGACACTTTTTTTTTTTTCTCTGCAAACTCTATTAGGGCCACTGTCTCTTTAAGACTGCTCCAATAGACGTTTCTCCTTTGCTGCTGCACACTCCACAGTCTTTTCCACAACAAGTTCAGCTTTGCTGTGCAGACACACTTTTTTTTTTTTCTTTTGCAAACTCTATTAGGGCTACTGTCTCTTTAAGACTGCTCCAATCAAACGTTTTTGCTGACACACTTTTTTTTTTTCTCTGCTGCTGCTTCAACAGACTTCTCTCCTATATTGTTGTCTCTAAGCCACTGTGCTGCACGCACATTCCAGCACCAATTGTATCAGCCACTGTGCTGCCCCAGCATTCTCCGCCAATTGTAAGCTTTTCAGGGGATATAGCTCTGGGATCGCCGTCTGGGTAGACAGAGTGGCACGGAAACAGTTCATTCACAGCAGTTCTGGTGAAAACTGGCCGCAACCAGCTTTATTAAAGTCCACAGCAAACAGATATAAAACAAATCATAAACAGAAGACCTAGGCTTGTCTAGCCACTTACTACACATAGATAGATTTCCCTATCTATCCGGGTCCCGACTCTAACAGCCGGGGCCAAAACAACACATATGTTCAGCATTTACCAGCATTTACCAGCATTGAGGTTCACAGAGTCTCCTCCTTGTGTCTGAAGGCACCTTCAACGTCCAGACTTGAGAGAGCTCCCTCCTATTCAGCAGCTATCCGCATGGATTCTCACAGAGACTACTCCTGTGTCCGGGGTACATCGAGCACCCAGACTGAGATAGCTCAAACTCCTGGAGACACCTTCTGTGCCTGGACCCCTCCTGTGTCCAGACGAAGCGAGCTCTCTGACTGTGCTCCCAAGCACCTACTTCTGCCTTCCTAATCAACACCTGAGTCGATTCAGGTCTGAGCTGCAAGCGTGTACTGAATGGCAGGTGTAGTGACCTTTCTTTACCACCAGGTTTACAAAGCCACACATTTCGCTCATACCAGTCAGCAAAGTACTTAGGTGAAATATACACCTCATTCAACACATATTCCTTCACTGTCTCACAATATTAATAAAAATGATTCAAAATCGCAACAATTTTGAGAAGTATATAAGTAAATATTAAACAAGCTGTATTAACAAATTGCAATAAAAGTGTTCATGGTGGCAAAAAAAAGTTTCTCATGTATTAGTGTATGTGCAGACGTTGAGTATTTGCTTGCAGAAATTTCTGCAAGGTTTCTGTATCTCTTGGCAACAAATACACTGCGGCAAAACTCATTTTTGCCTCGATTTTGGTGCATTTTTTGGTGCTTTATTTGCATGCGTTTTTTTTGTACACCAATGAAAGCTTTTTTGCGCTAATTAAAGATATTTAAAAAAATGTTTTGTGATGTAATTCTTTGTTTCACAATAGAAAAAAGGGCGCACTAATAATCAGGCTTATTTACAAATCGGGTGCATAACCTGGTCTGAAAATTAAGCATTGAGGGAAGGAAGAGAAAAGGCTAGACCAATAATGGTATGCACAACCATATATATGAAAATAGAAAAAAACCTTTATTTCATAGCGGACAAAATAAGTTTAAAAACATTTAAAATTACAAAGAGTAACTAACCCACCAAACCCAGGCTCAATGGTCTGAATAAGCCCATACAGTGAATAAATAATGATCAATTCACAATGGAAATAAATAACATGCATGTTAGACCATATAATGTGTCCATAGCTATTAAGATAGACATGAAAAATATAACAATGCAGACGATTAGCCAGATGACTCAAAGCACCTATACAATCCTACACATGCCTAAAATGGGAATGCCAGAGTGGGTTAGTTACTCTTTGTAATTTTAAATCTTTTTAAACTTATTTTGTCCACTATGAAATAAAGTTTTTTTCTATTTTCATATATATGGTTGTGCATACCATTATTGGTCTGGTCTTTTCTCTTCCTTCCCATAATTCTTTGATTCAACATCTTCTTTTTCATTCTGATGCAATGCCATCAGGGTAAAGGGATTAGAGCTTGGACTCAGCAAGCTGTTGCTGACACCAAGCCCTAGGTTTAGTAATGAAGAGATCTCAGCCAGACACCCTCATAACTAAACCAATAAGTAGAGATAAATAAACACCCACACACACATTGTCACAAGCCTATGTAGGAGCATTAACAGAATAAATCTACATAGGCTGCAATCAAACAGCAGCTGGCAGAAATCAGCATGCACCGCAAAACCTGTTAATTTTTACAAAAAAAGAAAACAAAAAATTTGCGTTGGCTCCCTTGTAATTTTCATAACCAGCAGAGGGAAAGCCAACAGCTGATGACTGATGTTAATATTCAGGAAGGATTCAAAAGCAATAAAGGTTCTCGGGGTATTAATATCAGCTCGCAGCTGTTTGCCTAGTCTTTACTGGCTGGTTTTCATGGGGACCCCAGAAAAAATATTGACTTAGGGTCCCCCTATAAAAACTAACCAGAAAAAGCTAGGCAGACACCTGCGGGCTTATATTAATAGCCTAGGAGTGGGCCATGGTTATTGGCCCCCTCCCAGACTAAAAACATCAGCTCTCAGCCGCCCCAGAAATGACGTATCCATAAAATGCACCAAATCTGTCATTTAGCCTAGCTCTTCCCACTTGCCCTGGTGCTGTGGCGAGTCTGGTGATATTTGAGGGTTGATGTAACCTTTGAATTGTCAGGTGACATAAATCACATCGATTAGTAATGGAGAGGTGTCTAAAAGACGCCCCCATTACTAACTCATAATGATATTATAAAAAACACACACCCAGAATACAGTCTTTAATTTGAAATAATGACACAGACTCATTTATTGAATCTAAATTAAACCATACTCACGTCATTGCCCAATTCAATGAAGCCATGGTCTCCTGTAATAAAAATAAAATAATAAACAACAATATTCCTCACCTGTTTGCCAAGAAGATAATAATCCAAAATGTCCCACAGCGATCCTGATGCCTTTGAGAGCACTGCTCTCAAGGACAGCTAGCTACACACTGACACAGGAGGTAATCCTGCAGTGTGTAGTGCTGAGTTGTGGTGAGAAAGTTCATTGGGGTTCATCAGCTAATGAGCCCTGGGAATCTCACTTACAGCACCACCACTGCATGAGAAAGTTCTCAGGCAGCACTGGTGCCATAAGTGAGATCACCGGAGCTCATCACCTGATGAACTCATGTGACCTCTCTCACGGCAGCTTAGCAATACATTGCGGGAGTGATGACAATCCTGTCAGTGTGTAGCCGGCGGCCGGTTAGAGTAGTCACAACTCCCGATGTGACTGTTCTACAAGTGAGATCACTGTGGGACAGTCTGGATTACACGTATTATGTCAGGCAGGAGTGTATATGTTTGTCTATTATTTTTGACTGTTTACAGGGGACATGGGTATCGGGGATTGAGTCTTAAGATGTGTATATGTTGTTTTTTAATTTTAAATGTTTTATAGGAGACAAGGGCATCAAGGATTTGGTGATAGGTGAGTATAATGTGTTTTTTATTATTATTTGAATATGTATTTAACTATTTTAAATGTTTTATTTTATTATTTTTCAAGTTTGAGCACAAGCGCCAGCTGACGAGAGACTACTTCTCCCATCAAAGGTGCGTGCTATCACTGTTATCATTGACAGAAGTAGCCTGATGGGATTTGTAATCTCTCATAAATCGACACCTGCGGGAAACCTTTTACTGCAGGTTACAGTCATAGCTGCGGGGTCACGATGACATGGGACAGCATGACCCGCAGCTTTCTGACTGACAGTAATGATATTACTGGTGGTATAGTTACCACTGTGCCATAGCAGGTCCATAAGAAATGCAAGCTAAAACTCAACAAATCCACAACAAATATGCAAATATTTTTATATTAAATTAAAAATCTGCACAAAGAATTGACATGCTACAGAAAAAACCCACGCACTGTAAATACTCAAAGGAAAATTACTGATCATGTGCACATCACTTCAGGATTCTCTTTGAATTAGCTGGCATAAGGATTCCCTAGAGGTTTTGGTCCATTTCTGAGCGGAAAAAATGCTGCAAGAATGCACCAAAAATGCACTGTGTGCACACAGCTTTAATCACCTAGAAAATGGTAGGAAACTATATTACAGGTGTTGCTTACAGTAAATTCAGCTGCATGCATTTTCCATTCCACATTGGCAAGACATTGGAAGTGTGGTTCATCAGATGGTTCCCACCTCCATAAGTGGTGGAAATGTAAATAGATTTATAATCATTGGAAAGACATTGGAAAGACATTTTTCAATTTTTATCTTTCTAAATGTATCTGTTTCTCTTAATACTGCTGTAGTATTATCTATTGACCTATATACATTTTCCATTTTCTTCCAGATATTAATGATGCACTTATATTTAGACACTAGATTAAAATTGGTGGCATGTATCGCGAGAAAACGTAATTTTCCTCGAATACCCTGATCTCCATGATGATTGCTAGTTTCAATTTATGGACTTTTTAGTTTCTATTTGGAAAAAAACATATTGTATATATTTATTTTGCTAATAAAATAACAACATTTTCCATTGTGCTTTAACCCCTTAGTGACAGAGTCAATTTGGTACTTAATGACCAAGCCAATTTAAACAATTCTGGCCACTGTCAATTTTTGAAGTCACAGCTTCGGAACGCTTCAACATATCCCACTGATTCTGAGAATGTTTTTTTATGACATACTTCATACTTCATGTTAGTAGTAAAATTTCTTTGAAATAACTTGCGCTTTTTGAAATTTTTTATATAACTTGCAATTTTCAAACTTTTACTTTTTTGTACCCTTAAATCAGAGAGTGTTGTCACACAAAATAATTAATAAATAACATTTCCCATATGTCAATTTTACATCAGAACAATTTTGGAAACATAATTTTTTTATTACGATGTTATAAGTGTTAAAATTTGACCAGCGATTTCTCATGTTTCCAACAAAATTTACAAAACCAATTTTTTAGCGACCACCTCACATTTGACGTGAATTTGGGGTCCATATAACAGAAAATGTCCCAAAGTGACACCATTCTAAAAACTGCACCCCTCAACGTGCGGAAAACCACATTCAAGAAGTTTATCAAACCTTCAAGTGCTTCACGGGAACTAAAGCAATGTGGAAGGCAAAATGAACATTTTGCATTTTTCACAAAAAAATGTAAATTGGAACCAAACTTTTATATTTTCACAAGGTATCCGGAGAAAATACACCACAAAATTTGTTGTGCAATTTTTCCTGAGTACACCAATAACCCGTAAGTGGGGAAAAGCCACTGTTTAGGCACATGGCAGGGCTCAGAAGCGAGGAAGCACCGTTTGACTTTTTGAACGCAAAATTGGCTGGAATCAATGGTGGGTGCCAAGTCGCATTTGGCAACCCCCTGATGTACCTAAATAGTGGAACCCCCAAATTCTAACTCCAGCTTTAACACAACCTTAGCCCTAAAACACCCCTAACCCTAATCCCATCCCTAAAAATAACCTTAACCACAACCCTAACCCTAACACACCACTAACTCTAATCCCAACCCTAACCGTAATCCCAACCATAACACAACCATAACCCAAATCACCACCCTAACCCCAACACCACATCAACCCCAACATCACCCTAACCCCAACACAACAATCCTAGCCCCAACACAACCCTAACCCATACACAACCCTAACCTCATCCCTAGCCTCAACCCCAACCCTATCCCTGGCCCAAACACTAACCCTAACCCTAGCTGTAACCTAGCCCAAACCCTAACCATAGCCCCAACCCTAATCCTAATGGAAAAATGGAAATAAATACTTTTTTATTTTATTACTTTTAGCTAACTAAGGGGGTGATAAAGATGGGTTTGATGTACTTTTTTTTACTTTGATCACTGTGATATGCCTATACCACAGCCAAATCCCCCCTACCTGCCCAATATAGCCACTTGATCAGACCCACTGTTGGATGCTAGTCCCAACATGGGTATGGTCAACATGGCCATATTGGGGGTTATGAGCCACATGGGTGCCCAAATACCCAGGAGTATCCACTACAGTATCAATCATCCAATTTCTTTCCTCCACCACAGGATCCTGGCCAGTTCCACCATCCTGGGGCTGAATATGTAAACCCACAGAGTGAGGTACAAGTTGTGCCTCAAACGCAGCAAACAGCTCAAGCTGCCCTCCCGCCATCACCACCCCCAGCACCTTCCATAACTTATAAATTTTTTTTATTAAAAAATTTGTGTGTAATTTTTTATTTTTCTTATGCTAATTTTTTAAGTCTTTGTCGGCCTAGTTGGATTTGCAAAAAAAAGCCATATGCTTATTAAATTTATTTTATTTACAAAATCACTGTTTGGATTAAAAACAGTTAAAACTATATGGCTTCTGTCTTATTTAATGACGCTATTGGTCATCTTCTGATTTACACAGTTTACATATTATAAGGGTAACTAACACAACACACACTTCAATTATAAACATGATATTAAATTCACAGCATAATTCAAATTTGCAACATAGATACAGCATTATCTTGCCATGGGGTAGCTCCCTCTGGTGAAACAAAATAATTTGTCAACACATCCCGCACTTTAGTCCAGAGGGCTGACGACGGGGAGGTATCACATGTGTAATAGGCGTCACAACTAGTGTTGAGCATTCCGATACTGCAAATATCGGGTATCGGCCGATATTGGCTGTATCGGAATTCCGATTCCGAGTTCCGATATTTTCGTCTTATCGGATACCGGAATCGGGATTGTCACTGTCACTGTCAGTGTCCGTCGGTCGGGTCTGTCAGGAGTCAGCGGCACTTACCTGTCAGAAGATCTCCGGCGGTCACGTCCTGGACTGCTTCATGGCCGCCATCTTCTTTCCCCGGCGGTCACATGCAGTTTTCTCGCGATAACTGCAGTGACTGCTGGGTAATCGCGGCCGTAAAGCAGTCAGTCCGATGACGTCACCGCCGGGGAAGCTGGTAAGCAGCTGTGCTGCGTTGCAATGACAGGCTCTGCCTGTCATTGCGATGTAGCAGAGCTGGATCGTCGTGGGACTATCGTTACTATGGACTGCGTCGGACAGGTGGTATACTGTTGGTTTGTTTTTTTTCTTTTTTTACAGGAGATCGATGGCGTCGCAGGAATGAGAGAGTAATAAAAGAAATGAAAACTGTGTTGTCTCTTTTATTTCATTAAAAGACTTTTTCTTGCTGTGTCTTTTTTTTATACATTTAATAACTTTGGGATTAATAATGGATCGGTGTCTTATTGACGCCTATCCATTATTAACCGGGCTTATTGTCACCGTGCAATCAACGGTGACAATAACCCCTTATTACCCCGCTTGCCACCGCTACAGGGCAAGTGGGAAGAGCCGGGTAAAGTGCCACAATTGGCACATCTTTTGATGCGCCAAATGTGGGGCTGCTGTAGCCTGGTATTATCAGGCTGTTGAGGGCCAAAATCCATGGGCCTTGACAGTCTTTTAATACCAGGCCGCAGCAGTCTGCATTTTACTTGGCTGGTTAACAAAAATAGGGGGGATCCCCACGCCGTTTTTTTTCGAGGGGATCCCCTATTTTTGTTAACCAGCCAAGCTAAGCAGACTGCTGTGGCCTGGTATTATCAGGCTTGCAAGGTCCATGGATATTGGATCCTTACCAGCCTGAAAAACCAGGCCTCAGCGGTCTGCTTCATCTGGCTGGTTAACAAAAATAGGGGGACCCCACGCCAATTTTTTTCGAGGGGATCCCCTATTTTTGTTAATCAGCCAAGATATGCAGACTGCTGTGGCCTGGTATTATCAGGCTGGCAAGGTCCATGGATCTTGGCTCCTTAACAGCCTGAAAATCCAGGCCTCAGCGGTCTGCTTCATCTGGCTGGTTAACAAAAATAGGGGGGACCCCACGCCAATTTTTTCGAGGGGATCCCCTATTTTTGTTAATCAGCCAAGATATGCAGACTGCTGTGGCCTGGTATTATCAGGCTGGCAAGGTCCATGGATCTTGGCTCCTTAACAGCCTGAAAATCCAGGCCTCAGCGGTCTGCTTCATCTGGCTGGTTAACAAAAATAGGGGGGACCCCACGCCAATTTTTTTCGAGGGGATCCCCTATTTTTGTTAATCAGCCAAGATATGCAGACTGCTGTGGCCTGGTATTATCAGGCTGGCAAGGTCCATGGATCTTGACTCCTTAACAGCCTGAAAATCCAGGCCTCAGCGGTTTTCTTCATCTGGCTGGTTAACAAAAATAGGGGGGACCCCACGCCAATTTTTTTCGAGGGGATCCCCTATTTTTGTTAATCAGCCAAGATATACAGACTGCTGTGGCCTGGTATTATCAGGCTGGCAAGGTCCATGGATCTTGGCTCCTTAACAGCCTGAAAATCCAGGCCTCAGCGGTTTTCTTCATCTGGCTGGTTAACAAAAATAGGGGGGACCCCACGCCAATTTTTTTCGAGGGGATCCCCTATTTTTGTTAATCAGCCAAGATATACAGACTGCTGTGGCCTGGTATTATCAGGCTGGCAAGGTCCATGGATCTTGGCTCCTTAACAGCCTGAAAATCCAGGCCTCAGCGGTCTGCTTCATCTGGCTGGTTAACAAAAATAGGGGGGACCCCACGCCATTTTTTTTTCGAAGGGAACCCCTATTTTTGTTAATCAGTTCCCTCTGACGTCACTGATTGTGTCCCTGGCTGACCTGAAGTGAAAGTGGAAAGCAATCAATTAAGCTTTCCACTTAAGGGCCCGTCTCACATAGCGATATCGCTACCGAGATCGCTGCTGAGTCACTAGTTTTGTGACGCAGCAGCAAGCTCACCAGCGATATCGCTGTGTGTGACATTCAGCGACGATCAGCCCCCCTGCCGGGTATCGCTGATCGTCGCTGAAATGTCAGGACCTTTGATCGCTGGTTTCCCGCTGACAGGCACACATCGCTGCGTGTGACAGGCGGGAGACCAGCGATCCGCTGGTAACCAAGGTACACAGCGGGTTTCCAGGCGCGGGGCTGTGCCTAGAAACCCGCTGTGTACCTTGGATACCAGCGCCCTGATGCAGGGAGCTGGTATCCAAGGTACACAGCGGGTTTCCAAGCGCTGCGCGGTGCCTGGAAACCCGCTGTGTACCTTGGTTACCAGCGGATCGCTGGTCTCCCGCCTGTCACACGCAGCGATGCGTGCCTGTCAGAGGGAAACCAGCGATCAAAAAAAGGTCCTGACATTTCTGCGACGATCAGCGATACCCGGCAGGGGGCTGATCGTCGCTGAATGTCACACACAGCGATATCGCTGGTGAGCTCGCTGCTGCGTCACAAAACTAGTGACTCAGCAGCGATCTCGGTAGCGATATCGCTATGTGAGACGGGCCCTTAAGCGATGTTACCCGCAGTGTCGCTGTCCCAGATCGCTGCCTGAGCTGCCTGTTTGGCAGCTCAGCAGCGATCATGTAGCGATACACCAGCGATCCTGACAAGTGCATATCGTTGTCGGGATCGCTGGTGTATCGTTATGTGACACCCAGCCTTTACTCTCCTGTCAGGCAGGAGAGGAACTCATTCATTTGGGGTTTACTGTGAGGCTGCAGCATTAGCTGCGGTCCCTGCAGTAAACATTAACCCTTTCTGAAGGTTTACACCGTGGGACCTGACTGTGCATGGGATAGGTAAGAATAATTTTGCTTTTTTATTTTATTTTTATTACAGGAAATGGTTTTTGCAGTAAAATAAAAGATGGTCAAAAACATGTGTCTTTATTTCATTAAAATGATTTTTAATTAAAGTGTGTGTGTTTTATTTTTATTTCATGCAATAGGATTAATAATTGATAGTTGTCTAATTGACAGCTCTCAATTATTAACCTGGCTTAAGGTCACCTTTCAATAGCAAGGTGGCTTTAACCCCATATTAACCCATTCGCCACCGCTACAGGGCAATGGGAATAGACGGGCAAAGTGCCAGAAAGGGCGAATCTAATTATAGATTTGTCTTTCCTGGGGTGTCTGGGGGCAGATGTTAGTAGCCGGGGGGGTCAAAAATAATGGTCCCTCTCTGGGCTATTATTATCTGCCCCCACTCACTGGCTTTGTCTGTCTGGTTGCGAAAATAGGGCGGGAGCCCACGCATTTTTTTTCAGCAATTTTACACCTCATATATATATATACATGTCATTGAATTTGTGACACATATATATATATATTTATATTTGTAGTTCATACACTTCTACATAGTATAATAGCCGCTAATTCAATTGCCGGCTTTTGTGAAAATGCAGAACCCGACATGAAATGACACTTGGTGTACATAGGGTTAACCATGTCTTTTCATGTCCTTTGCTATCTAATTTGCACAAACAATTAAATCAGACTATGTGTGCAAAATTTCACACCTGTAGGGGTTAATTAAAGGTGTAAATTCGTAGCAAAAAAGTCCGTTTTTTTTACAACGAATTTACACCTTTAATTAACCCCTACAGGTGTGAAATTTTGCACACATAGTCTGATTTAATTGTTTGTGCAAATTAGATAGCAAAGGACATGAAAAGACATGGTTAACCCTATGTACACCAAGTGTCATTTCATGTCGGGTGACCCGACATGAAATGACACTTGGTGTACATAGGGTTAACCATGTCTTTTCATGTCCTTTGCTATCTAAGGCCGGAGTCACACTGGCGACAAAATCGGACGACTGCAATGCGATGAAATATCGCATTGCAGTCGGACCTATGTTAATCTATGGAGCAGCTCCCAGTATCAGATTTTTTGTGGTCCGTTTTAAACGTCCGTGTACAATCGCAGCATGCTGCGATTGTCACCGATTGTCGGTCGACAATCGCCAATGCAAGTCTATGGGAGCGATGAAAAATCTGATTACAAACGGACCACACTGTGTGACTTGCGATGAAATCGCATCGGTGTCCTTTAGAAAAGCCGGCAATTCATCCCCGCCTATACTGTAAAATCACACTGACAGCTTTAATAAAGACTAGAAAGAATAGATATATACACATAGAACACATACATATATATATACATGTCATTGTGACATGTATATATACATATATTTATAGTTCCTAGACTTCTACATACTGTAATAGCCGCTAATTCAATTGCCGGGTTTTGTGAAATCACAGAAGCCGACATGAAATGATACATTGTTTCCACACATTTAACCATGTAATTTCATGTATTTTTATATATGTTTGAAACATACAATTACATGAGTGTATTTGTGCAAAATTTCAGACATGTAGGCGTAAATTAAAGGTGTAATTTCGTTGAAAAAAAATGCGTGGGCTCCCGCTGTATTTTCTCCACCAGACAGACAAAGCAAAGCGAGTGGGGGCAGATAATAATAGCCCAGGGAGGGTGCATTTTTTTGTGCCCCCCCTGGCTACTAACATCTGCCCCCAGACACCCCAGAAAGGGCAAATCTATAATTAGATTCGCCCTTTCTGGCACTTTGCCCGTCTATTCCCATTGCCCTGTAGCGGTGGCGAATGGGTTAATCTCACCTTACTGTCACCTTGCAATTGAAAGGTGACCTTAAGGCAGGTTAATGATTGATAGCTGTCAATTAGACAACTATCAATTATTAATCCTATTGAAGTAAATAAAAAAACACACACACTTTAAGAATAAATAATTTTAATGAAATAAAAACACATTTTTTTGACCATATTTTATTTTACACTAAATCCGTGCGAAGCCATTGATCTCCTAAAATAAAGAAAAAGAAATAAAACAACATTATTCTTACCTATTCCGCCGATCTGTCACGTCCCACGCTGTAATCCTTCACAAAGGGTTAACTAGCTTTGAGCCAAGCAGTGCAAGTAATCCTGCATGCTCAGCTCAAAGCTCATGAATGAATAAGTTCCTCTCCTGGCGACAGGAGAGGATGTGTTTCATGAATGAAGCTTAATTGATTGTGTCCACTTTCCCTTTAGGTCAGGTCACTACAGTTAAATTGGCAAGAAATCAATTAAGCTCCATTCATGAATCTATTCCTCTACTTTCGCTGGGAGAGGAAGTTATTCATTCAGGGGAATACAGGTCTGAGACAGCATTATTAGCTCTCTGCGACCTGTAACCTGTTAACCCTTTCTGATGGATTACACCGTGGGACCTGACTGTACATCGGATTGGTAAGTATAATTTTGCTTTTTTATTTTATTTTTATTACAGGAAATGGTTTTAGCAGGAAAATAAAATATGGTCAAAAACTGTGTGATTATTTAATTAAACTTATTTTTTATTAAAGTGTGTGTGTTTGATTTTTCTTTCATACAATAGGATTAATAATTGATAGTTGCCTAATTGACAGCTATCAATTATTAACCTGGCTTAAAGTGACCTTTCAATTGCAAGGTCATTTTAACCCCTTATTAACCCATTCGCCACCGCTACAGGGCAATGGGAATAGACGGGCAAAGTGCCAGAAAGGGCGAATCTAATTATAGATTTGCCCTTTCTGGGGTGTCTGGGGGCAGATGTTAGTAGCCAGGGGGGGCACAAAAAAAATGTACCCTCCCTAGGCTATTATTATCTGCCCCCACTCGCTTGCTTTGTCTGTCTGGTGGAGAAAATACAGCGGGAGCCCACGCATTTTTTTTAACGAATTTACACCTTTAATTAACCCCTACATGTCTGAAATTTAGCACACATATACTCATGTAATTGTATGTTTCAAACATATATAAAAATACATGAAATTACATGGTTAAATGTGTGGAAACAATGTATCATTTCATGTCGGCTTCTGTGATTTCACTGAAGCCGGCAATTGAATTAGCGGCTATAACAGTATGTAGAAGTGTAAGAACTATAAATATATGTATATATATATATATGTTACAATGACATATATATATATATATATATATATATATATATATGTGCTCTATGTGTATATATCTATTCTTTCTTTTGGCATTTAAATACTATTCTTTTGGATCCATTATATGTCAGTTTTGCAAGCCTGCGAGAAAATCTCGCAAGTCGGATGAAAATCGGATGTTACAAGGTACACACACATGCGATTAAATCGCATCTTTGAAGGAAAATCGGATGCCAGAAGGATGTGTGATGTTTTTATTTTGATCCGATTGTCGACCGTCTAAAACGGACCGATTTTTTGTGGTTGTGTGTGACTCCAGCCTAATTTGCACAAACAATTAAATCAGACTATGTGTGCAAAATTTCACACCTGTAGGGGTTAATTAAAGGTGTAAATTCGTAGCAAAAAAAGTCCGTTTTTTTTACAACGAATTTACACCTTTAATTAACCCCTACAGGTGTGAAATTTTGCACACATAGTCTGATTTAATTGTTTGTGCAAATCAGATAGCAAACGACATGAAAAGACATGGTTAACCCTATGTACACCAAGTGTCATTTCATGTCGGGTGCTTCTGTCTTTTCACTGAAGCCGGCTTTACCCGGCAATTGAATGAGAGGATATTTTACTATGTAGAAGTGTATAAACTATACATATATGTATATATATATGTCACAATGACATGTATATATATATATATATATATGTATTCTATGTGTGTATATTTAGTGTTTACAAGGAAAGAATGGGTTTTTTTTAGTTGCGATATTTTGTTCCCATAGA
Organism: Oophaga sylvatica; assembly: GCA_033576555.1. NCBI lineage: Eukaryota > Metazoa > Chordata > Amphibia > Anura > Dendrobatidae > Oophaga > Oophaga sylvatica. The sequence continues at coordinate 177,491,115 of JARQOD010000002.1, forward strand.
CTTACATGGGACTTCCGGTATCGGTATCGGGTATCGCCGATATTTTAGTGATATCGGCGATACCATTCCGATTCCGATACTTTAGGATATCGGAAAGTATCGCTCAACTCTAGTCACAACATTTGCAGTTTTGTATTCTGGTAAAGTTATGAAAGATCACATATGCTTTAATCACCTCATTCACATTTGATTCACTAAGCTGAATGGCTGACTGCAGGACTTTTCATTTGGCACAAAGAATGCCAAAGGCACACTCCACCAGTCGTCGTGTGCGGGATAGGGGTAAGTTAAATTTTCTGCGCTGGTGGTCCAGGGTTCTACGGGGATAGGGCCTCATGACGTGATAGGTTAATTGAAAGTTCTCATCTGAAACCATCACATAAGGCAGAGCTTTCTTAGTGGATCTTGGTAGGTGACGTGGGGGTGGTAGGTCACCCCTGGTGGACCTCACCAATTGGTACTATGTCCTGTGCAACATCTCTCCTTCCTTTTCAGGGAGAGAGGATAGAAATGTGTTGCTTAGTGCTGCGGAAAAGATCACCAGGGCCCCTGAGGGCGCTGGGCTATTTTCGTCTGGGGTGAAGAGCACACCCTTGGGGAAGAAGGTCATGCCATGTCCACAGACAAAGGTGGATAAGAAAGGAAGGATGAGGAGCACATTTCAGGAGGGGCTGGGAAAAAGGTTTCTGTCGAACTTAATCATCCATGATGGAGGCACTCAGCCCGTTGACACTGGCAACCATTAATGTTGTTAGCATAAAGTCACATGTGGCTAGGTTTACGGCCTTTGATTTTCTCACCTTGATACCAACATTTTATAGCGGAATGATGATTCTTTTTAAAACTGCAGATTTTGAATGCAGATGGGTAATTGAGTTGGGAATGGGGCGGTGCTTGATCTTGGATGTGCTCATGAAAGGACAGGAGCTTCGGCTTGTGAACATCTACGGTCCGCAATCCAAGTCTTTTTATGATGATTAAACCCATTCTGTTTTCCAGCTGGCAGTTGGTCTTTAGAGGGGACTTCAATAATGTCTTGAAACCGCAGGATAGAGGAAGTTCCAGAGACCGGCTGGCTTACAATAGCGTCACATTAAACTATGCCCTCGCATAGTTAGCGAGGCCTGCCTGGTGGATGTCCATATCAGGAGCAACTCAGACCACACGGGGTTCACATATTTTAGAGGAAGTCAGATTAGATCTAGGATATATAAGTTTTATTTAAAGGAGAAGGCCATCTTTACACCAATGTCGATGATGGAGGTGGAATTCTCTGACCACTGCTTGATTATTTTTTCTTTGAATGTCACTGAGACACCTCGGATGGGAAGAGGCATGTGGAAGCTCAATTTGTCACTCCTTCAGGAATCAGGTGTGAGACAGATCTTAGAGGAGTTTCTTCAAAGCCAGGTACCATTGTTGAGCATTTGTAACTCTTAGTTGGAATGGTAGGAGATGTTTAAACATTGGGTGGCAAAATTCTTCCGCCAGCTGTCTAACCTCAGAAGCCTGAAAAGGGAACACCTGTTTCAGTGCCTGAGGAGGAAACTTGAGCATCTTATCTCGATTGGGAGGACTGTTATGAATGTGCTAGAGATGGTTTCTGAGCAGAGGCTCCCTCTGGTGGTTACAGACAGTACTGAACCTTTCAGCGAGGAGTGGCAATCTGGAATCACGGACTGGTTCCCTCCCATGATGGTTGCCGGTGATCAATTGTTCTTGTCTCAATTGTGGTTCCTGGTTCATTTGGAAGTTTGCCTGCATCTCCTGCTTTCAGATAAGATATTTTTTGCTTTTCTTTTTGTGCTTGCTTTTTGCATTGTTTTCTGCACTTTTGAGGAGGTCAGCCAGGTCCCCTCCTGGGGCCTGAGCTCCTCACAGTTTTTCTGCAGCCACTGTTATTTGCTCATTTGCTTTTTCCTGTTTTTTCAGTGGCTGCGGCTTGGTTTTTGTTCACACTGAGATCTGATTTAGTGGGTGGCGAGATCGTGTGATCTCAGTATTTTTGTAATCAGAATTGTTGGATTTTTGTAGGTTTTCTGGGTTGCAGAAAGTAATTTCTCCTGTCCTATCCTACTTAGTCAGCTTGTGGCCCCAGCGTTTGCTCAGTCTATTTTCTGCCTTTGTTTGTATTTTCATCTTGTCTAACCACCATTATATGTTTGGGGCTTCCAATTTTCTTTGGGGATCTGCTCCAGGGCAGATAGCTTTCATCTTTTTGCCTTTAGGTGTAGTTATCTCTCATGCTGTGACGAGGCATCTAGGATCAAGGTAGGAACGCTCCATGGCTACCTCTAGTTGTGTCGTTAGTTTAGGAATCTGCAACCCATCAGTTACCAACATCTCAGGTGTTCGGCTGCCCTGCTGTTGTTCCTGTCCTCCTCAGCTACCGAAACATAACAGAGGACATCTCCAGAGTGAAAGCTTTGCTGAAGAGGTGTCAGTATGATAGGCACACATTTAATTTTTGAGGGAGATTTCGAGAAATACCGCAAGCCTGACCCCTACAGAAACAGTAGAATGTCAATGAATGGTAAGATTGTGGTGGGTCTGTAGGATGGTACATATTCTCTGATGAGGTCCAGATTAGGGATCCTGGAAGTCATCAGATGTTACTACTAGCACCTCTTGGAAAGGAAGGAACTGGATTGGAACAAGGTGTCTGCTTTCCTTGCTGAGGCCATCCTCATGTCAGGGGTAGACCCCTCGCTTGGTGTTTTGGAAGAAGGGATCAAAGAAGAGGAAATGAAACTGGTGAGTGATGAGCTTCAGCTCAAAAAGTCATCAGGTCCGAAAGGCTTAACATCCGATTTTTACAAAACATTTAAGAACTCCTTGGTCCACTTATTGACTCAGGTGTTTAATGATTGTCTTTCCTCGGGCACTCTGCTGAGATCAATGAGGAGGTCTGCTTTGATCCTTCTTTCAAAGGGTAAGGACCTTTCGTGCATTGAGAGTTGCTGTACCATAGGACTTCTCAACGTAGACAGGAAGTTCTTGGCTAAAGTGCTTTTCAATAGCTTGGTGAAACTTGTTCCACAGCTCCTTTTGCAGGCTCAGCATTGCTGTGTTCCCGGTCATAGCACTTTTAGTGCTGTTCTCAGTGTCCGGGAGGACATGGAGCAGGGTAGGACAGACCTTTGGAAGAGGTTTGGCTTGAGCCTATGACTGGGTGAATCACTAGTACCTCTGGTCCACTCTACTGAGGTATGGCCTACTGGGTGGGTTTGTTGACCGTCTCAGAACATTGTACAGAGGGGTTGAGAGTTTTCTACTGGTGAATGGCTGTGTTGGGCAACCTTTTGAGGTTGGTTCCGATGTTCACCAGGGTTGGCTTCTTAGTCCTTTGCTAACACGTTTGCGATTGATCCCTTCATAACAAAAGGTAGATCATGGACCATTGGCAGGGATAGAGATGTATGGTCCTGGCATGCAGGAGACCATTCTGAAGGTTGTGGCATACAGTGAAGACATTACCATTTTCATCTCCTCGGAAGGGGAATTTGAGGAGGTGTTGTTGGAAGGGGAGCACTACTTGGAGGCATCAGGGTCCATGATCAATCAGGACAAGTGTGGAACATCTCTGGCTGAGCAGAGGGGACCTTTGTTTTCGTCTCCCGGGATCCCTTTCAGAACTCCAGGAGTATGCCAAAATCCTAGGCGTTGAATTCAGCCAGGGTGATTACCCCGCTAAAAACTGGGATGAAGGCTTAAGTGTGCTGCCGAGAGAGTAGCCTAATGGAAGGGTTGATTTGTGACCCTGAGGGAAAGGGTAAACTTGTGCAAAGCTTTCCTGCTCCTCTTCTTAATCTACATGGACAGTGTGTGCATCTTACAAGAACCTCTTTGGACATGGGTTTATAGCCTGTTTTTCCAACTGTTATGGGAGGAAGAGGCTGAACATAGTCAAACGAGTGGTTACTTACCTTACAAGAAGACTAATGGGGTTAAATGTGGTCAACCCCATAGTATTTTTATAAAATACCTTTTTAGAAGCAAACAACACAAACCTCTTGAAGGAGTGGGTTCCTCCGTGGGTATTCTCCTGCAGGAGCTGGTTTCAGCCTTTCTTCCAGGAATGGGAGACAGGGGTGTGTGAAGGATCTTCGCACACCGCATGGGATCTACCGACTTATATTGCAGCGGTTCTGAAGGTAATTCGCTGGTGGGTCTTGAGGTTGTGGGAGGTAAGAACTCTACCAAGGAAACCTCTTGATGAGAGAGTCTTGTCAATGCATTTCCAATAACCTCTGGTCCTCTGAAACTGCCAGGTCGGGATCTGGAGGTAAGGTTATGGCTTTTGAATTCAAGTAGGATCACCTCAAAGTTTTGTGATTTGAGTTGTTGCTATTTTCATGGTAAGCCATATGTGAGGGACAACCTGAAGTATAGGAGCTCTGAGGACAGGAATTATCCTCAGGAGAATTGTGCTGACATGCTGGAAGGTATGAAGCACTTACTGCTTTGCTGTCCCTTCATTATAGAAGTTTATAAGTAGGTGTCACATTACTGGCAATACTGGACTGGAGGTCAGTGGCCAGAGCAGAAGTGTGCAGATGACCGGACCGTGGAAAGACTTCTGGAAGTGCAGTATATGGCGGTGGTAGATCACTATGACGGCAGATGCCGGAGCCCGCCCGAGCACTGGCCGGCCGAGATCACACACAAGCACCAAGTCCGTTTAGGTGATAGAAGTTCGAGGTAGGAACAGCAGGGTTTCCACAAGAGACAGGAAGGCGCCAGCAGAACACCTTCCAGATCAGGAGCTCAGATAATGCTTCACTCAGTTAGACTGAGCACCACAATATACTCAGCAACAGGAAGCTGCACAGGGCCAGGTATATATAGCAGGTCCAATCAGTCTTAATCAGGGTGAGAACAATCAGCAGGGCAGGTGATGATCTCTATCCAATCAGTCTCAATCAGGGCAGGAACAATCAGCAGGGCAGGTGATGATCTCTATCCCAGACGAAGTTCATATGGTTTCAAGCTGAAGTTATTCAAGTTCTGAATAGCTCCACAGCAAAGGAAAAGACTAGCAAGCCATGGTTCACAGGTTCAAATCCAAACAGTAGGTTCATGCATACCTCGGCTGGCCTACCTCTTTTATGCTGAGTGGGCTTATGAGGCAATCAGAGACCTTGGTGGCAGGGACAGAACCACTTTATTTTTAGTCAGCATAGTGGTTAGGTTTTTCCCTTGAAATGCACAATGTTTAGTTTCGACGAGTAGCAAAATCCACCAGTTGTATGAGTTCTGTAGTAACATCCTAGGTGACCTGGTGAAGGTTCGCTCCTTGTAGTATGAACGATTGGGAGCCCAGAGAGACTCCCTACTTCGGATAGGCTTCTCCTCTAGGGTTCCTCAGTACCGTAGTACTTCAAATATTCCTGATGGAGAGCTGCCTTTTCACTATTAGATTTTTGTTTTAATCTAGATAAATGGTGGAAAAGTTTTGCAAGAACTGAATTTGAGCAAGGTTTTTAAAGTAGTTTAGTCATGTATTACAATGTACATAATGGATAAAATGTGATATATTTTTGGTGCACTGTAATAGTAGGGGTTTAGTTAGGTGGTGAGGGGGTTTTCGGGGGGGGGGTGTTGGTTGTTATAAGGACTGGTCTGGCCTGGCCAGATCCCATCTGGGGAAAAACTTGTGGGGTCCGATCTAAGCTCGGAAAACTGTCCTAAACTTGGTGGACAAATCTGGATCAGGGGTGGTTGGTTTAAGTAGAGTGTTTAAGATAAGGGTGATGTGTTTAAAAAAAATAATATATTTTATGTGTTGGTTTGTTTGCTGTTTTCTTGTTGTGTGAGGGGTGTTCTAATTATGGTATTATGAATGGATATTGTGGCAGTGGAGCAAGGAGTGATAGGAGGAAAACTACTTAATGTAAATGTAGGTGTGTTTTTGTGTGTAGCAAAAAAATGGAGGGACAGATAGGGTACTTGTTAATTTTGGCTGGTGTTTATTATATAAATGGTTTTGGTTTATGTATTGATTTTTACTTTTCATAATAAAATAGAGTTATAGCTCCAATAGCCTACACTAAAGTCTTCCACCACTACCAGAAAAAACGGATGGTACAGTGAAACTAAGAATAGTCGTTAAATAAATTAATTTCCTTGATGAATTTCTGAGTACAGGTCACAGAGAAAAACATGAACATGTCAATCAATATATGGAAAAAAAGCTATGAAGTTATGGACTGTAGAAGAGATTTATGTGACCAGAATGAACTTTCATTTCCAGCATACGATACTGATATGAGACAACAAGAAACGCAACAGCATAACAGAAAGAAAGAATTTGACTTGGCCTCTGAAAAATTTGGGGACCAATTTAAAAACATTGTGAAGTAGATTGAATTATAAAAGTTGGAAGATGAGGTACTTGTGACACGACTACCACGTATCAATTAGATCAGGTCCCATGCACACTATATCGTAGGTGCTTCTGAGGAAAACAGGTATAGTATAATAAAGGGACACCTCGAGCACACTTGAAAAGAAAATATCCGACAGAGATGTGGTATTCGCTTAGAATATTTATTTTAGCATTCCAATCAAGCTCCAGTAAATGAAAAGATGAACACAAAACCCCAACGTTTCGGCCTATTTGGCCTTCATCAAGGGGGAATTTTTCTGTTAAAACAAATATAACAAAAATCTTGTCACAACATGTGAGAAAAACATGTAGGAATATACAAAAATTCATCAGAGTACTCAGTTAACAAACTAGCACTGCACTGAAAAATGTGCTTATATGGCAGATTTTTCTGTTAAACAAATATAAATATAACAAAAATCTTATCACAATATGTGAGAAAAAACATGTACGAATATACAAAATTACATCCGAGTACTCAGTTCACAACCTAGCACTGCAATAAAAAATGTGCTTATGTAACACCAGAAGTGGGCAATACAAATATAAATGTGGTACATGCATAAATAACTCATAAATGTATTTTACAAGGGACATGTAAGTGTCAGAATTAATTATGTCGACAGTCTGCCCAACATGATACTGTGTGTGAGAAAAACTCAATTGTGCAAGGTTGTAAACTATGCATGGTGAAATGGACTTAATCCATGCCAGTGTTGGAGCTCCGAAAGGGTGCTGAAATACAGTGCTGAGTTGTACATATATGAACACGGGTACATAAGTGGGTTGCCGTGTAAGCATATAAACGGAAAAAGAGATAAACACTCAAAATAACTGGGAAAAAAATCGCGGTCCATTAATGGTCTGAAGCGAAATCACAAACTATCAGTATTGCGACCGTATCCCTGTATGGGAACTAACGGATGAAACATGGTACCTGTGGCAGCATGCAAGACGTGCGCGGCGTAATCCGGTGGAGCTCTGCTCTATTCAAGCCCCGAAGACTTCTTATACTCGTGGTGCGTTGTGCCGTATGATTACTTCCGTGGTGGCCGTAAATGAAACATCCGGATGAGGTCGCAAAGAGGTGCCGACATCACACACATGCACACTAGCGCCCGGTATAGGTGATAAGTAGTGCATGCTGCGCGCAGGTAATCGAGTGGGTAGATAGTGTGAAGGAGTTTAATAATACATTGTAAGGGGGCGCAATAGTTTATCCAGGACGCCTTAAGACATCTGTAAATAAAAAGGAAAAGAAAACGACAATTATATGAAATATAAAATGATCAACAATATGACTCATTCACGAAACGGGGATCTAAGAGAATGCTTCGTACTCCCTATTTAAGCCCCTGGGTTCCAACGTCTGCAGTGTAAAAATCCAGAAGGCTTCTCTGATTTTTAACTGTTTAATCCTGTCTCCTCCTCTCCGTAAGGTGGGTATATGATCTATGATTTGATATTTTAGCTGGGAAATATTGTGTCCCATGGCTATGAAGTGAGCCGGAACTGGTAACATTAGCTTCCTACACCTGATGGTAGATTTGTGCTGTGAGATGCGGTCCCGGATATGTTGGGTGGTCTCACCCAAATATCCGAGACCGCATGGGCACTTTATTAGATACACTACATATGTGGAATCGCATGTGTAGAAGTTGTTGATCTGGTAAACTTTTCCTGATCTTGGATGGGTAAAAGAACTACCCTTAGTGATATTTGAGCATTGTAAACAATGCAAACACGGAAAAGTGCCTTTTTTTGGGGTAGCCAGAGTCCTCTGGCAACCATAAGTTCTTTATGAGTTATTTATGCATGTACCACATTTATATTTGTATTGCCCACTTCTGGTGTTACATAAGCACATTTTTTATTGCAGTGCTAGGTTGTGAACTGAGTACTCGGATGTAATTTTGTATATTCGTACATGTTTTTTCTCACATATTGTGATAAGATTTTTGTTATATTTATATTTGTTTAACAGAAAAATCTGCCATATAAGCACATTTTTCAGTGCAGTGCTAGTTTGTTAACTGAGTACTCTGATGAATTTTTGTATATTCGTACATGTTTTTCTCACATGTTGTGACAAGATTTTTGTTATATTTGTTTTAACAGAAAAATTCCCCCTTGATGAAGGCCAAATAGGCCGAAACGTTGGGGTTTTGTGTTCATCTTTTCATTTACTGGAGCTTGATTGGAATGCTAAAATAAATATTCCAAACCAATACCACATCTCTGTCGGATATTTTCTTTTCAAGTGTGCTCGAGGTGTCCCTTTATTATACTATACCTGTTTTCCTCAGAAGCACCTACGATATAGTGTGCATGGGACCTGATCTAATTGATTATAGCATTTTTTGGTCTCCTTTTTGCACCTATCTTGCCGTGATATATAACATATTTTTTATATTTTTTTTTTTCTTTTTTTCTTTTTTGTTTTTCATTATATTCATTTTTTCATGGCCTTCAACACGGTGTCATACGGACCAACAGAGATAGAGAATATCATCTCCCGTGTGAACATTCCCGGAGAATTTCTCCACACCCCGGCCGATGACATTAGGTCCAGGGATCTGGAACGAGAACTCAGACGGAAAACGGCTTTAGAGCTACATTATGTCACGCTAGCCGAGTACCACAAGGTAAAGAGGATCCCAAGGGGGCTTCGTGTCTCCCTTCGCCCGACTTTGTTTCAGGACAAACCAGAATTTTGCACCAAGTTTGAAGGCATCCTTAACAAGTGCTCTATGGACATCATCGTCCTTACTATAGAATTTTTGCAAAAAGAGTTATTAACCATAGATGATCAAGTGACGACGCTCAAGCAACAATTGAATAATTCCCTGACCGCAGACAAATACGAAGCATTCTTGTCGAAGACTGATAAGTTAATCCAGGATTTCAGGGCCCATCTACAAGAGAGGAAGAAAAACAAGTTCCTCCAGGATACAGAGGACTATCATAGAGATAGAGTGTATAAATGGCGGGACACTGGTTTTCAAAGAGAGAGACGTGGCTATCGCCGTGGTTACTCTTCAACTTCATCAGGCTCAGAAAACGATTCATATACACGCCCTCCGACTTCTTCTTTTTTAGGTCAACGCAGAAATCGACAAACAAGAGGACAACACGGAGGGGACAGAGACACCCAAAATGCAGACAATTACCAAATAAGGACTCGGTCGCAGGTAGAGACTCCTTAATTGTTTATAATATTTCATCCTATAATCTTTCTCCAGTAGAACATAACGTTCTACAGAAAGGATTGTCACTCTGTCCTACGCCTTCCTTTAATGGCTTCGCATTTGATCAGGAGTTGAATCGATTCATTAGATCCTTACGCCTTAAAGTGCACTTTAATAATATTGTCGGTAATGAATCCATTACACATGCAACAATTGACAACACGAACCAATTTAGACTTAAAGATTTGGGGTTACGTATACCCAGTAATTTTCAACCGCCGCGATCCTATCATCCAATAGAGACTTATATTTCTCTGGTACGAAACGATGTTTCAGCCCTTCTCAAAAATATACACAAAGGTTTATTAAGAGTTCAGAGGAATCTAACTCCCCTTGAAACAGCGGCAGTTAAATCACTTCAAGATAACATTAATATAGTAATTAAGCCCGCCGACAAGGGCGGAGCAATTGTGATAATGGACAAAACCCATTACATGAGTATAATTGCAAACCAGTTGAAGGACACGACGACATACATACCCATAGATAGAGATCCTACTAATGCCGTTAGAGACTAAATCAGGGCTCTGGTCGATAAATATACTACTTCGGGTATCATTGATAGCAAACTACGTGATTATCTAATTAATAAACATCCTATAACGCCGGTCTTCTATATTTTACCCAAAGTGCATAAGAACCTTCAAAATCCACCCGGCCGCCCAATAGTAGCGTCAATTGGTTCAGTCCTCTCTCCTCTTTCGATCACGTTGGATCGTGTATTAACCCCTCTGATGACCCATATTGTGTCATACTTGAAGGACACTACTGATTTTCTCTGTAAACTAAAAGAAACATGTCCAATACCTTCAGGTTGTATATTAGTGACACTGGATGTCAATAGTTTGTACACCAGCATAGACCATAATAGAGGCATCGAGGCCTCCAAACAATTTCTAATGCAATATTCCACATTGACGCCAGAACAAATACAATTTTGTATAGATGTAATGACGATTGTTCTATACCGGAACTTCTTCCTTTATGCTGATCAGTTCTATGTCCAACGGACAGGCACCGCCATGGGATCAAACATGGCGTGCCCGTACGCTAATATCTATATGGCCGTATTCGAGGAGACGTATGTTTATCATCATGAATTATTCCGTGCACATGCGAGATTTTGGAAACGCTTCATTAATGATGTCTTCATGATATGGCAGGGAGATGAGCTAACTTTAAATGAATTCGTTAATAACATAAATTTGGCTATACCTAATTTGACTTTCACTATGCAATACCATAGAACTAACATTAGTTTCTTAGATACCTCTGTCAAATTGAATGTGGATGGAACCGTGGACATAGATCTATACACCAAGCCCACTGACAAAAACAGTTTGCTACATTTTAGCAGCTGTCACCCTCCACATATAAAAAAGTCATTACCTCGCTCTCAACACCACCGAGTAGCACGAATAGTATCCAACCCAGAAACTAAAAAACAAAGACATAGTGAAATGACTAGCAAATTCGTGCAACGGGGCTACCCTTTGCCACTGGCATTACCGGTGAATACCATTTCTGATCCTTCTACACAGGACATTGAACGAAATTCTAGTAGAATACCATTTGTCACCACCTATCACCCATTTGTATCCGCCTTCAGAGATTGCATTAACAGACATTGGACGCTACTTAATAAAGCATACCCGGATATTGTAGAATTTAGAGACCGCCCGTTCATGTGTTATAAGAGACCACCTAATCTAAGGAGTCTTTTAGTGAAGGCAGATATTGGGTCCAACAGAACTTATGGTTGCCAGAGGACTCTGGCTACCCCAAAAAAAGGCACTTTTCCGTGTTTGCATTGTTTACAATGCTCAAATATCACTAAGGGTAGTTCTTTTACCCATCCAAGATCAGGAAAAGTTTACCAGATCAACAATTTCTACACATGCGATTCCACACATGTAGTGTATCTAATAAAGTGCCCATGCGGTCTCGGATATGTAGGTGAGACCACCCAACATATCCGGGACCGCATCTCACAGCACAAATCTACCATCAGGTGTAGGAAGCTAATGTTACCAGTTCCGGCTCACTTCATAGCCATGGGACACAATATTTCCCAGCTAAAATATCAAATCATAGATCATATACCCACCTTACGGGGAGGAGGAGACAGGATTAAACAGTTAAAAATCAGAGAAGCCTTCTGGATTTTTACACTGCAGACGTTGGAACCCAGGGGCTTAAATAGGGAGTACGAAGCATTCTCTTAGATCCCCGTTTCGTGAATGAGTCTTATTGTTGATCATTTTATATTTCATATAATTGTCGTTTTCTTTTCCTTTTTATTTACAGATGTCTTAAGGCGTCCTGGATAAACTATTGCGCCCCCTTACAATGTATTATTAAACTCCTTCACACTATCTACCCACTCGATTACCTGCGCGCAGCATGCACTACTTATCACCTATACCGGGCGCTAGTGCGCATGTGTGTGATGTCGGCACCTCTTTGCGACCTCATCCGGATGTTTCATTTACGGCCACCACGGAAGTAATCATACGGCACAACGCACCACGAGTATAAGAAGTCTTCGGGGCTTGAATAGAGCAGAGCTCCACCGGATTACGCCGCGCACGTCTTGCATGCTGCCACAGGTACCATGTTTCATCCGTTAGTTCCCATACAGGGATACGGTTGCAATACTGATAGTTTGTGATTTCGCTTCAGACCATTAATGGACCGCGATTTTTTTCCCAGTTATTTTGAGTGTTTATCTCTTTTTCCGTTTATATGCTTACACGGCAACCCACTTATGTACCCGTGTTCATATATGTACAACTCAGCACGGTATTTCAGCACCCTTTCGGAGCTCCAACACTGGCATTGATTAAGTCCATTTCACCATGCATAGTTTACAACTTTGCACAATTGAGTTTTTCTCACACACAGTATCATGTTGGGCAGACTGTCGACATAATTAATTCTGACACTTATATGTCCCTTGTAAAATACATTTATGAGTTATTTATGCATGTACCACATTTATATTTGTATTGCCCACTTCTGGTGTTACATAAGCACATTTTTTATTGCAGTGCTAGGTTGTGAACAGAGTACTCGGATGTAATTTTGTATATTCGTGCATGTTTTTTCTCACATATTGTGATAAGATTTTTGTTATATTTATATTTGTTTAACAGAAAAATCTGCCATATAAGCACATTTTTCAGTGCAGTGCTAGTTTGTTAACTGAGTACTCTGATGAATTTTTGTATATTCGTACATGTTTTTCTCACATGTTGTGACAAGATTTTTGTTATATTTGTTTTAACAGAAAAATTCCCCCTTGATGAAGGCCAAATAGGCCGAAACGTTGGGGTTTTGTGTTCATCTTTTCATTTACTGGAGCTTGATTGGAATGCTAAAATAAATATTCTAAGCGAATACCACATCTCTGTCGGATATTTTCTTTTCAAGTGTGCTCGAGGTGTCCCTTTATTATATTATTACGACTACCACGTACACAGATTGTACAGTGAAACAGCGAATGGTCATTAAATGAGTTAATTTTGCCTGTTTTGAGGAATTTCTGAGTAGAGATCACTGTAAAAAAATTAATCTGTCAATGAATGTATGGAAGAAAGCTATCAAGTCATTGACTGAGGAAATGATGTATTAAGGACAAGCTGCACCTGCCTGTATTATGGGCATGCTCCACCAGGCTGTATTACAGGTGTGCTACACCAGCAGCACCATGGCCATGTCCCCTATTTGATGCTCGCCTCATTTTTTAAGTGTTTTTTAGGAAAAGTACTCTTTCAAACACGATTGCAGATTAGAAAAATGTGTTCTAATGCACAGTAATATCACAGATATGGGTGCATAACAGTAGAAAAATGTTTTTTGTGCACATGACTCTCACAGACATTGTTGCAGATTAGAAAAATGTGTTTTTATGCCCAGTACTATTACAGACACAGGTGCATAAGAATAGAATAATGTTGTTGTTACGCACAGTACTATCACAGACACAGGTGCAGAGTACATACAAAAGGCTTTTTGGAAAACTACACACAAACACAAAACCTAATACTGTCCCTAACTCAAGCTGCTTCTTTTCCCTAGGCTAAGCAGAGCAGAAGTAAAAAAATAATAATCTGAAACCAGGATTTCGAGATCCAAGTGGAGGATGTAGTGGAGTAGGTGGAAGAAGTGGAGGTGGAAATCAACACTGTTTTTTATGGGATTTTTTTGTCTGTATTTTTTGGTTTTCTGGGTTCTTTTATTTAGTGAACTGACTTAAAAGAACATAGAATTATCCCCCTGCAAATTACAACCAGGAATAGAACAAGGAGGAGGAGCTCCAGGTGGTGGAGGAGCTGGTGTAGGTGGGAGATGCAGGGTAGGAGTAATACAATCCTTTTTTGTGTTTCTTTAGGTTAATTTTTTCTGTTTTTTTTAACTTTTTTTTTAAGGAACTAACTTAAAAGAACAAAGAATTAACTAAACAAAAAAAAACAACAATTTAGAACCGGGAGTTGGAGGTTCAAGTGGAGGAGGAGAACACAGCGGTGGAGAAAAGGCAAGGGAGGAGTAAACCAATACTGTTTTTATGTTTCTCTGGGTTTTTTTTTAAGAAACTGACTTAAAGCGACCTAGAATTATCAAAACAAAAAATAACAATTTGGAATCAGGAGACATAGGTCCAAATGGTGGACATGGCTGTGTTGGTGGAAGACGCAATGGAGGAGTAATCCAAAAATGTTTTTGTGTTTTTTGGGGGTTGTTTTTTTTGTTTTTTTTCTTGGAACTGACTTAAAATGACCTAGAATTAATACAACAAAAAATAAACTATTTTTTGCTGTGTAGGTGGAAGACGCAAAGGAGGAGTAATCCAAAACTGTAAGTTTTTTGGGGCGCTCAGAGATTTAGTTTTTGCTGACGCAGCTGCATGATTCGCGACTGCTGGACAGCCTGAATACATGTGGGAATTCCATAACAAACAGACATTCCACATATGTATTCAGGCTGTCCAAATCATGCAGCTGCGTCGACAGAAACTAAATCTCCGAGCACGCTAAAATACTCGGAGACCACCCGAGCGTATTCTGAAAAACCCAAGCAACGAGCATACTCGCTCATCACTAGTGCATATGTTTGTTTCAACCATTTCAATTTCTAAAACAATATTATTTAGCATGTAAGCTTTTACTTCTGGAAATGATTTTTATCTGAACAGGTTTTGTAAAAATAGAATTAATACAATTACACAGTGTTAGGTTCTGCGGAACGCACCAAATATATGATGTAAAGAGGTGCGTTCGCAGCCCGGGGTCCACCGTGCAGGCGGAGCCTGCTGCTAGTAAAATGGCGCAAGAAACAAACTCTGTTATCCCGCAGAGTCGCCAAGATAAACACCGTAACGCGCTGTGGCAAAACAGAGCCGCTAGAAGGAGTGCTATATGGCGATGTGTGCGAACTCACTTAACACCACTGAGTCACAAAATAAACACGCTAGGGCGCTGTCTAGCGTTGAAAGTGAACCCTGTTAAGTCACAGAGCCGCTGACAAAAACTTCTGTGTCCTGTCAGGCACCCAGGTACACAGTTGACTGCTAAGCGAACATAGAACATGATCATGCGCTAATGTCCTCGCGGGAGACACCCGCAATCTATGGCGTCTGAACGCCAGGCCCTGAATAAAGCAATCAAACTCCTCACCGGTTATGCCGGTAATCTAGGGCATCTAGGAAACCGACCCTGACCAGTTAGCATACCAAACTCCTCACCGATTAAGTCGGTATTCTAGGGGCTTATTTCAGCCGGGCCCTAACCACACACATGCATGACCACACTGGCGTAAAGGATATGACGATTGATATTAGCGCATGGCGGCCCAGCCATGCCACCCTTTTATAGCAACAGCTACAGGACCTGCCAGAAACAAGGACCAATGAGAAACTCTACCAAAACACATGTAGTTTCAGGACCTTCCTGGCGGACCAATAGGAGCTGCTGCAGTACCTGAACATTTGACCCCTGATCTCCAATGAGAGATCTTACCCTGGGCATGCTCAGAAGGGGAAACACAGGACTTCGTCCCAAAGACGTCTGCTCCAGCACTGGCTATAATAGCAGATCCAGGAGAGGCAGCAGTAAGTCTCTGCACAGTACTGGAATGGGCAAGACGCTGGGACCGTCATTTCTGCTGAGCAGGCTCCACTGCGGCCGGAGATGAATGGGGGACTGCAGCGGGACTGGTTCGAGACTCCCCTTGTGCAGCAGCGGGAACACGAAACCTAACATTACCCCACCTCCTAGGGCCCACCCTTGTTTGGGCCTCGCTGCGTTCAAAGGCAGCGATGATCTGCGGAGCGTGAACATTCTCGGCAGGCTCCCAGGACCTATCCTCAGACCCATAACCCCTCCAATCCACCAAATAAAATCTTTTGCCTCGTACCACCTTGCACCCAACAATGGCGTTCACCTCATGATCGTCAGTAGATGAACTCGACGTCCCGGCAGATGACTCGGAAAACCGGGAAATGGCCACGGATTTCAGGAGGGAAAAGTGAAAGGTGTCGGTGATACCAAGGCGAGGTGGAAGGGCTAGGCGGTAAACCACCGGGTTCACCTGCTCAAGAACTTTAAAGGGGCCCAAAAAGCGAGGTGCCAACTTGGTGGACTCTACGCGTAGCCTGATGTTTCGGGCAGAAAGCCACACTAGGTCACCCGGAGCAAATGTAGGTGCATCGGCCGAAGACCTCATCCTCTCTTTGGAGGCCTGAATGGCATCCTGGGTGCGGTCCCAAATGTCCCGTGCCTCCACAGTCCAGTCTGCCACCCTGGAATCGGCGGAAGACACGGGCATGGGCACTGGTACCCGCGGACGCTGACCGTAGTTCACGAGGAATGGGGTCTGTCCGGTGGAGTCAGCCACAGCATTATTTAGAGCGAACTCAGCCCACGGTAGCAAGGATGCCCAGTCATCCTGCCTGGCAGAGACAAAATGTCACAAATATGTGACCAAGGTCTGGTTGGCCCTCTCTACCAACCCATTCGTCTCGGGATGGTATGCAGAGGAGAGATTCAACTCAATGCTGAGTAAACGACACAGCTCTCTCCAGAACCGAGACGCAAACTGGGGACCTCGATCACTGACAATTTTGTCTGGCAAACCATGTAGGCGGAAAATATGCCTAATAAACAATGCTGCCAAGGCCCGTGAAGACGGTAACCGTGGTAACGGCACTAAGTGCACCATTTTGGAGAAGTGATCGGTTATCACCCAGATGATGGTGCAGCCCCGAGACTTGGGTAAGCCAACCACAAAATCCATCCCGACCATCTCCCAAGGCCTGTCTGCCACGGGTAAAGGGAAAAGTAGCTCAGATGGCCGTTGTCTAGGGGACTTATTTTTGGCGCAGGAGACGCACGCCTGAGCGCATTCCCTGACGTCACGGACCATATGTGGCCACCAGTATGTCCTCGCCAGCAACTCAGATGTCCTTTTTGCCCCAAAATGTCCACCCACCCTGGACGAATGTGCCCAAGAGAGTACATCCGGTCGCAAATTGGTGGGCACAAAAGTCTTGACCGGAGGCACAGACTCAAGCGAAACCGGGGCCACAGTTCTTAGGCTCTCTGTGGGGACAATCAACCGAGGCTCCTCCTCCACCTCCTCAGAGGACACCACGGAGCGAGAAAGCGCATCGGCCTGAATATTCTTCTCACCGGAGAGGAAATGGAGGGTGAAATGAAACAGGGAGAAGAACAGGGACCATCTGGCCTGACGAGAATTTAGCCGCTGGGCGGTCTGTAAATAGACCAAATTTTTGTGGTCAGTGAAATCTTGAAAGGGAAAGAGAGCCCTCTCCAGGAGATGTCGCAACTCGGAAAAGGCCAACTTCATGGCTTGCAACTCCCTATCCCCAATGGAATAATTCCTCTCCGCTGGTGTGAAGGTCTTGGAAAAGAAGAAACAAGGAGTTTCTGACCTTGAGCATCCTTTTGAAAAAGGACTGCTCCAGCACCAACGGACGAGGCATCGACCTCCAATAAAAAAGGCTTATCAACCTCGGGGCGATGTAAGATGGGAGAGCTAGCAAAATGGGACTTAATTGAAGTAAAGGCCTTGGAGACCTCCTCTGACCACATTTTGGGATTGGCTCCCTTCTTGGTGAGGGCTACCAAGGGAGCTACCAAAGTGGAGAAGTGGGGAATGAATTGGCGATAGTAATTAATGAACCCCATAAAGCGCTGCACCGCTTTAAGAGAATGGGGTTCTTGCCAATCCATCACAGCCTGTAGTTTGGCAGGATCCATAGCCAATCCCTGGGCGGAGATTATATAGCCCAGGAATGGTAAAAACTCCTGCTCAAACATGCATTTCTCCAACTTTGCATAGAGGGAGTTTGCCCGTAACAGGTCGAAGACTTTGCAGACATCCCTCCGGTGAGAGTCAATATCTGGAGAAAAGATGAGAATATCATCCAGATAGACTACTACAGAGGTGGAAAGCATATCCCAGAAGATATCATTGACAAAGTCTTGGAAAATGGCTTGGGGCATTACAGAGCCCGAAGGGCATCACCAGGTATTCATAATGCCCATCCCTGGTATTAAAAGCCGTCTTCCATTCGTCCACCTCACGGATGCGAATCAGGTTATAAGCACCACGCAGATCTAATTTAGTAAATACCCTTGCTCCCCGGAGCCTATCAAAGAGCTCAGAGATCAGGTGCAACGGGTACTTATTCTTAACGGTGATGGCGTTAAGACCTCTGTAATCTATACACGGACGTAATTCTCCACTCTTCTTCTGCACGAAGAAGAACCCCGCTCCTGCTGGTGACACCGACTTCCTAATGAACCCTCTTGCCAGATTCTCCTGGATATATTGAGACATAGCCTCCGTCTCAGGAAGAGAGAGGGGATAGACCCTTCCCCGAGGAGGTTCTGCTCCAGGCAAGAGGTCAATAGGACAGTCGTAGGGACGATGGGGCGGCAGAGTCTCCGCAGCCTTTTTAGAGAACACGTCTGCATATGACTGATAACACTTGGGAAGAGGAGAAAGATCAGCGGTATCTCTGTAGTGGTAACCTGAATGCACTCCCTGACACATCTGTCCTTACATGACTCACTTCAACCCAGTATCCTACCAGAGGTCCACTCAATATGAGGGGAGTGGGAACGGAGCCAGGGTACTCCCAGTAGGATTTTGTCTATTCCCTCGGGAAGGACGAGAAGGGAAATAATTTCCTGATTGGAAGGGGGTACACACAAAGTAAGAGGGACAGTCTGATGTGTAATTGGCGAGGGCAATGTCAACCCATTCACTACCCGGACAGTCACTGGTTTCTCGAGCGCTACCAGATGTATTGCGTGGCGACGAGCAAAGGTGGATGACATGAAATTCCCCTCTGCTCCTGAGTCCATACAAAGCTCGACTGTAAGTGTGGAAGAGTCCACAGTGACTGTCCCTTTAAATGTCATCTTGGAGGAAAATGCTGCTGTCTCTAGTGAACCTCCTCCCAGGGCCACTAGACACGATCGCTTCCCCGATCGCTGTGGACATTTGTTGGCATAGTGTCCTGTCTGCTGACAATGGTTACAGACCACAGATACTCAGACGACTCGAGACTTAGGTCCTGCACGAGGAACCTCTGTGGCCTTTTGGGGTTCGGACGCCAGATCGGGGGATTCGAGAGGTGTGGCAAAGGTGGGAGCCAACCGAATCCTCTGCCTACACTGGGCCCGCTCCAACCTCCGCTCGTGAAAACGGAGGTCGATGTGGGTAGATATGGAGATAAGTTTCTCCAATGTGGCGGGAATCTCCCTGGTAGCCAAAGCGTCTTTAACATGGTCAGCCAGTCCTCGCCAGTAGACTGGAATGAGAACTTTATCTGACCAGTCTAGCTCTGAGGCCAGCGTCCGAAACTGGACGAAAAACTGACTGACCAAAGATGAACCCTGTGCCAATGCCAGCAGTTGCAGCGCCATATCGTGGGTGACCTGAGGTCCTAAAAAGACCTTTTTAAGAGCCTTCAGGAAACGAGGAGCACTCCCACCACACGATCGTCGCGCTCCCACAGTGGCGTTGCCCACTCCAACGCTCTGCCCGAGAATAGAGACATCCCCGACATTGCTTGCTGTCACCGACAAACTTGTCAGGAAGCGGGGGTGGGATAATGTAGGGGCAGAGGTGGCAGAGGACAAACTGGCTGCAGCCACGCTAGCAGCCTGAACAGCGACTGCGGTAACATCCAAAGCTGAGGTTGTGTGCTCAAGAGCCGCCAACCTACCCTCAAGCTGCTGGATGTACTGCGGTAGACGCTGGTCAACCGCCATTTTACTAGCCAGACCATGGCGCTAATATTATGTTATGGTCTGCGGAACACACCAAATATATGATGTAAAGAGGTGCGTTCGCAGCCCGGGGTCCACCGCGCAGGCAGAGCCTGCTGCTAGTAAAATGGCGCAAGAAGCAAACTCTTTTATCCCGCAGAGTCGCCAAAATAATCGCCGTAACGCGCTGTGGCAATATGTGCGAACTCTGCTATTCCACAGAGCCACTAGAAGGAGTGCCGCAGCGCTATATGGCGATGTGTGCGAACTCACTTAACACCACTGAGTCGCAAAATAAACATGGTAGGGCGCTGTCTAGCGTTGAAAGCGAACCCTGTTACGTCACAGAGCCGCTGAGAAAAACTTCTGTGTCCTGTCAGGCACCCAGGTACACAGTTGACTGCTAAGCGAACATAGAACGTGATCATGCGCTAATGTCCTCGCGGGAGACACCCGCAATCTATGGCGTCTGAACGTCAGGCCCTGAATACGGCAATCAAACTCCTCACCGGTTATGCCGGTAATCTAGGGTATCTAGGACACCGACCCTGACCAGCTAGCATACCAAACTCCTCACCGATTAAGTCGGTATTCTAGGGGCTTATTTCAGCCGGGCCCTAACCACACACACACGCATGACCACACTGGCGCAAAGCATATGACGATTGATATTAGCGCATGGCGGCCCAGCCATGCCACCCTTTTATAGCAACAGGTACAGGACCTGCCAGAAACAAGGACCAATGAGAAACTGTACCAAAACACATGCAGTTTCAGGACCTTCCTGGCAGACCAATAGGAGCTGCTGCAGTACCTAACATGTGACCCCTGATCTCCAATGAGAGATCTTACCCTGGGCATGCTCAGAAGGGGAAACGCAGGACTTCGTCCCAAAGACGTCTGCTCCAGCACTGGCTATAATAGCAGATCCAGGAGAGGCAGCAGTAAGTCTCTGCACAGTACTGGAATGGGCAAGACGCTGGGACCGACGTCTCTGCTGAGCAGGCTCCATTGAGGCTGGAGACAAATGGGTGACCGCAGCGGGACTGGTTCTAGACTCCCCTTGTGCAGCAGCGGGAACTCAAACCCTAACACACAGTGGTAGCTTTCATGTTTGTAACTGTTAAATTACATCTACCAATATTTTATTCCTAATATATTGTAAAGAATCAGTGGCCAAATTTGTATTTGTGTCCCTCCAGAGAATGAATTAGTGTATATGAATGTGCTGGAAATCATATTGCAGTTAGGAAAATATTGTCAAATATTTAATACTGTATATTGCTGTTTCCTTTTTCTGTTTTGAAATGTAAAGCGCTAGATCCTGTTTCTGGCTATCAGTGAGTAAAGCGTTTCCTGATTTGTTTTGTTAAAAATATATTAACATAACTAAAAATTCAATGATTACATATTTATCTGGTTATTTCAGAAAACACATAGCTGAAGGAAATTAATAGTTCACACTGCCGCCTTTGTAAAAATGTTACTGTAAAGAACGTTTGCCTTAGTATATGATGAAATGACCAATCTGATCAAAATATAGCGTGTAGTAGCTTTAAAAGCTGCAGACCAGCATTTGTAAAAATAAAGCACTACTGAAAGAAAAACATAAAGTAAATGTTCATTGTGTTACTTTTGCCTACAGGGCTGTAATGCTCTTACCGAATTACACCTCTTTTTTAACATGAAGTTTCCAGTAGTCTTTTAGCTGTGAGCTGTGAAGACAGTTAAAAAACAATGTGTTTTCTTTCTATTTATTTATTTTTTAATATAAATCTTTTGTATTTTTCATTGTTGTATAGTGTTCATTTATTTTTATCATTTGCCATTTTGTTTTTTGAAGGGAGCCTGACAGAAGAGTCATACTGGCTCAACAACGGGCAGCAAGAATCAGTGACTGACTGCATTATTGCAGCATTGTATTCTTGCGCCATTTTACTAGCAGCAGGCTCTGCCTGCACGGTGGACCCCGGGCTGCAAACGCACCTCTCTACATCATGTATTTGGTGCGTTCCGCAGACGCTAATAGTAAGAGTCCCCTGGATAAGGACAACTCACATGCAGAATATCATAAAGACCCTAACATGAAAAGCACGACTAAGACCATTTATTAATGCAAAAGTAAACAACTTTATTGAAAAATAGATAAAGACATGTAAATAGTACAGTACAAATAATAATCCATGCAAGGTTAAGAACCAGACAAAAGGAAAAAAAGGGCAGTTAGAGGCCACAAGAGATGGCACAATGCAGATAGACATTAGTAAAAGAATGATGAGTAAGTAAATGAAGGAGAAGTCTCCCTTAAGGGTATGCCACACTAAACAATATCGCTAACGGGATCGCTAAAAAAGTCACTATTTAGCGATCCCGTTAGTGATATTGTTCAGTGCGGCAGCTTCCAGCGACGAGCTTCCTGCTGTGATCTCGCTCGTCGCTGACATCGTTCCGGACCCTATTTTATCGATCGGCGCTCCCGCTGGGTAAGTATTATCGCTGAATGTGGCACCTTTTTGTGAACAATGTGCGGACCTCATTAACGATGCATTAGTCAGCGGCGGAGGCGGGACTTTGTTTTCTTTCATTAACGCCCTTCAGCTCCGATTGGTGACCACAAACATCACCTCAGCTATAATAACTGCGCCTCCATCCATTGTTTCCAGAGCACTTTGTGGATGATTCCAACTGTGCTTTGTGCGTTTTTGTGAGGATAGTATCGCGTGTCGGTGTTTTGCGATCATATTTGTGGCGCAGTGGTGGGTTTTGCGATCCTGTCTGAGTCGTTAGAGCACCATCCATCCCCATTTGGATTTGGATCTTTGGGATATTTGGATTTGGATTCAAGGTACATATTGTTTGTGATGTTGTGATGTTTTGATATTGTTTTTTGACCTTATTTTTTTTTTTTCGTCCTCTGCTTTATTGCTTTTACACCCCTGACCTTATTTATTTATTTATTTATTTTTTTCGTCTGCTTTATTTATTTTACACCCCAGACTTTATTTATTTTTTTCTTTTTTTTTTTTATTTATTTATTTTACACCCCTGACTTTATTTATTATTTTTTTTTTGCTTTATTTATTTTACACCCCTCACCATTTTAGACATTTGTAAACTGTATAAACTGAAAAGTTTATTTTTTTTTTTGTTATATAATTTTTATTTTATTCTTTATTTTATTCTGTTTAAACACTTTAGTAATAGTAATTAATTAGTCATTAACTTTTCTCTTCTTTACCGTACAGGTTGCACATAATGAACCTCTCCACCGCGGAGCGTATGATTGTGGCAGTTGCACTGTCAATGGAGGCAGATCGACAAGAAGAGGCGCGGGTGGAAGAGAGGCGCTCCAAGGAAAGCGTCGCATGTGGACCAGAGAATGGCTGGAGCAGAGGTCCAGATTCACCCACATGCATCTAGTGAGGGAGTTGCAGGAGAAGAATCCGCAGGATTTCCGGAATTATCTACGGATGTCGGAGGATTCATTCAAGCTCCTACTGGAAGCTGTGAGGCCACTCATTGAACGGCAGGATACCCGGATGCGTGCAGCTGTTTCAGCAGAGGAACGTTTGGCAGTAACGCTGCGATTTCTGGCAACCGGACGTTCCATGAAGGATTTGCAATATTCTGCTGCAATTTCTCGGTCGCTGCTTGGAGAACTAATTCCGGAGACATGCAACGCCATCGTCCACAATTTACGGAGCTACATGCCATTTCCAAAATCAGTGGCGGAATGGCAAATTATTGCCTCTGATTTTGAACGGATTTGGCAGTTCCCAAACTGTGGTGGTGCCTTGGATGGCAAACATGTGCGGATCACGCAACCAGCCAAAAGCGGATCCTTTTTTCATAATTACAAGGGCTACTTCAGCGTGATCCTCATGGCCCTTGTTAATGCCAATT
Organism: Oophaga sylvatica; assembly: GCA_033576555.1. Lineage (NCBI taxonomy): Eukaryota > Metazoa > Chordata > Amphibia > Anura > Dendrobatidae > Oophaga > Oophaga sylvatica. Next base: position 177,514,955 of record JARQOD010000002.1, read on the forward strand.
ATGAATTTATTGACGTTAATGTTGGCATTAATGGAAGGGTTTCTGACGGTGGCGTTTTGGAGCACACAAGTTTTGGTGATCGGTTGTTTAATAATAAACTTAACTTGCCAACCAACATGGACACCACCGCCAACCTAAACTTTGTGTTTGTGGGTGATGAAGCCTTCCCCGTTCATGAGCATCTTGTGAAACCATACCCACAAAAGACTTTGACAGGGGAAAGGCGTATTTTTAATTAAGACTGTCTAGGGCACGGCGCATTGTGGAGAATGCCTTCGGCATAATGGCCAACCGCTTCAGGGTTTTCCACACTCCAATCAACATGAAGCTGGAATCCATAGACTCTGTGGTGTTGGCCTGTTGTGTGCTGCACAATTTTCTAAGAAAACGCGATGCTGGTACTTACAGTCCACCAGGCTTCATGGACTCGGACAGCAATGGTGACGTGGTGCTCGGAGAATGGCGTGACAATGATCCCGCTATTGCAGGCCTTCAACCAGTCAATCAAGGCAGGAGCAAGGACAATGCGAAGGCCGGCAGAGACAAGTACTGCCAATACTTTAATGGGCCTGGTGCAGTGAGTTGGCAGCATCAGGTCTAGTTTGATTTTGAGAATGTTTTACTTTACCCTTTTTTTAACAATGTTTTGATAATAAAATATTTTTATTTTAAAAATGCATTCGTGTTTTTTTCAATTATTTTACCAATATGGGAGAAGGGCTAATGATGGGTGAGATGTGGGGAGGGAGTAATGGGGATGGCAACGAGACATGTTACCAGCTGCTGTAGTTTTTAAAATCTTTTCAAAGGCTTTTTTTTCCCTATTTTTTGTTATACATTGTATCTACTTGTCACACACGTGCTCATGGGAGTACCTTCAGTCATAGGAGTTAATTGTTACAAAAAATAAAGAAAAAAGTTTCAAATATTTTCAATTATTTTAAGGGCCTATGGTCTCAGTAGCGTTCAAACATTATAATTATATATAACAGATAATACACCACAGCTGCATCTATAAAGTTTAAATATATAATATATATATTATAGTCATATATGAAAGGTTAAAAAATTGTTATACATATATTTGAAAATTCTTGGGAGGTAAAGGTCAACATTCACCAGGGAATCAGCTATTCACAGATATGCGACGTCATTGTGATCGCAATGTGACCACACAAGTAAACATGCATACAGATCTGCAAAAAGCCATTGTGATTTGCAAGGGATTAGCGAGCCCCAGCCATCAAAATATACGAGGCTATTGTGATCGCTATTTGACTACCCACGCTATTCAAAAAGCCATTGTGACTTGCAAAGGGGATTAGCGAGCCCCAGCCATCAAGATATGCGATGTTATTGTGATCGCTATTTGACTACTCACGCTATGCAAAAAGCCATTGTGACTTGCAAAGGGGATTAGCGAGCCCCAGCCATCAAGATATGCTATGTTATTGTGATCGCTATTTGACTACTCACGCTATGCAAAAAGCCATTGTGACTTTGCAAAGGGGATTAGCGAGCCCCAGCCATCAAGATATGCGATGTTATTTGGATCGCTATTTGACACTGCAACTACACATATGCAAACATGCAAAAAGCCATTTGTGATTTGCTAGATTGTCACGATCCCCAGCCATAAAGACATGACACGCCATTGTGATCGCCTACCTTGGAACAGTGGTATTGCGATTGCAACAGCATTTCATATCTGTGCTTCTGCCGCATGGCTGCTGCGGTTACTTTTCAATCGCAAAAACCCGTTTAGCGTCGCGGTGCGGTCGCACGTAACGTGCGCACGCTGTGACGTCATGGCGCTGGCGTCGCCCAATGCTCTGTTGTTTGTGATGGCGGCAATGGCGGCGAGACAGCGCGGGCCCAAATGGGCTGATGAAGAGGTCCGTTATCTGATTAAGAAGACGGACCTCTGGGACTACCACTGCAGGCTACCTGTGGCACATCCAATGCGCCACAAAAGGTTATGCCTGCAGAGGATCCAGCGGGGCCTGCAGAGGAGGTACAATGTGGTGCGCACAAAAGCGCAAATCAGAAAGAAGCTGGCGGACCTGCGATACCGCTCACGCGAGAGGGTCGCCAGCATCCGGGCCCAGCTCCGCAGGCCTCTGAGTGAGTATTGATGAGGGTATCTGGATAGGTTATGTTTTGTGGGGTAGGCTACTTTCACACTTGCATTTTTTAGCGATGCGTTTCGAGCGCACAAGTAGCGCATTAAAAAAACGCATGCAAACGCTTATAAACGCTGCGATATTTAGTCGCATCAGCATGCGCATTTCGACAAAAAAAACCAGCGTTTGTCTGCGATTTCATGCGTTTTTGCATGCTTTTGGGTTGTTTTGGCGCATGCGTTGTCTATGTGTCACATTTCTATCATCTCTGTCTCCATCATCTCTGGCTCTATCATCTCTGGCTCCATCATCTCTGCCTCCATCATCTCTGGCTCCATCATCTCTGCCTCCATTATCTCTGCCTCCATCATCTGTCTCCATCATCTCTGGCTCCATCATCTCTGGCTCCATCATCTCTGGCTCTATCATCTCTGGCTCCATCATCTCTGCCTCCATCATCTCTGGCTCCATCATCTCTGCCTCCATTATCTCTGCCTCCATCATCTGTCTCCATCATCTCTGGCTCCATCATCTCTGGCTCCATCATCTCTGTCTCCATCATCTCTGGCTCTATCATCTCTGTCTCAATCATCTCTTTTTTTTTTTTTTGACCGGAAAAAAAATTGCAACATGTAGCGTCTAGCGCGTATGCGTTCACACCGGGAAAATGCGCAGCGCACGACAAACGCACATGAACGCGTGCAAGCGCTAAACCCTGCGCCCGCCATGTTAAAGATAGGGGAACATTGCGCATGCGTCCGATAGCGCAAGATGCGCTGCGACAAAAAACGCAAGTAGCCTTATCTACCTATATCAATGCACCCGCAGTGATGGGAGTACCGACAGTGATAGGGCAGGCAGTGAAGGGAGTACCAGTCGTGAGGGGGTTTACAGGCATAGATGGAAGTACTGGCAGTAACGGGGTTAGTAGAAGGATTATTTGACTGAATTGTATATTTTATTTACAGCACCACCTTCACCAGCTGCTGCGGCTACCCCTCCACCTCCATCTCCTTCCCCGGCTACCCCTCCACCTCCATCTCCGGCTACCCCTCCACCACCATCCTCACCACACCTCTCCATCCCTTCAGCCCCTTCCCTGGCAGCAACCCCCCCTCCACAGTCGGGGTCAAGCACCTCACCTTCCATTGCCTTCTCTCCAGCATCATCCCGTCACACGGATGCAGGCTCCCCATCAGGTAATTAACGCACATGATATAAGCGTCAGACATGTTTGAGAACTTTGTAAGGTCTTATGTGTAATGGCTGTTGTAATATAAAAAAATTTTTCTGTGTTTCCCTAGCCGGCGGACCAACAGGTTCTGGGTGGGCGGTCAGCGGGTCGTCTGACGACAACCGTAAGTGTTAATTAACATAACATGTACATGTTGATGTTGCAACAGAATTCACTATTAACTGTTACCTTTACCTCCACAGAAATCCCGACTGCCCAGGACCTGTTGGTATCCCACCGCCGGCTGATGACGGAATTGAGCAGCGCTGTGGCAGCGATGCAAACTGCGGTGGCAGCGCTGCAAAGAACCATGGGAGCTCTGCATCAACACGGGATGATGCTGGAGAGGGCAGCGGCTGGACACCGGGGCCCTCAGTAATTTTTTTTTTTTTGAATTTTTTTTTGATTTTGTTAATAATTAGTTTATATTTTTTTTATTTTGTTATGTTTTTTTTTTTTTATTTAATTTTTATATCTTTATTTAAAAAAAAAATATATATATATGACATAAATATATATTTAATATTTTACGTTTATCTACGCAGCTGTGGTGTATTATTTTTAGTATAAGGTTTTAGCGCTAGTGTGACCAGTGCCTTAAAAAAAAAATGTTAATTTTTGATATTTTTTTCATTTCATTTTTTCCCTATGATGGAACACCTATGATAGCTAGTACTCCCATGACCCCATGTGTGACAAGTAGATGTAATAAAAATACAACATTTTAATAGTTGACATCACATAAGAAAAGACCACAATTCATTAGATAAATAAGTTTTTTATTAAAAAAGGTATCAATGTAAAAATATAAAAACAACCAAAAAAAACTTTAGTAAAACATTTTAAAAACTACAACTGCTGGTAAGATGGATCGTTGCCATTACCACGCTGCCTCTGAGGTGAATAAAAATAAGGGGGAGCACCAGCGTTTGGGTTTATCCCAACTGGGTTTGGCACAAGATTGTGCGGCCATGAATAGTCCGGGTACTGCGGTCTTGGCATGACGACATATGTGTTGTCCAGGTTTCCAAAAGACGCTTGATTCAGTACCTCTAACATCAGTCTCTCAGCATGAAGCCGCTGAACAGGATCCAGAGTAGGGAGCCTCTCATTCGCAAAATATGCAAAGCCAGTTATTTTAGTTTCTTTTTCTGCTGTAAGAAGTTTTTTAGCAATTTCCACCAATTCAGGGAGTAGCCGAGGTGGGAGCCGAGGTGGGAGCCTTCCTTTTCGTTCCTGAAAGTGAAAGCCGCCTCCGCACAGATGATGGTGGCTCGACTACTACTTCGTCTATGTGATCCGGCATGCTGTCTTCTTCAGTTGCAGGTGTGGAGACCGCCTCTTCTGTGTCCTGCATGAACAAAAAACAAATGGTAAATCACAAAGACAAAGACATTAATCTTCACACTATAACACCCATATACAGCAAAAATGTGAAAACGACACTTGTAAAGACAAAGAAATTTATCTTCACACTATAACACCCATATACAGCAAAAATGTGAAAACTACACTTGTAAATGGAAAAGCCTCAACCGTTGAGATAGATAAATTATCAGTACATGAAGGGATATATTCTGCCATTTTATCTACATTTCACAATAATATTTTTTAAATTTAAGTCCACTTTGGCATGTACATTAAAATGTGTTGTAATACAAAGGTACTTACATGTATGACAGGGGAGTCCGGCTGGATCACCGGGTCTAGATCCGAAATGGATGTCCCTTCTCTGGGTACTTCCTGGTCCCTTGTAAAAGCTAACAGATCAAAGTACCACAGTTTGGGGACATAAACTTCTTCGGCCCCCGCTCCAGATTTGGTTGAATTGATAACTTTATTGAGCTCTTTTTTATAAACCGTGCGGAGGCCCTGAATCCGTTTTTTAACCGTTGACTCATCCGCCGGTTCATCAGGGTAATGGCTCCTGCAGAGCTCCGCCAGTTTTTGGTAGGCGTCCTTCTTTTTCAACCGGTTACAATAATCTGCAGACTTAATTTTCCAGAGGCACGGCATTGTGCGGTACAGCTCGATAAAATCACGCAAAAACTCCTGCTTATCAGCCATCTGTAATAAAAAAATGATTATGTGAGAACAGCAGAATGGTTAAATAATGCTTATATAGTCTACAACATAGAATACAGCTGGGATCACAAAATGGTGGTTGTGGGCGACGCAGGAGTAAACATAGATAGAGCTGGGATCATAAAATGGTGGGCGTGCCTGAACAAAACAATGAAAAAACATGATGGACAACAATGGTTAACAACAGCAGAGATCTAAAATGGATCGGTACAATTAAAGACAAAAGAAAAATTAAATGTGACAAAAAAAATTACCTACCTTACAAAACTTGTGTGATTCTGAAAAAAGAAATAGGGAAACTAGCGTCACAACTGGATCGCAGAGGATACTCCACAGACGATCGCAAAAACTCCAACGTAGAAAGTAGCAACCGAAATAGTGGTGTAAACCGGATCGCAGTAGCTACCAAGACTAGCAGGACACACTGGGTGAAAGAACCGCTTCTGCTCGAGAGCAATGGAGAGGAGTGCTGATACGTTGTCTTTTATGACGCGGTCATCCAATCACAAAGCGGGAGAGCTGTGATAAATATCTATGACACACATAGTGACCACCAATCTGTGACGAGGGGCGTGCAAAAGGTCGCGCTCAGTCACGCCTATCGAGGTCGTGATCTTTCACAGTACATGCAGTGTGGCACATCCCAACGACCGCCAAAGTCGTTAAAAAGATCGCTAACCGCTGATGCGTCGTTAATGAGATCGTCAAGTATGGCAGCTACTAGCGACCTTAAAACGATCTCGCCAACGATAGCGTCGTTATCGTGATCGTTAGCGGGAACGTTTAGTGTGGCAGTACCTTTACTTTAATTCGCACCATGCATTTGACCATGCTGTAACATTGTTTGAATTAAATTATATTTTGGCTGCTGTTCTTTGCTGTATATGATTCCAAACACTACTTTACACATATTGGATGTCTATTAATGCTATCTTAAGTAATGCCTATTGATTATAGGTGGCATAATTATACAGTCCTAGAATTATACAGTCCGAGCCTAAAAATTGTTCCAGAAAATGAAACATTTCTCCCAGAAAATTATTGCAATTATACATGCTTTGGGGTTTTGTGTGAAATTATGTCCAATTTGCCTTTTTTTTCAGTTAGTTGTGTTGTTCCAAAACTCACAAAAGAAAGCATGTGTATAGCAAAACATGTGCAATTGCAATATTTTTCTGAAAGAAATACTTCATTTTCTGGAACAATATCAATGATGCCAACAACTTTTGGCCATGACTTTATATATACACTTGTATCTTATAATTATTACTGGTATCATTCACCTTTGATTATTGTACCTTCTTTTTATTTATATATGCTTCATTCACCTACTCATCATTTCTTCAATCTTCATGCATTACCATCTGCATTGTGCCATCCCTTGGCTCTTCCAACTGTCCTTTCCATTTCTCCTTTTTTCTGGTTCTTAACCTTGTATAGATTCCTTGTACTGTATTTTTATATATATTTTTATCTGTTTTTCAATAGTTGTTTACTTGTGCATTAACGCCTGAACATCCCAAGACTGTTTTCACCTTCATGTTCATGCCAAATTTTACAATTCTGACACTGTCATCCCTCAAGGAACTTATCTAGATGTGTAGTGAGCACTTTGAACCCACAAGTGCTTCATAGCATAAGGGTAACAGGAGAAACTGAACTGCAAAAGTTATTGTGTTATTTCTTTTGAGTACGCTGTTTGGGTGCACGACAGGGCTTGGAAGGGAAGGAGAGAGTCTGACTTTTTGAATGCAAAATTGGCTACAATGGAGAGCGGACACCATGTGGCGTTTGGAGAGCCCCTGGTGTGCCTAAACAGTGCCTAAACAGTAGAAACCCCCTACAAAGTGGTGGGAGGCTGCCATTACCATACACAGTACAGACCAAAAGTTTGGATACACCTTCTCATTTAAAGACCAGCATTTGTAAAAATAAAGCACTACTGAAAGAAAAACATAAAGTAAATGTTCATTGTGTTACTTTTGCCTACAGGGCTGTAATGCTCTTACCGAATTACACCTCTTTTTAACATGAATTTTCCAGTAGTCTTTTAGCTGTGAGCTGTGATGACAGTTAAAAAACAATGTGTTTTCTTTCTATTTATTTATTTTTTAATATAAATCTTTTGTATTTTTCATTGTTGTATAGTGTTCATTTATTTTTATCATTTGCCATTTTGTTTCTTTGAAGGGAGCCTGACAGAAGAGTCATACTGGCTCAACAACGGGCAGCAAGAATCAGTGACTGACTGCATTATTGCAGCATTGTAGGATTTACTCAAAAATGTTTTTTCAGTGAAAACTTGTTTTGTAAAAATTTCTGGAGATCATATCTCTTGGATGACTAGTCCAAGAGGCAGGTCCCAGGTGACTTCTAGTTAGTTTCGGAGTGTGGGATGATGAGAATCCCCCAGGTATCTGACCCTTAAATTAGTCATTTTGAGGGTCTTCGGCATGCTTTTAATGTTGTGTTTTCTCCTAAATGTCATAATGTTTTAGAGTAAAATATACAATGCTGCATTAGTGTAGCCAGTCTTTGATTCTTGCTGCCTTAAGTTCAGGCCACATCTGTCTCTTTTCTGTTCCCTTTTATAACTGCCCCTTCTGTAAAGAGGAGAAAAGATAAACAGGATTTATACAGTAAATAAATGTTAAATATTGCTATTATTAGGGTCAGTACCACTCTTACAAGTAGATAAATTTGAATCTATAAAACTATGCTATTAAAAAATCACTTTGTGTTAAAAAATATGTCATATTAAAATACAATTTTGACAATATTTGCTTAAAAAAACACTTAGTGATGTTCACTCATACAAAAATGTTTAATCCCCCAAATTCTTTAAGTCTTTGGTCTCCTTTGGGAATAGAATAACTGTAGTGCTCAATTTGTACCGGTAGCTTAATGATTAAAGATGAAAACTTTTTGCTGAGGTATCTGATTTTTAAACACCTCATTTTAATGTAAATCCTATTATTAAAATAAACTCTGATTTTAGTCTCACATGGTAATTGGATATATTACTTCACAGTTCAAACAATGTTTGCAATGGAATATGCACGCAATATATTTCTTCACACTGCAATAATTTATCTATACAACTTAAAATATACTGCCTATTGTTCTAGGCAACAATTTAAAATGATAAAAGAAAAGAAATAAAAACAAATGTGGTGTAAAAAGAAGATTATTTTAAAACATCAGATCTTATTTAAGATCTTATCAATTAAAGAACAATTTAACTAATGAAAAAGTAGTATGTACTGTATATTTTAAAATCACAACCAAGCTCTAAAAATGAAGGAATTATTTGTAATCTTACTATATTCAGTAAAAATGTGTAAACAAATTATTTCAAACCATCTTATTCTACAATACCCCCAAAACTGTATTAATTCAGTAATTCAAATCCTAAGCACAAAAGGTTACATGACTGTTGACGTGACATCACTACTTTAGCCAGCCAGTCACTGAGCTCAGAAGATCATGCGGCCAACTTCAGTGCACTAGCGGGAAGTTCATTGACTCGCTAGAGCTGTGACGTGCGCTGTTGATGTCAGGTCACCACTCTAGTTATAACATCGGGACCAGAGCACTGACAAAGTGCATGCTGTGTTTTCTATTTTATGTACTTACACAGTTTCAGGCCCTTTTTCATATAATTCCATTTTGAGAAAAAAGAGGTTTTTGCAAACATTGGATCACAACTGCAGGTATATATCCTGTCAATAAGGCATGGGTCTATCACAATATAGATGACTTATATGTATGAGACTACAACCTTTATTAGATGCGTGACTGGGATCATGCCAACTCACCTTCACATTCATATGAAAACCAGTATTAGGAAAAACATGAAATTGTGTAAAGAATAAAAGAAGTAACACAAAACCATAAAGGTATAAAACATCCAGAAGATCCAATTATACATTAACACATTAATTAATACCGTGAGTGTTAGAGTTCCCTCTGCTGCACAAGGGGAGTCTTGTACCAGTCCCGCTGCGGTCCTCCATTCATCTCCGGCCACAGTGGAGCCTGTTCAGCAGAGACGTCGGTCCCAGCATCTTGCCCATTCCAATACTGTGCAGAGACTTGCTGCTGCCTCTCCTGGATCTGCTATTATAGCCAGTGCTGGAGCAGACGTCTTTGGGACGAAGTCCTGCGTTTCCCCTTCTGAGCATGCCCAGGGTAAGATCTTTCATTGGAGATCAGGGGTCACATGTTCAGGTACTGCAGCAGCTCCTATTGGTCCGCCAGGAAGGTCCTGAAACTACATGTGTTTTGGAACAGTTTCTCATTGGTCCTTGTTTCTGGCAGGTCCTGTAGCTGTTACTATAAAAGGGTGGCATGGCTGGGCCGCCATGCGCTAATATCAACCGTTATATGCTTTGCGCCAGTGTGGTCATGCGTGTGTGTGGTTAGGGCGGCTGAAATACGCCATTACAGTACCGACTTAATCGGTGAGGAGCTTGGTATGCTAGCTGGTCAGGGTCGGTTTCCTAGATGCCCTAGATTACCGGCATAACCGGTGAGGAGTTTGATTGCCGTATTCTGGGATTGGCGTTCAAACGCCATAGATTGCGGGTGACTCCCGCGAGGACATTAGCGCATGATCACGTTCTATGTTCGCTTAGCAGTCAACTGTGTACCTGGGTGCCTGACAGGACACAGAAGTTTTTCTCAGCGGCTCTGTGACGTAACAGGGTTCGCTTTCAACGCTTGACAGCGCCCTAGCGTGTTAATTTTGCGACTCAGTGGTGTTAAGTGAGTTCACACACACCGCCATAAAGCGCTGCGGCATTCCTTCTAGCGGCTCTGTGGAATAACAGAGTTCGCACATATTGCCACAGCGCGTTACGGCGTTTATTTTGGCAACTCTGCGGGATAACAGAGTTCACTTCTTGCGCCATTTTACTAGCAGCAGGCTCTGCCTGCACGGTGGACCCCGGGCTGCGAACGCACCTCTCTACATCATATATTTGGTGCGTTCCGCAGACCCTAATAGTAAGAGTCCCCTGGATAAGGACAACTCACATGCAGAATATCATAAAGACCCTAACATGAAAAGCACGACTAAGACCATTTATTAATGCAAAAGTAAACAACTTTATTGAAAAATAGATAAAGACATGTAAATAGTACAGTACAAATAATAATGCATGCAAGGTTAAGAACCAGACAAAAGGAAAAAAAGGGCAGTTAGAGGCCACAAGAGATGGCACAATGCAGATAGACATTAGTAAAAGAATGATGAGTAAGTAAATGAAGGAGAAGTCTCCCTTACTTTAATTCGCACCATGCATTTGACCATGCTGTAACATTGTTTGAATTAAATTATATTTGGCTGCTGTTCTTTGCTGTATATGATTCCAAACACTACTTTACACATATTGGATGTCTATTAATGCTATCTTAAGTAATGCCTATTGATTATAGGTGGCATAATTATACAGTCCTAGAATTATACAGTCCGAGCCTAAAAATTGTTCCAGAAAATGAAACATTCTCCCAGAAAATTATTGCAATTATACATGCTTTGGGGTTTTGTGTGAAATTATGTCCAATTTGCCTTTTTTTCAGTTAGTTGTGTTGTTCCAAAACTCACAAAAGAAAGCATGTGTATAGCAAAACATGTGCAATTGCAATATTTTTCTGAAATAAATACTTCATTTTCTGGAACAATATCAATGATGCCAACAACTTTTGGCCATGACTTTATATATACACTTGTATCTTATAATTATTACTGGTATCATTCACCTTTGATTATTGTACCTTCTTTTTATTTATATATGCTTCATTCACCTACTCATCATTTCTTCAATCTTCATGCATTACCATCTGCATTGTGCCATCCCTTGGCTCTTCCAACTGTCCTTTCCATTTCTCCTTTTTTCTGGTTCTTAACCTTGTATAGATTCCTTGTACTGTATTTTTTATATATTTTTATCTGTTTTTCAATAGTTGTTTACTTGTGCATTAACGCCTGAACATCCCAAGACTGTTTTCACCTTCATGTTCATGCCAAATTTTACAATTCTGACACTGTCATCCCTCAAGGAACTTATCTAGATGTGTAGTGAGCACTTTGAACCCACAAGTGCTTCATAGCATAAGGGTAACAGGAGAAACTGAACTGCAAAAGTTATTGTGTTATTTCTTTTGAGTACGCTTTTGGGTGCACGACAGGGCTTGGAAGGGAAGGAGAGAGTCTGACTTTTTGAATGCAAAATTGGCTACAATGGAGAGCGGACACCATGTGGCGTTTGGAGAGCCCCTGGTGTGCCTAAACAGTGCCTAAACAGTAGAAACCCCCTACAAAGTGGTGGGAGGCTGCCATTACCATACACAGTACAGACCAAAAGTTTGGATACACCTTCTCATTTAAAGATTTTTCTTTATTTTCATGACTATAAAAATTGTAAAAATAAGTAAATGATGTGCACACTGTATAATTGATGATTGGTGCTGGCTGAACAATAATGTCCAATATCGTAGAGAAATCAGCCGCACTCGGTATTGAGTGTGAAGAAAATAAAGTTTCATTTATTAAGTCACTGAACTGGATAAACAAACAACTGTGTGATATGTGCACAGAACGGACAAAGCTGATGGGTTTTAACGTTTCGACCATACGTGGTCTTTTTCAAAAACCTCGCTGAAAATGCAGAGTGTGAGGGGAGGATAGGCAGGAAACAAATCCCATGCAGGCTGGTCTGTAAGGAAAGAGCGGTCCGTCCAGTAATATCTGATCATCAGATATTACTGGACGGACCGCTCTTTCCTTACAGACCAGCCTGCATGGGATTTGTTTCCTGCCTATCCTCCCTCTCACACTCTGCATTTTCAGCGAGGTTTTTGAAAAAGACCACGTATGGTCGAAACGTTAAACCCCATCAGCTTTGTCCGTTCTGTGCACATATCACACAGTTGTTTGTTTATCCAGTTCAGTGACTTAATAAATGAAACTTTATTTTCTTCACACTCAATACCGAGTGCGGCTGATTTCTCTACGATATAAAAATTGTAAATTCACACTGAAGGCATCAAAACTATGAATTAACACATGTGGAATTATAATACTTAGCAAAAAAGTGTGTAACAACTGAAATTATGTCTTATAGTCTAGGTTCTTCAAAGTAGCCACTTTTTGCTTTGATGACTACTTTGCACACTCTTGGCATTCTCTTGATGAGCTTCAAGAGGTAGTCACCGAAATGGTTTTCACTTCACAGTTGTGCCCTGTCAGGCTTAATAACAAGCGCTACAAAGAAACTGGCTTACATGATGATCGCCCCAGGAAAGGAAGACCAAGAGTCACCTCTGCTTCTGAGGATGTTTATCCGAGTCACCAGCCTCAGAAATCACAGGTTTACAGCAGCTCAGATTAGAGACCAGGTCAATACCACACAGAGTTCTAGCAGCAGACACATCTCTACAACAACTGTTAAGATGAGACTTTGTGCAGAAGGATTTCATGGTAAAATAGCAGCTAGGAAACCACTGCTAAAGACAGGCAACGAGCAGAAGAGACTTGTTTGGGCTAAAGAAAACAAGGAATGAACTTTAGACCTGTGGAAATCTGTGGTTTGGTCTGAGGAGTCCAAATTGAGATCTTTTGTTCCAACCAAAGGTTGGTGAATGGATAGATTCTGCATGCCTGGTTCCCACCGTGAAGCATGGAGGATGAGGGTGATGGTGTGGGGGTGATTTGCTGGTGACACTGTTGGGGATTTATTCAAAATTGAAGGCATACTGAACCAGCATGGATACCACAGCATCTTGCACCAGCATGTTATTCCATCCGGTTTGCGTTTAGTTGGACCATCATTTATTTTTCAACAGGACAATGACCCCAAACACACCTTCAGGCTGTGTAAGGGCTATTTGACCAAGAAGGAGAGTGATGGGATGCTACGCCAGATGACCTGGCCTCCACAATCACTAGACCTGAACCCAATCGAGATGGTTTGGGGTGAGCTGAACCGCATAGTGAAGGCAAAAGGGCCAACAAGTGCTCACTATCTCTGGGAACTCCTTCAAGATTGTTGGAAGACCATTTCCGGTGACTACCTCTTGAAGCTCATCAAGAGAATGCCAAGAGTGTGAAAAAAAACTCATCAAGGCAAAAGGTGGCTACTTTGAAGAACCTAGAATATAAGACATAATTTTCAGTTGTTACACACTTTTTTGTTAAGTATATAATGCCACATGTGTGAATTCATAGTTTTGATGCCTTCAGTGTGAATGTACAATTTTCAAACAAGAAAAAAAGGTAGCACACTGTAGCGCTATAGCTTGCAAACACGAAATATAAAAAATGAATTGCATCACTGCCATAGAAATATGAAAAATTGAGAAGTCTTAGCGCATAAGATGGCCAAATTGTGTGTACCTGATAGCCACATTAAGGCTCTTCTCGTATATCAGGTCCTAACTAATGCCAATCCTCACTTAGAAAAGTCTGTCTGCATGGGAACATATGAATCCTCTCTCTAGACTGAAATCTACATCTCTGTGGAGGGGTAATGGCTCTGATATAATTAAAATGCCTGTGACCAGCAGGTGGAGTGCTCAGGCAGAAGGTAAATGAACACACATCAAAAAACTGACCGGCACATCCAAAAATAGACTCAATGTGAACAGGTGCTAAACCTAGAGCCACCAACTCATGCACATACAGAAAAAAAGGTAGCACACGTAGCGCTATAGCTTGCAAACACGAAATATGAAAAATGAATTGCATCACTGCCATAGAAATATGAAAAATTGAGAAGTCTTAGCACATAAGATGCCAAATTATCTGTACCTGATAGCCACGTTAAGGCTCTTCTCGTAAATCAGGTCCTAACTAATGCCAATCCTCGCTTAGAAAAGTCTGTCTGCATGGGAACATCTGAATCCTCTCTCTAAACATGAAATCTACATCTCTGTGGAGGGGTAATGGCCTGATATAATTAAAATGCCTGTGACCGCAGGTGGAGTGCTCAGGCAGAAGTAAATGAACACACATCAAAAACTGACCGGCACATCCAAAAATAGACTCAATGTGAACAGGTGCTAAACCTAGAGTCACCAACTCATGCACATACAAAAAAAAGGTAGCACACTGTAGCGCTATAGCTTGCAAACACGAAATATGAAAAATGAATTGCATCACTGCCATAGAAATATGAAAAATTGAGAAGTCTTAGCGCATAAGATGGCCAAATTATGTGTACCTGATAGCCACGTTAAGGCTCTTCTCGTATATCAGGTCCTAACTATGCCAATCCTCGCTTAGAAAATTTTTTTTTAGATTTTTGGATGTGCCGGTCAGTTTTTTGATGTGTACAATTTCAGGCTTTCAGGGGGTTGAATCTGGGTGTCTTTCCTCTCATAAACTCTAAACCTGTGGGTGTCTCTGAGGTACTCTAGCACAAATTAGAGAGTTTAAATCCGTACCTGGTCCTCTTGCTGGGCAGGTATGGTCAGAATTTGAGCATTGTTTTGAAATGGATTAGGGACTCATCCATGCACTTCTCCC
>JARQOD010000002.1:177530025-177553408 GCA_033576555.1 Oophaga sylvatica
GTACACAAAGGAGTAGCCTTTCACAGATTGTGGACAGTTGTGTTTCAGTGTTCACTTCAGTCTGTGTTTTTTACTTTTTTGAGTGCACATCACGCTCCAGTTACTTGTTCAAGCACTGCTGCTTGTACTCTGCTGAGCGTGTCTCAGTGGCTCATCCTTTTCATTTATCTCCAATTGGTTCTGCTACATTCCATTTAAAATAAATCTAATCTATTAGTGTGACGCGCTTCCATCCGTATACAATACATTGGTTGCAAACACTATAGAAGTACACAAAGGAGTAGCCTTTCACAGATTGTGGACAGTTGTGTTTCAGTGTTCACTTCAGTCTGTGTTTTTTACTTTTTTGAGTGCACATCACGCTCCAGTTACTTGTTCAAGCACTGCTGCTTGTACTCTGCTGAGCGTGTCTCAGTGGCTCATCCTTTTCATTTATCTCCAATTGGTTCTGCTACATTCCATTTAAAATAAATCTAATCTATTAGTGTGACGCGCTTCCATCCGTATACAATACATTGGTTGCAAACACTATAGAAGTACACAAAGGAGTAGCCTTTCACAGATTGTGGACAGTTGTGTTTCAGTGTTCACTTCAGTCTGTGTTTTTTACTTTTTTGAGTGCACATCACGCTCCAGTTACTTGTTCAAGCACTGCTGCTTGTACTCTGCTGAGCGTGTCTCAGTGGCTCATCCTTTTCATTTATCTCCAATTGGTTCTGCTACATTCCATTTAAAATAAATCTAATCTATTAGTGTGACGCGCTTCCATCCGTATACAATACATTGGTTGCAAACAATATAGAAGTACACAAACGGGCCTTTCACAGCTACTGAACATGGGTTTTTAATTTTTAACTAAAATATGTATTTTTTCAAATGACACAAATATAAGTAATGTTGAAGAGGAATAGTCCTACATCCATTGTTTGCACAATATTACAGGTGTACATCATGTCCCTTAATCAACAATGTATTATTATATTTACTTGTATGCTTTTATTTAAAAGCCAAGAACACAGAAGGATAACCTTCGCACTGCAGCTGTTGTCAAAGTTCAACCCACATTATGCACTTCCAACATTGCAGCATTTGAGGCATGATGTGAGTTGGATTGGTCAAAGTTATGGAGTGAGAAGGTTCACCATCAGTACCCTATAGCATAAGTATGCTTTTGTGTTAGCATTTGTGTTAGACATGTGGATATCTGCCATAATATGTCACAATTATTTAGTTACAGATTTGTTACCAACACTAATCATTGAATGGTTTTAAATTTGACGTTTCACTTGTTTACAGCTTAGAAATAAGGGTGTAGCCTGATATCTATGTGTAGCACTAGCCACTTTAACATGTCATGTTTTTTTAAACATGTGTAGCTAGGTAGCAGTAATTTTTGCCGGACACACAGCAGGGAACAGCAGGCGTTACTGAACCCCACTATCACTATAGCTTGTGTATTGGTCTGTGGACACGACACTTCTGAGCAGCAACTGGCAGTGTTGTAGCCCAGGGAGTATAGCTCAGGTGGTAGAAAGATGAACATAACAGGAGACATGGAAAACGTTGCCAACCAGTTAGTTAATCTGAAACCGGACAGGCAAATTCAGGCGAGATCCATGCCTAGTTCATTTTCAGAAAAGTAAGCCGTTCTACATTATCGTAGGATAGTCGCATGCAACGGTCTGTTAGTACACCACCTGCAGCAGTAAAGACGCGCTCCGATAATACACTGGCAGCAGATCAAGCCAGCACCTCCAATGCATACTGGCTAAGCTCTGGCCATGTATCCAGCTTAGAGACACAAAACTTGAATGGGGAAGAGCCATCTGAGAGTACACTGAGAGGGCAAGACATGTAGTCTGTAACCATCTTACGGAAATGTTGCCTCCTGCTGACTGGAGCCGTCTCGGATGGTGTAGACATTGGTGACGCTGCCACAAAACTTCGACACATTTGGAACATACTGTTCTTGCCCTGTGCAGAGGCGCTGCTTGTGCTCCCTCTTGTTGCAGAGCTGTCTCCACTGCCTCGACGCACAGAGCTGCTTTGTAAATCAGTAGCAGCAGCAGTGCTCTCGGCTGGAATGGAGAACATTATGGATTGCACCAGTGTGTCTTGGTACTTCCGCATTTTACGCTCCCGGTTCAACGGTGTGATGAGGCTTTGTAAGTTGTCCCGGTAGCGAGGGTCTAGGAGGGTGTACACCCAATAATCAGACGTGGTGTGAATGTGTTCGATGCGGCGGTCGTTTCTCAGCCACTGCAGCATGAAATCAACCATGTGCTGCAGACTCCCAACTGGCCAAGAAATGTTGTCCCCTGCAAGAGGCGTCATCTCCGCCTGCTGTGCATCACCCCACCCTTGGTCTACATACTGACTAGAGCATTGTCTACCTCCCTCTGGAGCGATGTCTTCCTCCTCCATTGACTCCTCCTCATCCTCCTCACAAAGTCCTTCAAATACATATAAATTTACAAAATTTAAAACTCAAAATTTAAAAACTTTGTATCATAATTCTGTAACATCAGTTTATGGAAACACAATAGCATTACAAAAGGATAGACAAAAAATGTACATTATGTGCTTTGTAAATACATTAAAAGTTTGTAATGGTTATGAAAATATAGACAGCGACTCTGGAGGTTCAATTGTTGATACAGCATGGTACTTTGAAAGTCCTCCAGCCCTTTGTGAGGAACCACGTTGCGCTGACTGTCCAGAAGGTGATGGAATTTGTGACTCCTCATCCTCCACCTCTTCCAAAACCTCATGCCTTAGTGCTTGCAGTGTTTTTTGAAGCAGGCAGATAAGGGGGACAGTCAGGCTGACTAGTGCATCATCTGCACTCGCCATCCGCGTTGACTCATCAAACGCACGCAAAACGTGGCAGATATCCTTCATAGAGTTATTCGCCACTCATTACACTGGCAGTGGCTGCCCATTCATTATAGGATCCAATTCTAATTACTGGTTCTCACCAACAAAGCTCTCCACAGCGCAGCACCCCCCTACATCTCCTCCCTTATTTATATTTATCGGCCTAACCGACTGCTGCACTCTGCAAACGACCTTCGACTAACCTCTGCACTAATCCGTACCTCCCACTCCCAACTCCAAGACTTCACCCGCGCTGCGCCAATCCTCTGGAATGCTCTACCCCAAGAAATTAGGACTATCCGCAATTTGGATGGTTTCAGGCGCTCCCTCAAAACACATTTGTTCACAGTGGCCTATCACATTCACTAATCAAAGTCATTCTATGTGTAATTCTGTGTGTGTAGCCCATTCACTATCTCCATGCATCCCTCACTTCCTTAAAATGGCTGGACCATCATTGTAAAAACACCATTGTATATAAACACCTGTACTTTGTATCTCCCACACCTCATTGTAGATTGTAAGCTTTCACCAGCAGGGGCGGCTGATTTTGCTTTAATTATTGTATTGTTAACGTTGTTACTTATGACTCGTGTTTTGAAACTGTTAAACTGTAAAGCACTGCGGAATATTATGGCGCTATATAAATAAATAATATTATTATTCTTATTATAGAGGCCCACTCAGTAGTGGTGAAGTGTGAACGGCGCAAATTGCGAGTTGACTGCGCCTGATGCAGCTGATACTCCATTACTGTTGGCTGCTGCTCACACAACCGCTCCAACATATGTAACGAGGAATTCCACCTGGTGGGTACGTCACATATGATGCGATGTTCATGAAGGTGAAATCTGCGTTGCAGAGCTGCAATCAGCGATCTGGCCATGCTGGAACGTCGCAAGTGAGCGCACTCTAGGCGGACCTTGTGCAGCAGTGCATCAAGATCCGGATAGTCCCTCAAAAAACTCTGCACGACCAAGTTGAGCACATATGACAGACATGGTATGTGAGTGAGGTTGCCAAGGCCCAGAGCTGACACCAGATTTCGGCCATTGTCACACACTACCAAGCCTGCCTGTAGATTCTCTTCCAAAAACCACACGTCGCTCTCCTGCTTTATGGCATTACAGAGCTCCTGCGCTGTGTGGCTAAGATTCCCCATGGAAATTAATTTCAGGATGGCCTGTTGACATTTGGACACGGCTGTGCTCATATCGGTCGCAACAGGTAAACGTTCACGGGTCCATGTGGAGGTAGACCGTGACGGCTCCTGCAGCGATGATTCTGAGGAACTGGAATAGGAGGAGGAATCAATGTGTACAGACTTGATTCCTGCAATCCTTGGAGTTGGCAGAACACGTACAGCGCCACTCGCAAGATCAGTACCCGGCTGCACAACATTGACCCAATGGGCAGTGAGGGAAAGGTATTGTCCCTGGCCATGGGTGTTAGAACCCTCTTGTTAGGTTTTGTTTCAGTTTGCTGGTCACATGACCTTTTTTCCCTATTTAGTCTGGCTCCGCCCTTCTGGCTTTGCTTGACTTCATTGTATTATCTACTGTTAAACTAGCCGGGGTGCTTAGGTGCCTTAATCTGTCAGTTTTGCTTGATGTTAGGATCACAAAGTATTTATTTTTCTGTTTAATTATCCATGCTACAATTTATGTTAGGAGGTGTCCACCTTTTCTCACAGTCCCTAGATCTTGTAGGGATTACTCCCTCGCAACTATAGGTCTTCGTTCACACTAGATGAGGACTTTAGGGGGTCTGGTCGCAGGATCAGGTTCCCCGTTACATCGTAGGGATTCAGCTTAGTTGTATTGTAGGGACAGAATTCCCTTCTTTCCTTACTGGTTGTAGCAGATCATAACAATGGGTACTGGTCCACGCATCGGTGGTCAGGTGGACCTTGCTACTGAGGGCTTTTAGTAGCGCATGTTTAATTTTTCCCTCAACATGCTTTTGCAGACCAGGGACGGCTTGCCTGCTGAAATGAAATCGGCTTGGCACATTGTATTGTGGGATTGACAATGATATTCAGTTACGGAAACTGTCTGTCTCCACCAGCCTGAATCACAGCATTTCAAGGGACAGGAGTTTTGCAATGCCAGCATTCAGAGCCTGTGCTCGTGCATGGTTTGCGGAGTATGGCCGTCTTTTATCCCATGCCTGTGCTACCGATGGCTGTTTTGTGGCCTGGGAGTGTGAGGATGACAGGGAACTTGCTGCTGTGTGTGGAATAACAGTTTGTCTCTGGACAACAGTGGCCGAGGTTCTTCCATGGCGATCCTGTGAGGAAGCATAACCAGCTGTGTGTGAGCTCGATGAAGAGGCTTCAACACAACCTGAAGATGTAGGTGCTGCTGTAGGTTGGCCTACATCTCTAGTGTGTCTTTGTAACTCAACTACGTGCTTTGTCCGCACATGTTTCCACATATTTGTGGTATTGAGGTGACTGACACTTTTAGCTATTTTTAATTTTTGATTACACAGCTTGCATTTCACATAGCAAATATCATGTGCAAGTGTGTGAAAAAAGGACCACGCAGTGCAAGTCCTGGGAGCGCACGTTTTGACTTTTGGAAGACAACTGCTCCGAACAGGTGCCAAACTGGAGGCTACAGGCAACCGAGTCTGCAGCCTAACTCTCCCTCCTGTTTGTACCGTTGGGGCAATGTCTTCCTCTATCTTCCTTCTATCACTAACCATTTCTCTAGGCCTCTCCCAGCTTTCAACCAAAGTACTGGTTCTCACCCACAAAGCTCTCCACAGTGCAGCACCCCTCCTACATCTCCTCCCTCATTTCTATCTATCGGCCTAACCGACTGCTGCGCTCTGCAAACGACTTTCGACTAACCTCTGCACTAATACGTACCTCCCACTCCCGACTCCAAGACTTCTCCTGCTCTACGCCAATCCTCTGGAATGCTGTACCCAAAGAAATTAGGACTATCCACAATTTGCATGGTTTCAGGCGCTCCCTCAAAACACATTTGTTCAGAGCGGCCTATCACATTCACTAATCAAAGTCATTCTATGTATTCTGTGTAAGTGTGTGTGTGTCTCTAGCCCATTCACTATCTCCATCCCTCAGTCCCTTAAGATGGCTGGAACATCATTGTAAATGCACCATTGTATATAAACACCTATACTTTGTATCTCCCCCATCTCATTGTACATTGTAAGCTGTCACGAGCAGGGGCGACTTATTTAGCTTAAATTATTGTATTGTTAACGTTGTTACTTATGACTTGTGTTCTGAAACGGCTAAACTGTAAAGCGCTGCGGAATATGATGGCGCTATATAAATAAATATTATTATTATTCCTCTGAGCTGCTCCACCACCTTCCTGTTCCTCATGCCATGTTGGGTCTTGGACCTCATCATCTCCACTACCCTCTTCCAACACCTGCTGTTGGGTGGTCTGGCCAGCACCATGCTCAACAGAAACTGGCACCTGGGTCTCATCATCATCAGATGCGTTCTGCGGTGTGCTGACCATCGGCACTGTCTCACCCGCCTCTTCAGATTCAGAGAGACACAGCTGTTGCGCATCACTGCATACTCCCTCTTCACATTACAGAATGCTGCTTGGCTGGGCCCCTGTTTGCAAGCCAATAGATTCTGAGAACAGAAGCAGACACTCAGCTGGCTCCTGTACAGAACTCTCTGACTGCCTGGGCAATTTGCCAGGCGGTGAAGAGACAGATGGTTGCCCAACAGTGCTGTGGTCCTGAGAGGAGGTGGAAGCAATTGAAGTCGATGCATTGGCTGACATCCAAACAACAACGGCTCCAATTTGTTCTTCCCGCAGCAGGGGGGTACTCCGAGCTCCTACAAAAGTGCGCATAAAGGAACGCTCACGGGGAAAACTGGTGGATGCTGTGTCACTGGGGGCCGCAGCAGCCACAGAATCCCCACGTCCTCTCCCTGAAGAAACTCCACGACCACGTGCCTTACTCCCTGCCTTCTTCATCTTGGTAGATTGATAAAGAAAGTCTGAAAAGTTATAAGGTCTAAGTGTGGTTATTCCGCAGAGACTGCAGTGAACACTGCACACAACTGTTCACTACCCAATGCGTCTCAGCAGGAAGGCAGTCTGTGCGTCAAAACAAAGGCACAAGCATACATCCATGTACCCTGTTTATAAAGCTATATAAAAAAAATTATGTAGTAGTGACGCACACTTTATTGAGGTACAGTATTACATCGCAATTCACCATCTGTGGCTATGCAGTCTCATCTATATATACCTTATCTATCTGTTGTCATGCTTCCAAGTCGACAGTCACAGTCAGCCATAAATAGCAATTTTCACTATGCACTATGCACTTTTTAAAGGTTATGTTTGTTAATAAAAATGATTATTGCCACATATTATGAGTATTACATGATGGAAATTGTATAATTTTGTATAAAATATTTAGTGACATTATTCAGCAAATGGAACATTTTAGTAATATCACAGATAACTTGTAATGCTGATGATGTTTTGAAGTCAGACATTCATTGTCTATACAATAAAAATGGTGTACATACTGTTACTTATCCATCATTAATGGATTCAGATATGTACTTGTATGCTTTTATGTACAACCGTATAGCAGATTCCTTAACTAATTTATTTTGTGGTTTGCATTGCTGTTCAACATGTTAATGTATGTGTTTATGTTTGTCAATTCTTTATTTATCTAGATATTAGTTTAAATGAAATCATCATCTTATGGTAGTAAAGGTTATCTTTCTCTTGTTTGAAGTATAGACATTTAAAATTGACAGGTAACAAGGAAATTACTTGATCTAGTATTTAAACATCCTCCTTGACCCTGGGCTCCAACACCGCCAGTTGTTGCTCGGAAGTGCTGTTAGCACAGTCAACACTTGCTCCTGTGTTACTGGGGTTCAGTAACGTCAGCTGGTCCTCGGTTGTGCCATTGGCTCTTTTCCTTCTGCTGCCCCTCCGGGTTCCAGCACAGTCAGCTGGTCCTCGTTACTTGCATTGGCTCTTGTACCTTCTGCTACCCGTCCGGGTTCCAGTACCGTCAACTGGTTCTCCGCAGTGCCTTTGGCCTAGGTGCCTCCATCTCGGTATCCAAGTTCCAGCAACGTCTGCTGGTCCTTGGTAGTGCTTTGGAGCACAGGTACCTCCTGCTTAGTAACCGTGTCCCAGTAACGTCAGCTGGTCCTCGGTTGTGCCATTGGCTCTTTTCCTTCTGCTGCCCCTCCGGGTTCCAGTACCGTCAGCTGGTTCTCCACAGTGCCTTTGGCCTAGGTGCCTCCATCTCGGTATCCGAGTTCCAGCAACGTCTGCTGGTCCTTGGTAGTGCTTTGGAGCACAGGTACCTCCTGCTTAGTAACCGTGTCCCAGTAACATCAGCTGGTACAAGATTGTGCTACAAATACAAGATACGGAACAAGAGACACAAGAACAATAAGCAGAAGATCTAAAAGCAGAAGAACATGAAGTATAAGACCAAAATGAAGAGCAAAATATATGCTCTAAATTCTAAGCAGAAGAAGACTAAGCAGTGTATGGGGGTGAGTCCGTTCCTCCTCGTGGTGCCCCTGGAAAATGCCTGCTGCTGCAGGCTAAACTGAACACGGACAAATACTGTTGTAATTTAAATCTTTTGTGACAGCAAGAACGGAAGGATGAAAAATTCATACTTTGACAGATTACAAGTACAGGATTCTCTGTCACAAATAAGAATATGATGAAGAAGATGAAGCAGAATATGAATAAGAATAATAGTTTAATAAGAAGAATATGAGTAATGTTAACAAAGATGAATAGCAAGAAGTTTAAGAAGAAGATAAAGAAGGTGAAGATGAAGAATCATTTGATGAAAAAGATGATGCTGCAGAAGATTATGAAGGAGAAAGTGTGTGAAAAGTTAAAAAGGTGAAGATGAGGAGCATGGAAGTTGTGTAATATACATATTTGCCAAAATATAAAAAACGTTAACATTGTCAATTTCTTCGTCAATCCGAACATCTTTAAAAAAAAAAATATTTATGCTATTCCATTTGATTGGGTTAAACATCTATGCCTTTAATGTCTCCTCAACCTTCCCCAATACATTCTACATTACTCTTTCTTGTTTTCCTTCATGTACAATTAACCAACAAGGCAAGAATGGTTTTTTTTTAATTTCGATATTTTGTTCCCATAGACTTACATGGGACTTCCGGTATCGGTATCGGGTATCGCCGATATTTTAGTGATATCGGCGATACCATTCCGATTCCGATACTTTAGGATATCGGAAAGTATCGCTCAACTCTAATTGGGACTGTTCTATATGTTATTAGTAGAAAGTTAGAAGTTAGATGTACAACCATTATATCACTATAGGATGTCCCATAATATATCCAGACCAGATACGTGAGCAAGAGCAGAAATACATTTAGAAATGTGCATACCTGAATATTACAAAAATATTTTTATTGAAAAGAGACAAGTGAAATAATAAAACTAGTAAAATCACAATATCAAACTCAATTCACACTGAATACAGCATATACTGGGCTGAGCTGATCTGTACAATACAGGCAGTTAATAAATATATAGCACAATAACCAAAAGAACATATAAGAGCCACATAATCAATGGTCAATGGATTGGACCTCCTCAACCCCGTGTGTGACAGAATATGTAACAGATCTACATCAGACTACAATAGCTTATCAGATGTAAGTATATTTTAGATCATACATAGTAATTCAAAACACATACTGGGGACATAGAATAAAGTAATGGGTTCAGTGACTAGAGCACTGCAGTAACCTCAACCCAACACCATAAGAGTCTATGTAGTCAATCCAATGATAACAGTAAGTCCCCATAATATGGTAGGACTAAGTCACCCCACGGATAAAGAAGCAGTATATATCAGTCTCTCAGTACACAAAATGAAACCAATCAAGATAGAAGTAGCAGTAAATTTCAAAGAGAGGCACATTCACAAGCTTTATAAAGCCCGGAGTAGGATTAACAATGTCAATTACTTAAAGCAAAACGCACTATAATGACTCTAGCCCCACCACAAGGTGGTGATAATACCACCCATAGGCAAAGCCCAGGGAAGGTGTTTGCACCCAGACACCCCACACATATCATTGTTCCCTGATGAAGCTGTAGGTAGCAGCGATAAACAAAATATGTGCTGGCTTACTGCTTCTTTCTAGTGCATTATGAATGAAGAAAAAAGTGTGTAACTGTAAATCAAATGCAGCAGGCCAGATTCCAGCTACATCATATCACTAATCCAACATGTAGCGTTTGATTATGCTGCTAGCACCCCTCTTATCTCTCTCTTGCCCATCAATTTAATCTCTGTATTATTCACAGACGACTAAAACCATCTTATTCATTGCTACAGTTTTATAACACATTATTGCCTGGAGTATTTTCCCATTATTGCACATAACTTACTGTAATTTATGGACATCTATGGTTTGATTTCGTTGCATTTGTGGATTGGATGGATTGTTACTGACATCTGGGGAGAATTTCATGTCAATGGCATCTTTAGAAATATATTTACTTAGAAAATTGGTGATGTGTTCAATACTTCTTTCACTCACTATATATACACATGTTTATGATTGCTCCTCCTGAATGGCTGCACCACATGATACGATTTGATAGCTACAAGTAGAGATGATCAGATTGATCCACTGAGTTGATCGACTTTGAGTCGAATTTCCAGAAATTCACATTGAATTTAAATTCTGCAATTCGATTCAAGAGGATTTACAACCCCCCAAAATACAGACATCTTCTCATGCTTTGCTCAAGTCTCAAAGAGTGGAATAATGACATAAGATGTGAACGTGTGGGCCTCCATCTATAGCCATGCAGCTATGACATCACATGGTCAAGCCCAGCAAAACAGTGTGGACTATTACAGCCAGTAAAAAAGATGGGGATCTGCCAATCAGCATATTTTTAGGATTTTCCAGCTTATGAATAGGAGATCAGAGGTCAGATAGGAAAATTTTCAAAGCTGGCAAATTTGGATTTCAAATGAAACACCCAACTCTAGCAGCAAGGATTTAAGCCTTCTGAGGCTAAAACAATATTTTGCAATGCTTGAAAAAACAATAGGCATTTTTGAGCAATTTGCTGGGACCTGCAATTTAATTAAGTTAAACTGAAATTTGATTTGTGTCTATCCTCAGTTGTATTGTTTCATCAAGATGCAAACACATTGTTATATGTGATGTACACTATGGTTGTTGTTTGAAAAGTTATATGCATTAATAAGGTTCACTTTGCTTAATGTGGAATTTTCCATCGGTCAGTAGGTAAAAGTTCTGATATAGTTAAATTCAGTTTTATTTCACTAATAAAAAAAGAAACAGTTAAAAGAAAAATGCAGGTCTGCTACATTTGTATATAAAAATCTCTTAACTAGTAAAACTGTAATGTCTTATGAAACGGAAAGTATTATACTTTGAGTAAACATTGAATGGCATAGGAAAATGCAAAGGACAGCCTTCTCAGTAATAATTTTGCTTTTAGTGGTCATCCAAATGCATTAAAATATTTAAAACTAGTCATCAAGAATAACACAAAATCTATAGTTATATAAATCACGCATAGCACAAAATCTATACAGGTATAAGAGCTGCATATTGTATCGTAAGTCTTTCAGAATCCTAATTAGTAATAAAATTAAGATATGGTTTGCATATTTCTAAACAACAAATATCCCTAGTAAAACAGCTGTGAAAGAAAAGTTCCATTGTTAATCTTATTAAACCGAAAACAAAAATCAATTTTTTACAGTTTTCGTGAATCCTGTATTAACTAATCCGATTATGACTTTTCAAAGAGAAATTTGTAAATTCAAATTGAAAATGTTGCTATCTTTTAATTGCATCAATTTTCTGAAGCATTTGCAATTAGTAATCTTTACAATCACTACAATGATTAAGTTTTCTGCTGTGTACATTGAAACAACACAACAAAGTTTATCTGCATATTTTCCATATAAATCACCTTAAAGTACTTTAATAAATATACTTTTTGCAGGGATCGTAAAATGATCTAAGAAATAATTGAGCACTAGAAGTCTATTGATAATAATATAATTTAAGAACAAAACTATATTTTTATACAGCATGATTTCTGTATACACCTATGCGACAAATCTCTCTATGTTATCAAATATGTGAACTTAACCCCTTAATGACCAAGCCATTTTGTAGGTTAAAGACCTGGCCAATTTTTACAATTCTGACCACTGTCTCTTTATGAGGTTATAACTCTGGAACGCTTCTACGGATCTTGGCGATTCTGAGACTGTTTTCTTGTGACATATTGTACTTCATGATAGTGGTAAAATTTCTTCAATATAACTTGCGTTTTTTTTATGAAAAAAATGGAAATATGGCAAAAATTTTGAAAATTTTGCAATTTTCAAACTTTTAATTTTTATGCCATTAAATCAGAGAGATATGTCACAAAAATTAGTTAATAAATAACATTTCCCACATGTCTACTTTACATCAGCACAATTTTGGAACCAAAATTTTTTTTGTTACGAAGTTATAAGTGTTAAAAGTTGACCAGCAATTTCTCATTTTTCCAACAAAATTTACAAAACCATTTTTTTAGGGACCACCTCACATTTGAAGTGAATTTGAGGGGTCAATATGACAGAAAATACCCAAAAGTGACACCATTCTAAAAACTGCACCCCTCAACGTGTTCAAAGCCACATTCAAGAAGTTTATTAACCCTTTAGGTACTTCACAAGAATTGAAGCAATGTGGAAGGAAAAAATGAACATTTAACTTTTTTTCCCAAAATTTTTCTTTCGACACAATTTTTTTAAATTTTGTCAAGGGTATCAGGAGAAAATGAACCACAATATTTGTTGTACAATTTCTCCAGAGTACACCGATATACCATGTGTGGGGGTAAACCACTATTTGGGCGCATGGCAGAGCTCGGAATGGAAGCAGCGCCATTTGACTTTTTTGGCTGGAATTGAGATTGGACGCCATGTCGCATTTGGAGAGTCCCTGTGAGCCTAAACAGTGGAAACCCCCTACAAGTGACCCCATTTTGGAAACTGGACCCCTCAAGGAACTCATCTAAATGTGTTGTGAGAGCTTTTAACCCCCAAGGGCTTCACAGAAGGTTATAACGTAGAGCCGTAAAATTAAAAAATCATATTTTTTCCACAAAAATGATCTTTTCATCCCAATTATTATTTTCCAAAGGATAAAAGGACCCCAAAAGTTATTGGGCAATTAGTCCTGAGTACGCTGATACCCCATATGTGGGGGTAAACCACTATTTGGGCGCATGGCAGAGCTCGGAAGGGAAGCAGCGCCATTTGACTTTTTTGGCTGGAATTGAGATTGGACGCCATGTCGCATTTGGAGAGTCCCTGTGTGCCTAAACAGTGGAAACCCCCCACAAGTGACCCCATTTTGGAAACTAGACCCCCCAAGGAACTTATCTAAATGTGTTGTGAGAGCTTTTAACCCCCAAGCGCTTCACAGAAGGTTATAACGTAGAGCCGTAAATTAAAAAATCATATTTTTTTCCACAAAAATGATGTTTTCATCC
Organism: Oophaga sylvatica; assembly: GCA_033576555.1. Taxonomy (NCBI): domain Eukaryota; kingdom Metazoa; phylum Chordata; class Amphibia; order Anura; family Dendrobatidae; genus Oophaga; species Oophaga sylvatica. The sequence continues at coordinate 177,543,492 of JARQOD010000002.1, forward strand.
CAATTTTTATTTTCCAAAGGATAAAAGGACCCCAAAATTTATTGTGCAATTAGTCCTGAGTACGCTGATACCCCATAGGTGGGGGTAAACCACTATTTGGGCGCATGGCAGAGCTCGGAAGGGAAGCAGCGCCATTTGACTTTTTTGGCTGGAATTGAGATTGGATGCCATGTCGTATTTGGAGAATCCCTGTGTGCCTAAACAGTGGAAACCCCCCACAAGTGACCCCATTTTGGAAACTAGACCCCCCAAGGAACTTATCTAGATGTGTGGTGAGAGCTTTGAACCCCCAAGGGCTTCACAGAAGGTTATAACGTAGAGCAGTAAAATTAAAAAATCATATCTTTTCCACAAAAATGATCTTTCCACCCCCAATTGTTATTTTCCAAAGGGTAACAGGACCCCAAAAGTTATTGTGAAATTTGTCCTGAGTACGCTGATACCCCATATGTGGGGGGAAACCACTATTTTGACGCACGGCAGAGCTCAAAAGGGAAGTAGCGCCTTTTTCAAATGCAGACTTTGATGGAATGGTCTGTGGGTGTCATGTCACGTTTGGATAGCCCCTGATGTGCCTTAGCAGTAGAAACCCCCCACAAGTGACTCCATTTTGGAAACTAGACCCCCAAGGAACTTTTCTAGATGTGTGGTGAGCACTTTGAACCCCCAAGTGCTTCACAGAAGTTTATAACGTAGAGCCGTGAAAATAAAAAAATCATATTTTTTTCCACAAAAATAAACTTTTTGCCCCAAATTTTTATTTTTATAATGGTAACAGGAGAAATAGGACCCCAAAAGCTATTGTGCAATTTGTCCTGAGTATGCTGATATCCCATATGTGGGGGGCAACCACTATTATGACGCATGGCAGAGATCGGAAGGGAAGGAGCACCGTTTTTAAATGCAGACTTTGATGGAATGGTCTGCGGGTGTCATGTCGCGCTTGGAGAGCCCCTGATGTGCCTAAACAGTAGAAACCCCCCACAAATGACCCCATTTTGCAAACTAGACCCCCCAAGGAACTTATCTAGATGTGTGGTCAGCACTTTGAACCCCAAGGGCTTCACAGAAGTTTATAACGTAGAGCCGTGAAAATAAAAAAAATCATATTTTTTTCCACAAAAATGACCTTTTTGCCCCCAAATTTTTATTTTTATAAGGGTAACAGGAGAAATAGGACCCCAAAAGCTATTGTGCATTTTGTCCTGAGTACGCTGATACCCCATATGTGGGGGGGAACCACTGTGATCGCCTTACTGCGATCTTTGGGAGGCACAATGAACAAATCTACCAAAGGTGAAGAATTGGTTTTCTTTTTTACGCTGTTCCTCGTGCGATATTAGTGATTAGGCGACTTTATTCCTCGTATCGGTGCGATTACAGCGATACCAGATTTACACCCTTTTTTCATGTTTAGCTTCTGTCACACTCTAAAAGATGCTTTTTTTTGGAATAATTTTTTGTAAGAATTTTTTGCATCGCCGTATTTTGAGAGCTATAATTTTTCCATATTTCGGCCGACAGAGTTATCTGTGGGCTTATTTTTTGCAGGACGAGCTGACGTATTTATTGGTACCATATTCGGGCACATAACGTTTTTTGATCGCTTCCTATTCCGATTTTTGTGGAAGCAGAATGAACAAAAACCAGCAATTCAGGAATTGGGTTTTTTTAATTTTTTTCCCCCGTTCCGCGTGTGGTAAAATTGATAAAGCAGCTTTATTCTTCGGGTCACTACGATTACAGCGATACCTCATTTATATATTTTTTTTATGTTTTGGCGTTTTTTACACAATAAAGAATTTTATAGAAAAAATAATTATTTTTGCATCAGTTTATTCCGCGAGCTATAACTTTTTTATTTTTTCGCTGATGATGCTGTATAGCGGCTTGTTTTTTGCGGGACAAGATGACGTTTTCAGCGGTACCATGATTATTTATATCTGACTTTTTGATCGCGTGTTATTGCACTTTTTCCAAGCGGTATAATGATACTGCTTGGAAAAAGTATAATTTACTACTTTTTTGTGTTTTTTTTTACGGCTTTCACTGAAGGGGTTAACTAGGGTTATGCTTTTATAGATGGGATTTTTACGGACATGGCGATACCTAACATGTGTATTTTTTTTGTTTTTTATTTTTTTTATTACATAAAAATGTGTATTTTTTAGGGGATTTTTTTTAAATTATTTTTTAATATTTTTTTTACAATTTTTTTTAAAAAATGATTTTTTTCAACTTGTCCCTTTATGGGACTTTCACTTTTTTTTTACTTTTGATTGCAGTTACAATGCATTGCAATGCTCTGGCATTGCAATGCATTGCAACTATAGTGGAAGCTGCTGTGACATGATCACAGCAGCTTCCCGTAGCTAGATGACCCGGAGGTTGTCATGACAACCCCCGGGTCATCAAGGCAGAGATCAGGCCCTGCAAATACATTGCGGTGGCGCTGATCTGAGGCAGAGGGAGCTCCCGACCCTCTGCCTCCCCCCCTGAGCTCTGCGATCGCGCTCGATCGCAGCAGTCAGGGGGTTAACAGCCAGGGGCGGTGGGGGCTCCGCTCCTGGCTGTCAGTGCAGGAAGCCTGGCCACTGCAGCGCCGGCTCCTGCACTGATCGCGCTGGGGAAGCTGAAATTTCAGCTTCTCCTGCGCGATCGCTGCTGTGTTTGGTCAGTCAGATTGACTGACCAATCACAGCGCTGTGAGTGCGGGGACCAACGGCAAAGGTCCCCGCACCGCTTGCCGTGCCTGTCAGCTGTCTGTGACAGCTGTCGGCACTGATCTACCACTGCGTGTTTACACGCAGTGGTAGATCAAAGGCATGACGTGCAGAGTCCGTCCTGGTGCCGGAACTGGCACCTTGCCATGACGGACTCTGCACGTCAGTGGACATTAAGGGGTTAATAACATTATTTTTTAAAAGGAACCTGCAATCTGATTCACGCTGCCCAAACCGTGAGCAGCATGAATCAGAGACTGGCTGCATGATTTCAGCTAGTTATATATATTTTTCCATAAAATACCATGGCACTTCAGAGAAAATAAACTTTAAAGATCCATTTGTGACCATAGGGAGGTAAAATGATACATCGATCTGCAGTTGATTGATTGGTCTGTCCCGTAGAATAAGAAAGAAACAGACAAGGATGTAGCTGGACTAGTATGGTCTCCCACTATGGTCTCGACTCTGGCTTTAGATCTTTAAAGTTTATATTCCTTGAAATGAATGAGCACTTGTGAGAAAAATCTATTTGACTGCAATAGTGCAGGTAGGTTCTGATTCATACAACCCGTGATTTGGACAACATGAATCAGATGACAGATTCCCTTTAAAATGGGTTTTACAAGCATTTTTCAAAACTTTAAGAATTTTCACTTTTTAGCATGTGGCAATTTTCTGCAATTTCTTAATATTTATGTAACGCCGCTGTGTTTGTACTGTTTACCCTGCGTTACTCTGCATATCTCTGCTTTAACCTTATGCTCCATTCTCTCTAATGAGCTGGAATGCTGTTGTCAGTTACCTGTATGGATGCTGCTCAGTTCCCGGCTCCACTGCGTAGCCATACATGCATGTCTCCGCTGCACTGCATGACCACCCGCATGTGCGGTCCCTGGCTACCGCTGTGGAAGCTACCTGCGGGTTGCAAGGTCATCTACAGTTGTGCATGACTTACCATGTGTGTTCAGGCTTGCAGCTGTTGCCAGGTGTCCTTTGTTATGCTGATTTGTGTCTGGCTGTCCTTAGGGTGCGCGGGGCCACACCTCTCCTGCTTTTATGAGGAATGGGTGTGTGCTAGAATTGCTGCTCCAGCCTATCGCTGTGAGGCAGCTCCTATATAAAGTTCCCCTGCCTGTTGGGCATTGCAAAGCTTCAGTTCCTGATACTAGTCATGTGTGTTTATGTGTTCAGCTCTTGCTCTGATTGCGATCAGTTCTGGGAGAGCTGATGCCCTTTGTCCTGTCTTGTGTTTTTCGCCTGCTCTGGGGGCAGAATACTCAATCCATTTCCGTCTGTGTCCTGTTTTTCCGCCTCCTCTGGGGCAGAATACCCAGATTGCCTTTCATGGAGGCTGCATATCCATGCCTGTTCCTGTTGTGTCTTGTTTCCTGAATCCTTGCTCCTGGATCTGTCCCTGTACCTGACTTTGTCTGAACTGTGTCTGCTGTGTTATGTTCCTGAAGTCCTCCTGAGTCCTAAACCCTGTGCCCAGTGACTGTGACTCTTTGTTAATTGACATTCTGTGATCTAACCTGGGTTCATCTTAGAAGTAGGAGTCCGGTGTGTCTGCTGAGTTTCTGCAACTCTGTGCTCAGCTTGTTATTCAATGCAATCCCCAGCCGACTCCAGTTCAACCCGGCGGGGCTTGCACCAGACCGCTTGGGTTTCTTTTTAGGTCGCTGCCAGATGTCCCGGAGCCCGATGACTGTGGCCTCTTGTCCAGAGCCTGATGACTGTGGCCTGATGTCCGGTGTCTTATGACCATTTCCAGATGTCTGGATGCTATTCTTCCCTGTCCGATGCCCGGAGCCTGCCGATTGCTGCCAGATGTCCGGAGCCTGATGACTGCGACCTCATGTCTGGAGCCTGATGTCCGGAAAATGTCAATCGTTGCCAGATGTCCGGAGTCTGATGCCAGTGTTCTGATGTTCAACCTGAGATCATGATGTCCTTATGTCCTGTCTGAGACCTGATGTCCCGATGTCCTGATGTTCGGCTTGTGCCCTGATGTCCCAATGTCCAGTCCGTGTTCCGGTCTCCAGTCCGTGTTAAGATGTCCCATCCGTGTTATGAAGTCCAGTCCATGTTCCGATGTCCCGCCTGTGTCCAGATGTCCTGCTTGTGTCCGGATGTCTGTCCGTGTTCCTATGTCCAGCCTTTCCAATGTCCAGTCCCTGGTTCTGGTGGTCTAAGTTGTGCTATTGAGCCGGTCGCGCTTGTGTTCCTGGATTCCTCCTCCGTGGTTTCCGGTAGTCTCCAGCTCTGTTCCCTGGTGATGCTCCCACCAGTGAGTCCTGGACCTTACCAGCCGATGCCCGGTGCTGCAGTGTCAATGTTCCTGGACCTGTGCCATCCGTGTCTTATTTATGCTCTGATTTCCTGCTGGTTCACTGGGGTCTTACCATTGATGGGTCCTGCCGTTGTCTGAAGGTTGCCTGAGGTCATTATCTGATGCTCTCCTGCTTAGACTGTGCTATGCCTGAGGCCTGAGAGAGAGGTCATCCTAGTATGCCCGTGCTAGATAACCCTGAACTGCATCAACCTGTGATGACACTAGCCATCATCTGAAGTCTGCCTGAGGTCAGTGTCTGTGCCTGTGCTACGCATGAGGGCTGAGAGAGAGGCCATCCAAATATGCCCGTGCCAGATGACTCTGAACTGCATCAACCCATGATGACCTCTTGCTTCGCCTATCAACCTGTGATGTGTTTCCTTCGTGATCTGCATATTCTGGAACCTGGTGTTGTAAATGTTTTTTTGCTTTATTTAAATAAACTTTATGTTTCTTCATACCTGAAGTTGTGCGGTATCTTTTAGTCCTGCATATGGCCACCTTGTCCACAAGCTTAGCTGCCAAAGAATCCGGTCGCTACCCTAGTCCAGGTAGGCCCGGGTCTCCCCTGTGGTCCAGTGGGTCCACATTCCACAATCACCTGGGACGCATACCCCATCTATCTCATATTTAAGAATAAATGCTGTATCATCTACACTATGCGATAGAATCACAGTAGTTCTCACACTGTATGATGTCTTCCCCAGTAGCCCAAACAATGTATGATTGACCTCACAGCAGTTCCCACACTGTTGGAATCCATACTGTGTAATGACCTCCACACAGCGCAATTGAACCCACAGTGTACAATGACCCTTAAACTTTATAACAGTTCATACAGTAGCACCAACACTTTATCATGGCCTCCACAGTCTATGATTGTGCCTACAGTAGGTCCCAGACTGTATAATAGCTTCACATTAGTCCCTACACTGTATGATGGCCCTTACAGTAGTTCCAACACTGTATAGTGCCCCCTCAGTAGTTACTAAACTGTGTGGTGCCCAAACAGTAGCCCCCACATAATATAAAGACCCTCACAGTAGTCCCCACATAGTATAATGGCCCTAACCTTAGTCCCGACACTGGTTATGATGAGCCCCACACTGTATAATAGCCCCTCAATATCCTACAAAATGTATGATGGCCCCGCAAGACCATCACACTGTATAATGCTCCCACAGTATCTCCCATACTGTATAAATGGCTCCCAAAGTAGTCCACACTCGGTATGATGACCCCACAGTATCCTCCACACTATATTATGGCCCCAACAATAGTCCCCACACTGTGGAATAGCCCTTATAGTAGATCCTACATTGTTTGATGGTCTCCACACTGTAGGGTGATCCCACACTGCATGATGGCCCCACATTAATCACTACAATGTACTATGGCCCACAGAGTAGCTACAACATTGTAGGATGTCTCCAACCAATAGCCATAGCACTTTTTGATGGCCCCTAGAGTAATCCTTACACTATATCATGTCCACACACTGTAAAATGGTATGAACAGTAGCCTCCACACTGTATGATGGCTACCACAGTAGCTCTCACATTGTATGATGTCCCTCATAGTAGTCCCCACAATGTATAATGGCCCTCACAGTACTCCCCACATCGTATTATTGTTCCCAAAGTTGCCCTCAGACAGTAATATGGCCCCACAATAGTCCCCACACTATATGATAGACCCCATAGTATCCCTCAAACTATATGATGGCCTATACAGTGATCCCCACACTGAATGATAGCTCCCACACTATATGATGGTTCCCACAGTAGTCCCCAAGCTATATGATGGTTCCCACAATTATGTCCATACCATATGATGGCCTTCAAAGTAGTCCCTACACTGTATGATTCTCCCCAGACTGTACAATGTCCCAAACAGTATCCCCCATACTGTAAGATGGCCCCCACAGTTATCCTCACGCTTTATGATGTCTCCCACAGTAGTACCACACACTGTACGATGGCCCCTGCAGTAGCTCCCACACTGTATTATGGTTCCTACAGTAGTCACTATACTGTTTGATGACTACTATACTATATGATATCCCCCACTGTATGATGACCCTCAGATGGTTTAATGCAGTCAGCAGCTGGCAGGAGCCTAAGAATTTCAGTACTTGCCACTGACCGTGAGTAACTCTACTGAGTCCTATTCTGAAACTTCTGAGAACGAGGCCCAATACCATTGCTCGTAGTCAGCAGCAGGCAGGAGCATGAGAATTTTCATGCCTGTCTCGTTCTGAGAACTTTCTCACTACAAGACTACATAGAATTCAAAGGGGATCGTGGGACATTACATCATTGGATTACTGTCGGAACTTCCTGGATTTGTTTTTAATTAGTAAGTGGGTAAATGAGGGAGTTTAAAGGAGACTTTACTCAAATAAAGTATTTTTTGCTGCGTGTTTATGTATTTTTACTACCAGTTTATTAAAAGAAGCATTACTAAACCCCTGGGCTTGGTGTCAGCCAGCTGCTGATATCAACCCCAAAAACAAATACACCAATTGCCACCACACTAGGCAATCGGGAAAAGCCGAGGCTAAGCATCAGAATTGGCACATCAAATATAATGCACCACTTCTGGGGCGCTAAAGGCTGATATTTGTAGATTGGGAATGGCACAATAACCATGGGCATTCTTAGCCTGATAATATAAGCATGAAGCTTTGCCTTAGCTGGTTATTAAAATTAATGGGTACTTGTTTTTCATTAATTTATTTATTACTAAATCTGATCTCTCACTGCTCTCTCCTTCAAACCATATATCCAAACCCTTTCCACTTCCTGCCGACTTCAAATCAAAAATATTTCCCGGATCCGTACATTCCTCAACCAAGAATCTGCAAAAACCCTAGGAGATAGCAGAAGAAATTTATGAACCACTCTCCATAATCTTTGAAAATTCTTGGAGAATAGGAGAAGTCCCAGAAGACTGGAGAAGAGCAAATGTTGTTCCTATCTTCAAAAAGGGGAAGAAGGTGGACCCAGGGAACTATAGGCCGGTGAGTCTGACATCTATACCAGGAAAGATCTTTGTACAAATTATTAAACAACATGTATGTAAGTACCTGGACAAGAATGAAGTGATTAACCAGAGTCAGCATAGGTTTGTAACTAATAAGTCATGTCAGACTAATTTAATTTCCTTCTATGACAGAATCACTGACTAGGTGGATCAAGGAAATGCTGTAGATATATTATATCTTGACTTCAGCAAAGCATTTGACAAAGTATCTCACAAAATCCTTATTGAAAAAATAACTAAGTATGGAATGGACAAGGCAACTGTTAGGTGGATTCAAAACTGGCTTAGTGATAGGACACAAAGAGTGGTAGTTAATGGCTGCACATCCAGTTGGAAGAATGTCTCAAGTGGGGTACCAGAGGGCTCTGTCTTGGGCCCTGTATTGTTCAACATCTTTATCAATGATAAAGATGAAGGAATTGAGGGTAAACTGATTAAATTTGCTGAAGACTAGTGTTGAGCATTCCGATACCGCAAGTATCGGCCGATATTCGCTGTATCGGAATTCCGATGCTTAGTTCCGATACTTTTCCTATATCGTATACCGGAATCGGAAGTTCCCATAATTCTTTGAGAGGCAGTGTGATTTTATTCAGCCAATGAGGAATCCTAAGAAGTGTGGGCACATCCTGTAATGCTGTTGTCATGTTAACTAATGGCATGGCTGTGATTGGCTGCTGAAATGATGTCAGAATGCACTATAAAAGGCGCCGCCGCCATTTTTGCTTCACTGTGCTGTGAATTGAGTTGGGGACAGAACGCTGCTCTGCTGACTCTGAGGGACAGTTACAGATAGCGTTTTTGTGAATTGTTCTGTAGGCAGGCTATTTGAGAAACCGCTGTGTAAATCTTCCTTTTTCCTTGCAGTGCTGTTTTCACAGCTCTGTGCAAGGTCTGTGTGTGAGTGCAGGTGACGCTGCAGATTGCTCTGCATCCACCGCTGTTTGTAGTCATCTGCATGTGTCAGTCACTGACTCATTTTTTTTTTCTTTTGCGGAATTGGTGCTGCTCCATTCAATTGAAATTATAGTGTGACGCGCTTCCATCCATATCCAATACATTGGTTGCAAACACTATAGAAGTACACAAAGGAGCCTTTCAGAGCTAGTGAACAGTTGTCTGCAGTGTTCACGGCAGTCTGTGAGGTCTCTTTTTTTTTAGTGCAGATCACGCTACAGTTAGTTCTTCAACCACTGCTGGTTGTAGTCTGCTGAGCGTGTATCACTGCCTCATCCTTGACATTTTTCTCTAATTGGTGCTGCTCCATTCTATTTCAAATAACTCAAATCTATTAGTGAGACGCGCTTCCATCCGTATCCAATACATTGGTTGCAAACACTATAGAAGTACATAAAGGAGCCTTTCAGAGCTAGTGAACAGTTGTCTGCAGTGTTCACGCAGTCTCTGAGGAATAAGCACACTTAGGCCTTATAACTTTTTTGCCTATCTTTATCAATCTACCAAGAAAAGAAGGCAGGGGGTAAGGCACGTGTCCCTGGGCGTGGAGTTTCAGCAGGAGAGGAATTGGGGATTCTGTGGCTGCTGCCGCCCCCATGACACAGCATCCCCCCAGTTTCCCCGTGAGCGTTCCTTTATTCGCACTTTTGTAGGAGCTCGGCGTAACCCCCTGCTGCGGAAGAACAAATTGAAGCCGTTGTTGGTTTGGATGGCAGCCAACGCATCGACTTCAATTGCTTCCACCTCCTCTAAGGACCAAGCACTGTTGAGCAACCATCTGTCTCTTCCAACCGCCTGCCAAATTGCCCAGGCAGTCAGAACTCTGTACAGGAGCCCGCTGAGTCTCTACTTCTTTG
>JARQOD010000002.1:177553508-177576093 GCA_033576555.1 Oophaga sylvatica
AAGGCTTGTCAAGCATTCTCCTCCTTGAAAAAATGTTTTGCCTCGGCACCCATACTCATTCAACCTGATGCATCACAGCCGTTCATTGTAGAGGTAGACGCTTCCGAGGTAGGGTGAATCATAGAATCATAGAATGGTAGAGTTGGAAGGGACCTCCTGGGCCTTTTGGTCCAACCCCCTGCTCAAAGCAGGATTCTCTAAATCATCCCAGACAGATTCTATCCAGCCTCTGTTGAAGACTTCCATTGAAGGAGAACTCACCACCTCTTGTGGCAGCCTGTTCCAGTCATTGATCACCCTAACTGTCAAAATGTTTTTCTTAAAATCTAATCTGTGTCTCCTCCCATTCAGTTTCATCCCATTGCTTCAGTCTTTCCTTGTGCAAATGAGAATAAAGATGATCCTCTACAATGTGGACAGCCCTTGAGATATTTGTAGACAGCTATTAAGTCTCCTCTCAGTCTTCTTTTTTTGCAAGCTAAACATTCCAAATCCTGCAACCGTTCCTCATAGGACATGGTTTGCAGACCGGTCACCATTCTGGTGGCTCTTCTCTGAACTTGCTCCAGTTTGTTGATGTCTTTTTTAAAATGTGGTGCCCAAAACTGGACACAGTATTCCAGATGAGGTCTGAACAAAGAGGAGTAGAGGGCAATAATGACCTCACGTGATCTAGACTGTATGCTTCTGTTGATACATCCTAGAATTGCATTTGCCTTTTTGCTGCTGCATCACACTGTTGACTCATGTTAATCTGTGATCAATTAGTATACCCAAGTCTTTTTCACATGTGCTGTTACTTAGCCCTATTCCTCCCATTTTGTATATGCTTTTTTCATTTTTATTGCCCAGATGTAGTACTTTGCATTTTTTCCCTGTTAAAATCCATTCTGTTAGTTGCTGCCCACTGCTCCAGTTTATGTATATCTTTTTGAATCTCTCTCTCTCTTCTCTAGTATTAGCTACCCCTCCTAGCTTTGTGTCATCAGCAAATTTGATCAGTTTAACCCTCAATTCCTTCATCTAAATCATTGATAAAGATGTTGAACAATACAGGGCCCAAAACAGAGCCTTGTGGTACCCCACTTGAGACATTCTTCCAACTGGATGTGCAGCCATTTACAACCACTCTTTGGGTCCGATCACTAAGCCAGTTATGAATCCACCTAACAGTTTGCCTTGTCCATTCCATACTTAGTCATTTTTTCAATAAGGATTGTGTGAGATACTTTGTCAAATGCTTTGCTGAAGTCAAGATATACTATATCTACAGCATTTCCCTGATCCACCCAGTCAGTGATTCTGTCATAGAAGGAAATTAAGTTAGTCTGACATGACTTATTAGTTACAAACCCATGCTGACTCTGTTTAAATCACTTCATTCTTATCCAGGTACTTGCATACATGTTCTTTAATAATTTGTTCAAAGATCTTTCCTGGTATAGAAGTCAGACTCACCGCCTGTAGTTCCCTGGTCCACCTTCTTCCCCTTTTTGAAGATAGGAACAACATTTGCTCTTCTCCAGTCTTCTGGGACTTCTCCTGTTCTCCAAGAATTTTCAAAGATTATGACAGTGGTTCAAGAATTTCTTCTGCTATCTCCTTCAGTACCCTGGGGTGTAATTCATCTGGACCTGAGTCTTGAATTCATTTATGTTAGCTAAGTGTTTCCTCACTGTCTTTCTGTTTATAGATATCCTGGATTCTTCTATTCCTTTAATAGGGCAGTGAAGATCATTGATGTTACATTTCCTTTCTGAGAGAAAACAGATGCAAAATAGGAATTTAAAAGTTCAGCCTTCTCAACATCCTGACTTACCATTTCATCATTTTCATCCTGTAAAAATCCTATAGCATCTTTGACTTTTCTTTTACTTTTGACGTATCCCCAAAATCCTTTTTTGTTGCTTTTGACGTCACTTGCAAGCCTTAATTCATTGTCAGCTTTAGATAATCTGATTTGTGCCCTGCAGGTTCTGCAGACGGCATTATATTCTTCTTTAGATATGCCTCCCTCTTTCCATTTGATAAACATTTCTTTCTTCCTTTTTAGCAGTGTTTAAGTTCTATGTTCATCCATCCTGGTTTCCTTAAATGCTTCCCATTCTTCCCTCTTTTCGGAATTGTTAACGATTGTGCTTTGAGAATCTCATTTTTCAAGATTTTCCAATCCTTCCTGGACATTTTTGTCCCTTAAGGATATCCAGCCATTGGATCCCTCCAATTCTCTTTCTGAGTTCCTTAAAATCTGCCTTTCTGAAATCTAACCTTGACGTCTGAGTCTTCACAGTCTTCCTCCTCTTGTTATCCAAAATTCTAAAATAGCATGGTCACTACCTCCTAGAGTCCCAGCCACTCTTACCTCCTCCACCATTTCCTCCCTGTTTATGAGGATTAGATCCAAGGTAGCAGATCCCCTTGTTTTCTCCATTACCTTTTGGAAGATAAAGTTGTCAGCAAGAGAGGATAAGAATTTCCTGGACCTGTTAGTTTTGCCTGAGAGAAATTCCCAACAAATGTCTGGATAGTTGAAATCTCCCATGACCACTATGTCATATTTTTTGGAGAACTTGGCCATTTGATGCATAAAGAGTTCATCCATATCTTCAGCTTGCACAGGCGGCCAGTAGTAAATGCCTACAATGGTGTCCTTTCCATTGTTCTGTCCTTGTATTCTTACCCAAACAGTTTCCACAGAACTCCCAGTCTCTGAAGCGTCAATCTCTGTGCAGATATACGCTTTTCTAACATACAATGCAACACCTCCTCCTCGTTTATCAAGTCTGTTTCTTGCAAATAAGTTGTATCCTTCTAGCCTTGTATTCCAATCATGTGTATCGTCCCACCAAGTCTCAGTGATTCCAATGACATCATATTTCTTCTCCTGCGTTATAGCTCCAGTTCCCCTTGTTTGTTGCCCATGCTTTGTGCATTTGTATAGAAACACTTTAGTTTGTGATTGGTTTCTCTTCCTTCAATATTTTTATTATGTAAATTTTTTTGTCTTTGTTCTTCCCCTTCACTTCTAATAGCAGAAATCTCAATAGTATTTGTCAAGTGTATGGCTTTGCTGGCGTTTTGCTTCCCTTCCCACATTGTTCTAGTTTAAAGCTCTCCTGATGAGTGTAGCAAGGCGACTTCCAAATACATGTTTTCCAGTCTTCGTAAGGTGCACACCCCATCTCTAGCAAGTAGTCCATCGTATAGGTAATTCACTCCGTGATCCAGAAATCCAAATCCTTGCTGACGGCACCATCGACGTAGCCAGTTGTTCACCTGCAGAATCTTATTCCACCTCCTTGTTCCATGGCCATCCACTGGAGGATGGAAGAGAAGACCACCTGCGCTCCCAGTTCTTTCACTTTCTTACCTAAGTTTTCAAAGTCACTGCAGATGGTTTCCAGGTCGTTTTTAGCGGTGTCATTTGTCCCCACATGTATTAGCAGGAATGGGTAGTCATCTTTAGGTCTGAAGAGTCCTGATATACTGTCAGACACATCTTTAATTTTTGCACCTGGAAGACAGCACATTTCTCTTGAGGTTATATCCGGTCTGCAGATAGCGGCCTCTGTTCCTCTCAACAGGGAATCGCCCATGACAACAACTCTCCGTTTCATCTTCACAACAGTTTTCTTTCTCCATTCAGGAGGACTCTGAGGGCGTACAAGGTTGTTTGTGGGCAAAGTCTTATCCTGATGTATTTCTTCATCGTTCTCCTGTGTAAGAGCCTGGTATTGGTTCCTGAGCAGAATTGGTGCTGACTGCCTCCTAATCCTCCTGCTTCTCTGGATCACATGCTTCCATTCCTCTGTTTCTTCAGTTGCACTTCGAATTTCTTCTCTTTCTGTACCATGAAGAGATAATTCTGCTCTGTCTAAGAACTCTTCACCTTCCTTAATGGTCTTCAATGTAGATAACCTCTCTTCCAGATTTTGCAACTTTTCCTCCAACAGGGACACAAGCTTGCATTTCTGGGTGGGAGCAGTATTGTCACAGGGTTCGTCCCCTGGTAAGTGGCATCCGTGCTCCTTTTTCTCTAAAAAATTGTCGTCCGCTGAGAGGAATTACGATGTCGGCAATAGGGAACTCTTGGCCATTAAGTTAGCTTTTGAGGAGTGGCGCCATTTTTTGGAGGGGCAGTCCATCCGGTCACCGTCATCACCGATCACAAGAATCTGCTATATCTGGAGTCCGCAAAACGTCTGAATCCCAGACAAGCTAGGTGGTCGTTGTTTTTTACCAGGTTTAATTTTGTCGTCACATATCGTCCTGGGTCAAAAAATGTAAAGGCGGATGCCTTATCTCGTAGTTTCCCTGGGGCCGGGAATACGGATGACCCGGTTCCTATCCTTCAGGAGGGGGTGGTGGTGTCGGCAATATGCTCTGAGCTTGAGGAGGAGGTATTGGAGGCTCAGGGGGATGCCCCTGTTGGACCTCCAGGGAGAATGTTTGTTCCAGATCAGTTGCGACAAAAGGTGATCGAGGCACACCATAACTCAGCTTTGGCAGGACACCCAGGTAGTAAAGCAACTGTGGATCTCCTCTCGCGTCGGTTTTGGTGGCCTAACTTACATAGGGAGGTGGTAACTTTTGTCGCGTCCTGTGGGGTTTGTGCACGCTCTAAGATCCCACATACCCGTCCGTCTGGGGCCCTCTTACCTTTGAAGATCCCGGAGCGTCCTTGGACTCATCTGTCCATGGACTTTATTACAGACCTCCCGCCGTCTTCGGGTAAAACGGTCATACTCGTTGTAGTTGACAGGTTCAGCAAGATGGCACATTTCATCGCTCTTCCTGCTCTTCCTAATGCTCTCTTGCGCAGGTGTTCATTGGGGAGATTGTGAGGCTTCACGGGGTACCCTCCGATGTGGTGTCTGATCGGGGGTCTCTGTTTGTGTCCAAATTCTGGAAGGCATTTTGTACACGGCGGGGGATGCATTTGTCGTTTTCATCGGCTTTTCATCCTCAGACTAATGGTCAGACGGAACGTCTGAACCAGAGCTTGGAGACATATCTCCGGTGTTTTGTGTCAGAGAACCAGGAGGACTGGGCTTCTTTCTTGCCTCTGCCAGAGTTTGCTCTTAATAATAGGCGGAGCGAGTCCACTGGTAAGTCCCCGTTTTTTGGGGCATATGGTTTTCACCCCCCAGTTTTGTACTTTCAGTAGGGGGGGCTCTTCGGGGGTTCCTGAGGAAGAACGATTTTCATCATCACTCGCTTCAGTGTGGAGAGGGGTGCTGAATAATCTGAATACTATGGGGAACTGATACAAACGTATGGCTGATAGGAGGAGAGTGTCTGGTCCGGACCTAAGTGTGAACGATCGGTATGGTTGTCTACCAGGAATATAAAACTTAAGGTTCCCTCCTGGAAACTGGGTCCCAGGTTCATTGGGCCGTACAGGATCAGTTCTATAATTAATCGGTGGCATTTCGTCTTGACCTCCCCCCTACGTTTAAAATTCACAACGTGTTCCACAGATCGTTGCTTAAGAGGTATGTGGTGCCGGTGATACCGTCACCTTTACCTCCTCCTCCAGTGGTGGTCAATGGTAACTTGGAGTTTCAGGTATAAAAAGTCATCGATTCACGCTTTAATCGCCGGTCCCTTCAGTACCTGGTTCATTGGAAGGGGTATGGTCCTGAGGAGAGGATGTGGGTTCCTGCGTCGGATATTAACACAGACCGATTAATTCGGGCCTTCCACACGACTCACCCGGATAAACCTGGCCCTGAGGGTCCGGAGGTCCCTCGTAGAAGGGGGAGTACTGTCACGGGTGTGTCGCCATGAAGATCGTCACGATTACACAGCCTGACTTCTCGCAGCTGAGTTTTTGGTGCTTTGTATTTTCCAGCAGTGAGGGAGTTAATTCTCTCTCTCTGTGCTAGATGAGGCCCAGCCTCGCCCAGCTGCAGTCAATGCTGCAGAAGTGGGACTCCTTCAAATACCTGCCAGTCTGTTAGGGAAGTTGTCGGTGAAAGCATTCCTTGCAGACAAACAGAGCGGCTTGTGGTATTTTGGAGTGAAGTGTACTTTGTGTGGTTTTTTCCCTTCCTCGCTTTATTATTTATCTCCTTACCCGTTGGTGTTCCCTCTGTTGTTGTGGTGCGAGTTTTTGTATGCAAGGTGGTTTTTTGGTTTTCCCCTTGTACTGTCTCGTTCGTCTAGTACTGTGTGTTGGTTTATATTATCCTGTCCCCTGTTGTTGTGATCGGGGTCCTTCTCAGGACTAGATTACTGAGGTTCAGGGATCCTCAGGAGATAGGGGTTACGCTGGCAGCCTGGACCTCTGTACCTTTAACAGTACCTCCAGGTAGAGGGATTAGTTAGGGCCCCAGCTTAGGGTCAGCTTAGGCCCCTGACCTCCTGTACGCAGAGACTGCGTGACAGGGAACCCCTCACTTAAAAATCTCTATATAGCGTTCACCAAAATGTACTGGATGGTGAAGCTACACTTTTAGGAAAAAATAGGGAAGGGGATTTAAGGGATGAAAAGAAAAGGCTGTGAAAAGTCAGTGAGACACACACCACACAGTGCTGTAGCAAGAAGAGCTGCAGCAGGTGCAGTGAATGTGTGCTGCACTGTCTCACTAAGCACCTCACTGAGAGCCTGCACAGCACAAAAAAACGAAACTGAGCTGGGTCAGTGAGGAAAAAAGACTGCTTCTGTAACACACAGGGGCTGCTACAGTCGCTGAAAAACAATTTCTATCGCTATTAGATCCGAGATCTCTCCCTATCTAAAACAGCAACCTATCCTATCTGCTTTTACAGTAGAGGGAGGCCAAAATGGCAGGCGCAGCCTTTTATACTGCCTGATCACACCATCCAGCCAGCCAATTGCAGCGCAGCCCCTAGCTAGCAAGTTTGGACGCATCCTACCAAGCTTAGGGGAGTTACACAATGTTGTCAGCAATTCTACAGCTCGTGATTGGCTCCACGGAGCACTCAGAGGCTGAAGGATTATGGGTATTCCGATTTCCGATGTGAAAAAAATATCGGAATCGGAAATCGGATTTCCGATATCACAAATATTGGGCCGATTTCCGATATTTCAATATCGGAAAGCTCATCCCTAGACATTACACAATGTATACCTGATTTGGTCTGCAACATGTTTGTGCAGGGCAGGGATGGCCCGCCTGCAAAAGTAGTGGCAGCTTGGAATGACGTACTGCGGTACAGCCATCACCATAAGTTTTTAAAATTGTCCATCTCCACCAGCTGGAATGGCAGCATTTAAAATTCCAGTTATTTGGAAATGCTGTCATTGAAGACCATGCCTCATGGGTGTCTATCTCCTCTTTCTCCCATCCACTTCCATGGGATGGTGTGGAGATGCTTGCTGATACTAGTGGTAGTGGTAATGCTGTCACACCCTCTCTTTGCAGTGAGGCAGGTGGCCCTGTTAAGGAACAGGCAGAGATTGCAGCAGAAGATGGGGCATGAGTAGACTCTTATTTGTCATGCTTTTTAAGGTGCATACTCCACTAAACCGCATCATACAGGTGGTGCTCAGGTTCAGAACATTTATGTCTTGCTTCAGGGTCTGATGTGCAAACCACCTGCCACTCATCTTCAGCACATTCTCTGAAGAAAGGCCACACCAGGGAGCTCTTTTTAGCTGCATTTGGTGTGTTTCTTCAGCAGAGCAGTGGACAGCAACAGCCGACATACTGGATAGGGGCTGCCCACTGTGCCTTTGTACCATGCTCCCTGTTTTGCTGTGCTGCTGTGACAGCCTGGCCACTTCCTCTTCCTCCACATTGTGCATTTCACTTGCCTCTGCTCCTTGTGGAGTCTAGGACCTCATCATCTCCCGCATCATCTTCCACCAACTCCACAACCCTGGCCTCCTTTCCATTCTGTACACTGCAGAAAGACGCTGCAGTTGGTAACTGAGTTTCATCATCATTCGACATGTGGTGTGGTGGTCCACTGACAGTGTGCACTAGCCCTCCCACATACTTATCCTCTAACCTAGTTGAGCATCCTTGGTTGGGCATCAGTGCACTCTGTCTCTTCCATTTCGGGGGCAGTGGCTGATGGATGGGCCGCTGAACCCCAGCTAGTGGAATAGCAAAAGTAGGAGAGACTGCTGCATGACTTGGGGCTCCGACTGCTTGTCTGATTTTCAAAGGGGTGAGATGGAAGCCGGATGACCATGGTCCTCACGTGCCAACTGTGCACTTTCTACAATGGAACGGGTGGAAGATAATACAAAAGATCTGGAGCCACTATTAGAAATCCTTTTCAACATATTGTGGCCTCACCATTTGTGCAGCATTATTCTGGCCTATGAAGGGAAGCATAACGTCCTGTCGCCGGCATGCACCAGAGGAAGGTGTTGTATTTGGACATGTAGCAGGTACAAAATGACCATGTTCTCTCGCTATATCACCACCATCAGCAGCTACAGCTCTTAGGACAAGGTATGAAACACTAGAAAATTTCCAAAACTTGAGCATGATCATTGCACTGTAAAGAGATTTGTGGCTAATACAGAGCACAGATGGGTCAGCAATGAGGTGGCAGAGTCATGTTTTGGGTTGGAATTATGGGACAAGAACTGATAGGCCCCTTTACTGTTCCTAAAAGTATGAAAATGACCTTGGCAAAGCATGTAGAGTTTTTGACTAACGACTTTATTCCATGATACAAAAAGAAGAACAATGCCATCTGTAGCAAAATCATCTTCATGCATGACAGGCACACTCTTTTGCTGCAAAGAATACCTGTGAGTCATCGGCTGCTACGGGCATAAAAGGAGTGAAAATCATGGTGTGGCCACCATCCTCCCATGACCTCAACCCTATTGAGAACCTTTGGAGTATCAGCAAGCAAAACATCTATGAGGGTGGGAGGCAGTTCACATCTAAACAACAGATCTGGGAGGCTATTAGGACATCCTGTAAGGAAATTCAAGCAGAAACGATCACAAAACTCACATGTTCAATGGATGTAAGAATTTTGAAGGTGATTTCAAACAAGGGGTCCTATCTTAACATGTAACTTGGCCTATTAAGATGCTTTTGATTGAAAAAGCTTTTGATTTCAGTAAATGTGACCTCTTAATGCTGTAAATTCAACAAATGACCATTTTCATTTCTT
Organism: Oophaga sylvatica; assembly: GCA_033576555.1. NCBI lineage: Eukaryota > Metazoa > Chordata > Amphibia > Anura > Dendrobatidae > Oophaga > Oophaga sylvatica. Next base: position 177,562,620 of record JARQOD010000002.1, read on the forward strand.
TACAACCTATAAAATATTTGGAAACTTTGTTGTGCATAATAATTTGGAACAATGCAGTTTGAGTTCTCTTGTTTTTTTTAAAAAATACTGTTATTATTGGGAGGTTAGGCCAATGCAATTTGATATATACTGATTAATTTGCATCAACCATTTAGGAAAATCAGAGAAAAATAGCATTTGCATAATAGAGCGCTCTTGTTATGTGCATTGTGTGAATGCATATAACAAAGGGAAGTGCGGACAACTACATGTGGTTTTTACATAAACAAATATGCTCTGACAGTGTGTTTTTGACTGCACAACTCAAATTTAATAGACTAATTTAAACAATATGTGATAGTATTGGTAATGAGAACATGTAAACAGAAAATTATTTTTCAAGCCACGTTTGTTTGTGCAAAAACCACAGGTTGCCAAACGCATGCAGTATTTAAACACGTAACAACATCACTATCTCGCCTTATCAAAAGTAGATTTTCACCCAGTCAATTAGATACAAACTATAATGCAAAACCTTATTTATTTCATATTCATAAAGATTACACAATCACACCAGAGTAATCTAGGTGTATTTTTGTGCCTGTATTGTGGCTGTAAATTCCACCACAAAAGCAAGCCTAATAACCTGAACTATCAGCATCACAGGAAGCTTTGATGCTAAGGCTTTGGGACATTAGGCCATTGCTAGGGTCAAATTTTGAAATTGTAAGCGTAGGACTTTCATAAACTTCAACAAGTTATTAATCAATCAGTATTTCTGTAAGAATCTTTATATAGACATAGCCTAATAGAGGTGCAAATAAGGATCTATATTAGGATTTTGTAATTCTGACCTAGGAAAAACATTCCTGTTAATATCAGATTTTTGATGGTTTTCAGCTAAGATCAGGAAATTCAAGTTCTGTAAAAAACAAAATTATAGCTGCAAACAAAGTAATAAAGATACATTACAAAGGTGAAGCATTTTATATCTGCATTCCATATGAATATCTATACGTTTTTTTCCTTTATTTAGCAACACCGGAGTTCTATTTTAAAACTATATTTTCATCAGTACATTTGTTTTCTAAACTAATATAACAGTTTAGCAATTCAGTATAACATGTTACTATTGATATTGTTTATTATTATTATTATTATCATATCAGTTGTTTATATGCATCATATCATGTTGTAAAAATATATTTTACAATTACATATATTTATCAAAAATACATTAAAAAATAGCAACATATTGTCTGCAAGGTTTGCAGCCTTCACACGTGTTCGAATTTTGTGACAAACAGAAGACATTGCTGTGCATGAGGAAGAACACATTAGCTATTAACCTTCCCCCAGCCCATCAACTTTATTTTGCAATCTTTCCCCAGAACCATTAGAATACCCTGAAGAAATGACTTTCCAATTAAAAAGGATCTCTGAGAACACAGGCTTTTTATCTCTGACTCCTGGTGTTCTTTATTCCAATAATTTAAATTGGAATTGATTTTTCAATTTAGCCGTTGACTTGCTATGGACACACAGTCAAAAAGGCCGAATGGAATTGCATGGCTCAAATGTTTGTCTTAGTAATGTACTTCTCATAAATTCACAGGAGTCAGATTGTTAATGTCTTCTCTTTTGCTGCTGCTGAAGACAGCAGCTTTTCAGCTCAGCATGGCAAACGGAAAAAATATGGGCTGTTTGACCTTAAAGAAAATAATGTTATTACTATATATCTTTTAGAATTCAGTGTAAATAACAGGTAGATGTTTTGTTATGTCTTTAACGGTAACAGAGAACTTTAGATTTATTGCACATAGAGATGCACATAAATAAAACATTGTTTTCCTTTACAAACAGAAGCACACAATAGTTTAAATAAGTCACGGGTCTCTCTTGCCTGTGTAGCTTTATGCATGCATAGATTCAAATATAAAAGAGATCTTTCAAATAATACTAAACCAGGATTTAATATGACAAAATGTGGGAATAAGAACTGGATAAATAAATCTGAAAGTTTCAAAGAAAAAGCTCAAATTCAATGGTATAATTTCAGAAATTTTTTTTTTACACATGTATCTCATATATTTAAAATAAGGAAAAGCCAATAGCACTAATGGTCTTTGAAAAACTGAGACATTTTGGATTTGTTACCACCACGTGGTGTGACGTTTCGGCTCAGTAATGTACCGTTCTTAAGCAGTTTACAAAGCGCCCATATAAAGATATAAATGCATGCCAAGACTTCATTGATCATAAGGGGAAAAAAGTGCATTAGAGTGCAGAATGAATTAATAAAGATCACAAAAAATTACCAAACATGATTTATTATATACAATATGATTGAAATCATTACATTGAAAAAACAGTTCACCCATGATGTAATCATAAAAATGATAAATAACTAATTACCATTAAAAACCCACCATAAAAAAGTGCAACAGGTGTCTAGGGCCACATCATAATATTTCTTGACATTTTTAACCTTCTGTTTTTAATATTCTTTTTTATAAAATGAATGGAATTAGGAATTATATTTAGTTCATCAAACAAGCTGCTCAATTCCTTTGAAAAATGATTTAGCAAAAATAAATGGGGCTAGCATATAATATATACATTTAGAAACCAAACCCATCGTAATGTTTTAGATGCACAGAATGGAGTGCTACAGTTGCGTTATTTGTATGAATTGTAACAGGGCACATAGGAAAAAGTTACTAACAAAATTCGATACTGTTACTGATGAGAAAAAACTTCTGTTGGGGTAACTGCTGTGCTGCTGGATTGTTGCTTTTAACCCCTCAGCTAACTTACATAAATCAAAATAGCTGCTCAAAAATGAAAGTGAGGATATTCAAATTTATAGAAAATTTGGCATTTCATGGTAAGAAAGTGGTTACCCTTATAATGATGGTCCATTATTCAAAAATGTCCTTTAACAGCTGCAATATCTCCTTACTAAATATATTTTGAAATCATTCAGACCTAGAGATTCAACAACTACTATATATTACTACAGACCCTCTCATCTCTTGGCATCACAGACTTTGCCCTATCTTGGATCTCGTCATACCTAACAGACCGGACATTCAGCGTCTCCCACTCACACACCACCTCCTCACCACGCACCCTATCTGTCGGTGTCCCTCAAGATTCAGTTTTAGGACCCCTGCTCTTCTCCATTTACACCTTCGGCCTGGGACAGCTCATAGAATCTCATGGCTTACAGTATCTCCTCTATGTTGATGACACACAGATCTACCTCTCTGGACCTGATATAAACCTTCTTCTCCTCTAGACTTCTAAACCTTTATATGGACAAAACAGAATTCATCATCTTTCCCCCTTCTCACTCAACCCCCCAACAGACCTATGCATTAAAGAAAAGGGCTGCTCATTCTCCCCAGTCCCACACACTCGCTACCTTGGAGTAATCCCCTGACTCTGATCTCTCCTTCAAAACACATATCCAAGCCTTTTCTGCTTCCTACTGACTTCAAGTCAAAAAAAAAATTCCTGGATCCGTACATTCCTCATTCAAGAATCTGCAAAAACCCTTGTCCATGCTCTCATCATCTCCTGCCTTGACTACAGCAACCTCATGTTTTGTGGCCTCCCTTCTAACACTCTCGCATCCCTCCAATCTATTCTAAACTCTGCTGCCTGACTAATCCACTTATCCCCCGCTAGTCCCCATCCTCTGCCCTATGTCAATCCCTTCAGTGGCTCCTCATTACCCAGACACTCCAGTTCAAAACCCTAACCATGGCATACAAAGCCATTCACAACCTGTCTCCTACATGCATCTGTGACCTAGTCTCCCGATGCTTACTTACATGCAACCTACCATCCTCACAAGATCTTCTTCTCTACTCCCCTCTTAACTCCTCTTCCCACAATTGCATGCAAGATTTCTCATGCGCATCCCCCCTACTCTGGAACTCTCTACCCAAACATATCAGATTCTTGCCCACCATAGAAACCTTCAAAAGGAACCTGAAGACCTACCTATTCCAACAAGCCTACAACCTGTAGTAACCACTGATCCACCATACCACTGCATGACCAGCTCTACCCTCACCTATTGTATGCTCACCCATCCCTTATAGACTGTGAGCCATCATGGGCAGGGTCCTCTTTCCTTATGTACCAGTCATGACTTTTCTCGTGTAAGATTACAGTACTCGTTTTTACTATGTATACCCCTTTTCCCATGTAAAGCGCCATGGAATAAATGGTGCTATAATAAGAAATAATAATAATTATAGTACGCTCTTATGGTAAAAAGAGACCATTGGTTGTAAAATATTTACACACAGTCCCACATTAGGTGGAAATTGAAACTCCTCTCTTAAGCCCCTGTCTCACATAGTGAGATCGCTAGCGAGATTGCTGCTGAGTCACAAGTTTTGTGAAGCAACAGCGATCTCCCCAGCGATATCGCTGTGTGTGACACTTATCAGCGACAGGCCCCCCTGCTGGGTATCGCTGATCATGCTCGAATGCCCTGGACATTTTTTTGATCGTTGGTCTCCCGCTGGCCAGCACGCATCGCTGCGTGTGGCAGGCAGGAGACCAGCGATCAGCGAGCTGGAGCTGGTAACCAAGGTAAACATCGGGTTTCTAGGTGCCGCGCAGCGCCTAGAAACCCGATGTGTACGTTAGATGCCAGTGCGCTGGTGCAGGGCAGCTGGTAACCAAGATAAACAGCAGGTTTCTAAGCGCCGCACGGCGCCTAGAAACCAGATGTTTACCTTGGTTACCAGCTCCCTGCTCCAGCGCGCTGGTATCTAATGTACACTGCAGGTAACTAAACGACGTGTATCGCTTGTTACCCGCATAGTCACTGTCCTGATCGCTGCTGAGTTGCAGCTCACCAGCGATCATGTAGCCACACACCAGCGATCCTGACAAGTTCATATCGTTGTCGGGATAGCTGGTGATATTTTAAATTCCGATATTTTGTTCCCATAGACTTACATTGGATTTCAGGTATCGGAACCGGGTTTCGGTATCGGAATGCTCAACCCTACTGGTGAGTCGCTATGAGTGACGGGACACTAAAGCATTTACCATATAGTGTTAAATATCGTTAACATTCATTTGTCATTCAATGCCGTCCTCTCCTTATGCATCAAATCAGGTATTCAATCCTGAAGAGAAGAAGCAATATGAAAAAGAAAATATTGACGTTAATAGGGTTGTCTAGGATTTGGACGAAAGTCTGGAGATTTCTGAATCCTGACAGTTTGATCTTTTTCAGTTCATTCCTATTGATAAAAGTCCAGCATGTCTAGTCAGCATGTGATTACAAGTATGTAAGGCAAGGTGCTCATACCACCAATACCAGAGAATCCTGAAACATGCACAACTCATGCTGTCAGGATACAGAACTGTTAAGTCACATAAGGTGACTGTAGACTTTAATTCCAAGCCTGTAAACCCCTTTAAAATTAGAGGACCTTCCCCTATATTATTCCTGACATATACTTTCCTAATTGGAAGATAGTGAGCAAATTCACTGTTAAAATAACCTAATCTGGAGCCATAATCATTTAATCTAATTTTCAGGCAAAATCAATAAATATCAGATTCCTGAACATGAATTTTACAGAAACTTGAAGTTAGCATATGCCATGCAGTCTTTTTGTATTCAACTGACAGTCTAAATTTGAGCGCTTATTTCAAAACATCTTGCAGGGATACATTTTGGCAAGTGATTTTCCAGGCTTTCTCTAAAAGTTCCTTACCCAGTTACCCACAGTTTTCAGATAGGTGGGAAAAAAATTAACTAGGTGCTCACCTTAGAGTCAACAAAGGAGATCCTATTCAAATTGTGTTTTAATCATGCAGACTCTCACTAATCTAGCCTTATGTATCTAGTACTTGTTGGAAATGCAATGTATAGCGTTGTAATATAATACACATTCTTTGGGCCTGCTTTATCCTGATCCCCTTCTGAAATGAAATCCATTGTACCCTATTAGGTTTTCTTTATCTGCAATCCCCAGCACAATGTTTAACCAAGTATGATATGGAGGCCATTCCTTGTATGAACCATACTATGATATTTATACAACAATATAGTGTTTAGACTCTTTTCTTTGTAAATTGAATATGTGAACCTTTTTCACCATTTAGCTTTTTTTGGTCTTGTTTAGTATTATTCTAATGATCTATGTGAGATCGGCTCTAGTAATCTAAACAGTGAAATTATTGATTTGCTTCATTGACTGAAGATTTAAATGAATTTTTCTGTTGACATACCAATGCATGAAGTATTTATTAATCTTTCTATATACTGCAAATGATGTATTATGGTCATTCTCTGAATACTGGATCCATACTGTATTTTGACAATTTTTTGTTTTCTAATATTTGTAGTTCTGATGAAAGCCTGATTGTGTGGCCGAAACGTCAAAGTGTTCAATCGGTGGATGTATCCAAACATCAATAAAATTAATTCTATTTTTTCTTGCATCTGAACTGGGTGTGCTGAATTTCATTTTTCATAACTTTGGAGTAGTATCCTATTCATGCACTGCTATTTATTGGAGTGCCACGTAGCCTCTTTTTTGTGTGTGTTTACTCTTACGTGTGCACCCAAAAAATGTATATCTTTTTTCTTTTGGAGATGTCCAGTGAAGTTTTTTCATACAGTACTAATGAAGCAGTGGATATTATATCAAATGTAACAGTCTCCAGTGAATTTCTACAGTTTCCCTTAAACGAGTACAGAACTCGTGAGTATGAACGAGACTCTTGCCATCTGATTAATCTAGAACTCCACTGTGCAACTATAGCTGAGTATCTCAAAGCCCAGAGGATCCCTAGAGGCCTGAGTGTTTCTTTACGCTCTACTATCTTTAAAGAAAATGAAGATTTTTGCAAAAAAATTGAGCAGATCCTCAATAAATGCTCCTTTGATCTCATGACTCTTACTCTGGACAATCTACAAAATCTATAATAACTGTTCAGTAAAGGATCAAATCTACTGAGACCCAACTTTCTACATCTATGACCAACGAAAATTTTCAATCCGTGAAAACTAAGATATCCAATACGCTTGCACAACATCGCCAGGATTCGGAACAGAAACAATTGCGTCTACAAATGGCAGGATTCCTTCACTTCACCAAGCTAATATCGACAGCGGAGAGCTCCTTTCAACTCAACGTATTCAAGCTCAGACAACGAACGATCCTCATACAGAAGTGGTCCTTTTTTAGGAAGCAGAAAAAGACAATCTCCAAAAAGAAGACAAGGAGAGGTGGACAACGAACCAGGCACATCTCTGATGACAATACAGACAAGGTCCCGGGTATGGAAACATCTCTAGTCATACTCATTAACATTTCTTCCAAGACTCTGAGCCCTACCCAGATATCTCTCTTGAAAAAGGGCCTCTCTTTTTGTCCAACTTACAAGTTGGATACTTTTCAGTTGGATATGGAATTACAATGTTTTATCAGATAGTTAATGTTAAAAGTACATTTTGATCAAATTGAAGAATCTAATGTATGTAGTTCTTTCTCCTCATCTGTTATGACGCTTATTAATTTAAAAGACTTAGGTAAAAAAGTAATTTTATGCCTCCTAAAACTAATCATCCTGTTGAGACCCTCATAGGACTCATTAGCAGGGATGTGAAATTATTCAAACAGGACATCCTGAAAGGTAAATTACATTGTCCCTCTAATATGTCTAGATTAGAACAACAAGCCTTACAGTCTTTGATTAGAGAGAAGGAATTAATAGTGATACCAGCTGACAAGGTGGGAAGCTACAGTAATCATGGATCACAGAGACTATTTGGCTGATATTCATAGATAACTTTCTGAATTACTTAGTGGTTCTACATTGAACTGTAAGGTTATTGATTTCTGTTTGGAACTTCTTAATTTGGTCTTTCATGAAAATTTTTTCTTGTTTGGTGATAATTTTTTTCTGCAGAAACAGGGTACAGCAGGGTACAGCCATGGGTACAATGTAGCCCCGCTGTATGCTAACTGCTATATGGCTCACTTTGAGGAGCATTACATCTATTCAAATCCATTTTTCAAGCAAACGCCACTATATGGCGCTGTTACATTGATGACATTTTTTGCATATGGCGAGGCTCTTTGGACTCCCTTCTGGCTTTTCACAATAATCTCAATCAAGTCTGGCCAGTATTGCAGTCCACCATTCACTATGATTCAATTAATTTTCTGAATGCTAAAATCGTAAAGGATTAGAGTGGTTCCTTAGAGATTGATTAATAAGTGAAGGAGATGGATCGTAATAATCTTTTACTTTTTTCTAATCCATCCCTCTTTCACAATTTGGACGAGTAGCTAGGATCGAATCCAATCAAACTACTCAGGAAACTAGATTGGACGAAATCACAAAAAATTTTTTAGATAGAGGGTATCCGAGGACGCTCCTCATGGACCTACGTAAGCCTTCCACGAAACTTCCCAAGGTATTCAGTTTTAGGATCTCCTTTATTCATACCTTTCACCTCTTTATTGTATCATATACACAAGAGTATCGACAAGTACTGGCACTTGCTCGGAGCTACAGTGGTAGCCAAAAGTATTGGCACCCCTGCAATTCTGTCAGATGAAACTCAGTTTCTTCCTGAAAATGATTGCAAACACAAATTCTTTGGTATTATTATATCTGCATTTAATTTGTCTTCAATGAAAAAACACAAAAATAATTGACCTAAAGCCAAATTGGATATAATTCCACACCAAACCTAAAGAAGGGGTGGACAAAAGTATTGGCACTGTTTGAAAAATCATGTGATGCTTCTGTAATTCGTGTAATCACCAGCACCTGTAACTTACCTGTGGCACCTAACAGGTGTTGGCAATAACTAAATGACACTTGCAGCCAGTTAACATGGATTAAAGTTGACTTAACCTCTGTCCTGTGTCCTTGTGTGTACCACATGGAGCATAGAGAAAAGCAAGAAGACCAAAGAACTGTCTTAGGACATGAGAAACCAAATTGTGAGGAAGCATGAGCAATCTCAAGGCTACAAAGACCATCTCCAAAGACCTGAATGTTCCTGTGTCTTCCGTGCGCAGTGTCATCAAGAAGTTTAAAGCCCATGGCACTGTGGCTAACCTCCCTAGATGTGAAAGAAAAGTTGACGAGAGATTTCAACGCAAGATTGTGCGGATGGTGGCTAAAGAACCTCGACTAATATCCAAACAAGTTCAAGATGCCCTGCAGTCCGAGGGTACAACAGTGTCAACCCGTACTATCCATCGGCGTCTGAATGAAAAGGGACTGTATGGTAGGATACCCAGGAAGACCCCACTTCTTACCCCGAGACATAAAAAAGCCAGGCTGGAGTTTGCCAAAACTTACCTAAGAAAGCCTAAAACGTTTTGGAAGAATGTTCTCTGGTCAGATCAGACAAAAGTCGAGCTTTTTGGGAAAAACCATCAACATAGAGTGTACAGGAAAAAAAAAAAGAGGCATTCAAAGACAAGAACACGGTCCCTACAGTCAAACATAGCGGAGGTTCCCTGATGTTTTGGGGTTGCTTTTGCTTGACCGTGTGCATGGCATTACGAAGTCTGAAGACTACCAACAAATTTTGCAGCATAATGTGAGTTAGCTGGGTCTCCCTCAGAGATCATGGGTCTTTCAGCAGGACAATGACCCAAAACACTTCCAAAAGCATTATAAAATGGTTTGAGAGAAAGCACTTGAGACTTCTAAGGTGGCCAGCAATGAGTCCATAGCAGAATCCCATGGAACACCTGTGGAGAGATCTCAAAATGGCAGTTTGGAGAAGGCACCCTTCAAATATCAGGGACCTGGAGCAGTTTGCCAAAGAAGAATGGTCTACAATTCCAGCAGAGCATTGTAAGAAACTCATTGATGGTTACCGGAAGCGGTTGTTCACAGTTATTTTGGCTAAAGGTTGTGCAACCAAGTATTAGGCTGAGGGTGCCAATACTTTTGTCTGGCCTATTTTTGGAGTTTTGTGTGAAATGATCGAGGATTTGATTTTTGCTTCATTCTCTTTTGTATTTTTTCCTTGCAAGCAAATTAATGAAGTTAAAAATAGCAAATAATTTGTGATTGCAATCATTTTCAGGAAGACACTGAGTATTATCTGACAGAATTGCAGGGGTGCCAATACTTTTGGCCACCACTGTAGTTATCCCAATGTAGATGAATTCAGTGTTCCGTTTTTACCCTGTTTTATGAGACCTACAAATCTGCGTGATAAACTGGTTCGAGCTGATGTTGGCTCCAGCAGGAAAGTACTGTTACAAACTTTCTTGGATACCCCTAGAAAGGGTACTTTCCCCTGTCTCCATTGTCCCCAGTGCGGGAACATACAGAAGGGTGATAGATTCTTTCACCCACACACGGTTGAAGGGATTAATATTAAAGGCTTCTTTACGTGCGACTCGTCCTTTGTCATGTATGCCATTAAGTGCCCATGCGGCCGCGTATATGTTGGGGAAACAACCCAGCATATACAAGACTGCATCTCACAGCATACATCCAGCATCAACTGTGGGAAAATGTATTTACCACTACCTTTTCATTTTCATCAAAAGAAACACAATATCTCTCAACTTTGCTTTCAAGTATTGGAAAACGTCCCATGCCCCAGGAGAGGAGGCAATAGAGTCAAATCACTCAAGCGTCGGGAGGCCTTCTGGATAAACAAATTTGATACTCTGGAACCATGGCGGTTAAATAGGGACTATGAGATCTCAAGTTTTATCTGATATGCCTTTAATTCCTTGTTTTTCTTTCTTTTCACAGACACGTAGAGGCTGATCTAGCATTCTTCGACACAAGAATGGGTATTGTCTCCTTAGTTCACATTCATGTTCCCCCCTTTTTTCATTAATACAATTTCCTTTCTTTTTGTCTAATTTCTGTCTTGAACTGATTCCTTTTAATTTTACTCTACTCACTTTTTCTCCCCATTTTTCCCCCATTTTAGTTATCCCTCATTTTTGTGTCCCTATTTTTTGTGCCTTTAATTAACTAATCCTAACAGTTTTTTTATGTTACTGTTATTAATTATAAATTTTTCTAGTTTATCTTTCTTCATTTTTTATTTTTTATTTTCATTTTTTCTTGTTTCACTATTTTATTTATTATATTTTTTAATTTTCTTCATTTTTTTCAGCATATTGTTTTCACATAATATTCCCATACTTTGCATCATGGTGATTATTACTTTTTGCTGGACTATATTTTTGTCCCTAAGGAGACTTAGATTACCTTTTTTCCTATTTATACTCCCATTTAGTGGTTATATTACATTATGATGTCCCTCTTTTACATACATTTAATATATATTATAAGTTCCATCTTCTAAAGGCCATGTGACTTTCTATCAATATTCTTTTGTTGGACAATCTTCTCCTTTCATCTGGGAATGTTTTTCCCAGTCACTTGTAGTGGGGGAATACATGAGAGGATGCATCAGCTGACTGAGGCCGAATACAGTGGAATTTTACTCCTTTGGGCCCCGGGACATCACTTCCAGTGACTTATTTCTGGGACCGCGGAGTGAGAATGCCAGATGTGGTCATCTGCTTCTCTATTTAAATGGCTCCTTTTGGTACCATACTGTATTTTGACAATTTTTTGTTTTCTAAAATTTGTAGTTCTGATGAAGGCCTGTTTGTGTGGCCGAAACGTTAAAATGTTCAATCAGTGGTTGTATCCAAACATTAAGAAAATTAATTCTATTTTTTCTTGCATCTGAACTGGGTGTGCCGAATTTCATTTTTCATAACTTTGGAGTAGTATCCAATTCGTGGACCCCCATTTATTGGAGTGTTGCGTAGCCTCTTTTTTATGCAATCACAGCAGCTAAAATACTAATTGCCAAAAAGTGGAAGTGTGGTATAAACTTCTGTATTAAAGAGTCGAAGTTTTCATTATCTATATATAATATATTGCAGTCATAATATTATATACCACTGTGTACTTACAATTGCTCATTTTGCATTACTACCCAGTTAATTCTCTTTTCTCTGCTCTATGCATTCCCCTCTTCAACTTGTGACCTAGCTGCTCACTCCTTTCCCTGCCAGGGACTTTTGCAGTGACTCCTGACTCATACAGTAAAAATAGACTTTCTGCTTCTTCATAGAGAATGGAAGGATTCAGCTAGTCAGTTTTTAATCACGTGATGTCATAGACTTAATGGAAAAGAGAAGAATTAACTGGATAGAAAGGCAAAATAAGCAATTAAAAGCACACAGTACTATATACTATGATGCCTGCAATATATTAGGAGGATACACATTTTGATGGGAAGGCATCTTTAAGAGAGATGATTGTATTAGACTTCCACTTTTTGGCAATTAGTATTTTAGCTGCTGTTATTGTTAGAATATGGGTGATGTTAACCCCTTAATGTCCAATGACGTGCACAGTCCGTCATGGCAAGGTGTCAGTTCCGGCACCAGGACGGACTGTGCACGTCATCCCTTTGATCTACCACTGCATGTAAACACGCAGTGGTAGATCAGTGCCGACAGCTGTCACAGACAGCTGACAGGCACGGCAAGCGGTGCGCGGACCTTTGCCGTCGGTCCCCGCACCTACAGCGCTGTGCTTGGTCAGTCAATCTGACTGACCAAACACAGCAGCGATCGCGCAGGAGATGCTGAAATTTCAGCATCTCTAGCGCGATCAGTGCAGGAGCCGGCGCTGCAGTGGCCGAGCTTCCTGCACTGACAGCCTGGAGCGGCGCCCCCACCGCCCCTGGCTGTTAACCCCCTGACTTCTGCGATCGAGCGCGATCGCAGCGCTCAGGGGGGAGGCAGAGGGTCGGGAGCTCCCTCTGCCTCAGATCGGCGCCCTGCAATGTATTTGCAGGGCCCGATCTCTGCCTTGATGACCCGGGGGTTGTCATGACAACCTCCGTGTCATGTAGCTACAGAAAGCTGCTGTGATCATGGTCACAGCAGCTTTCACCATAGGTACAATGCATTGCAATGCTGGAGCGTTGCAATGCATTGTAACTGCAATAAAAAGTAAAAAAGTGAAAGTTCCATAAAGGGACAAGTAAAAAAAAGCATTTTTATAAAAAAATTGTAAAAAAAATATTAAAAAATAATTTAAAAAAAATCCCCTAAAAAATACACATTTTTATGTAATAAAAAAAACAAAAAACAAAAAAAAACACACATTTTTGGTATCGCCGCGTCCGTAAAAATCCTATCAATAAAAGCGTATCCCTAGTTAACCCCTTCAGTGAAAGCTGTAAAAAAAAAAGTGGTAAATTATATTTTTTCCAAGCGGTATCATCACACCGCTTGGAAAAAGTGCAATAACACGCGATCAAAAAGCGGATATATATAACCATGGTACCGCTGAAAACGTCATCTTGTCCCGCAAAAAACAAGCCGCCATACAGCATCATCAGCGAAAAAATAAAAAAGTTATAACTCGCGGAATAAACTGATGCAAAAATAATTATTTTTTCTATAAAACTTTTTATTGT
>JARQOD010000002.1:177576193-177697832 GCA_033576555.1 Oophaga sylvatica
AATGGAAGAAACAGGGGGGAGGAAAGGGGACTTTTTGGTAAAACCCGGGGGGGGGAAAGCTGACATTCGAACCCCGAAACCGGGGGCAAGTGTTGCTTTGCTAACGCATTCCAGCAAAAATGGCGTTTTGGGAGCCCAGGGATGAGAAGAGAACAGGGGTGGAGGCAGCAGGACTTTTTGTCGTACCACAGCAGGGGAACAGCTGACATTACTGAAACCCCCGTAACACAGGACAAGTGTTGACTGTGCTAACAGCACTACCGAGCAAAAAGGCGGTGTTGAACCCAGGATGAGAAGAGAACAGGTGGAGGCAGCAGGACTTTTGCCGTTCACACAGCAGGGGAACAGTGACATTACTGAACCCCAGTAACACAGGAGCAAGTGTTGACTGTGCTAACAGCACTTCCCGAAACAACTGGGGTGTTGGAGCCCAGGGATGAAAAGGGAAAATGGTGGAGGAGCAGGACTTTTTGGGTTTCCACAGCAGGGAACAGCTGACATTACTAAAACCCCAGTAACACAGGGCAAGTGTGCTGTGCTAACAGCACTTCCCCCGGAGCAAAAAACTGGCGGTGTTGTAGCCAGGAATGAGAAGAGTACATGGTGGGGGCAGCAGGATTTTTGCCGTTCACACAGCAGGGGAACACTGACATTACTGAACCCCAGTAACACAGGAGAAGTGTTGACTGTCAAAAAAGAAATTTCGAGCAACAAATGGCGGGTGTTGGAGCCCGGGATGAGAAGAGACATGGTGGAGGGAAAGCAGGTTTTTTTGCCGTAACACGCAGGGGAACAGCTGCATTAACTGAACCCCAGTAACACAGGAGAAAGTGTTTACTGTGCTAACAGCATTTTCCGAGCAACAACTGGCGGTGTTGGAGCCCAGGGATGAGTAGAGAACTTGGTGGAGGCAGCAGGACTTTTTGCCGTCACACACAGGGGAACAGCTGACATTACTGAACCCAGTAACACAGGAGCAAGTGTTGACTGTGCTAAAGCATTTCCCGAGCAAAAACTGGCGGTTTTGTAGCCCAGGAATGAGAAGAGACATGGTGGAGGCGCAGGACTTTTTGCCGTTCACACAGCGGGGGAACAGCTGACATTACTGAACCCCAGTAACACAGGAGCAAGTGTTACTGTGCTAACACACTTCCGAGCAACAACTGGCGGTGTTGAGCCCGGAATGAAAGAGAACATGGTGGAGGCAGCAGGACTTTTTGCCGTTCACAAGCAGGGGAACAGCTGACATTATGAACCCCAGTAACACAGGAGCAAGTTTTGGGACTGTGCTAACAGCACTTCCGAGCAACAACTGGCGGGGGTTGGGGGCCGGGATGAGAGAAACATGGGGAGGCAGCAGGATTTTTTGCCGTACACACAAAGGGGAACAGCTGACATTACTGAACCCCAGTAACACAGGAGAAAGTGTTGACTGTGCTAACAGCACTTCCGAGCAACAATGGCGGTGTTGAGCCCAGGAATGAAAAAGAGAACATGGTGGAGGCGCAGACTTTTTGCCGTTCACACAGCAGGGGAACACTGACATTACTAAAACCCAGTAACACAGTAGCAAGTGTTGACTGTGCTAACAGCACTTCCGAGAACAACTGGCGGTGTTGTAGCCCAGGGATGAGAAGGAACTGGTGGAGGCCAGGATTTTTGCCGTTCACACACAGGGAACAGCTGACATTAACTGAACCCCGTAACAAGGGCAAGGTTGACTGGCAACAGCATTCCGAGGCAACAATGGTGTGTTGAGCCCAGGATGAGAAGAGAAACTGGTGGCAGCGGCTTTTTGCCGTACACACGCAGGGGAAAGCGACATTATGAACCCAGTAAAACAGGGCAAGGTTGACTGTGCTAAAGCACTTCCGACAAAATGGCATGTTGGAGCCAGGGTAAAGGAACTGGTGGAGGCGCGACTTTTCCGTACAACAGCAGGGAACAGCTGACATTACTGAACCCAGTAACAAGGAGCAAGTGTTGATGTGCTAACGCACTTCCGAGCAACAATGGCGGTGTTGGAGCCCGGTTGAGAAGAGAACATGGTGGAGGCAGAGGACTTTTTGCCGTACCACAGGGGGAAAAGCGAAATTACTGAACCCCAGTAACACGGAGCAAGTGTTGCTGTGCAAACAGCATTCCAGCAAAACGGCGGTGTTGGAGCCCAGGAAGAAAGGAACTGGTGGAGGCTCAGGACTTTTTGCCGTCACCAGCAGGGGAACAGTGACATTACGAACCCAGTAACACGGAGCAAGTGTTGAATCTAGAATCTAGAAGGTAGATTTGGAAGGGACCTCCTGGGCCTTTGGTCCAACCCCCTGCTCAAAGCGGATTCTCTAATCATCCCAGACAGAGTCTATCCGCCTCTGTTTGAAGACTTCCATTGAAGGAGAACTCACCACCTCTTTGGCAGCCGCCCACTCTTGTCACCCTAACGTCAAAAAGTTTTTTTTAATATTATCTGTGTCTCCCCCATTCAGTTTCATCCCATTGTTCTAGTCTTTCCTTGTGCAAATGAGAATAAAGATAATCCTTTACAATGTGACAGCCCTTGAGTATTTGAGACAGCTTTAAGTCTCTCTCGTCTTCTTTTTTGCAAGCTAAAAATTTCCCAAATCGCAACCGTTCCTCATGGACAGGTTTGCAGATCGGTCACCTTTGGTGGTCTTCCTGAACTTGCTCCAAATTTGTTATGTCTTTTTTTAAAATGTGGGCCCAAAATGGACACGTATTCCATTGAGGTCGACCAAAGAGGATAGAGGGCAAAATGACCTCCGTGATTGACTTATGCTTCTGTTGATACCCTAGAATTGCATTTGCCTTTTTGCTGCGCATCACACTGTTGACTCATTTAAGTCTGTGATCAATTAGTAACCCAAGCTTTTTACAGTGCGTTACTTAGCCCTATTCCCCCTTTTGTATATCTTTTTTCATTTTTATTGCCAGTTAACTTTGCTTTTCCCGTTAAAATCCATTTTAGTTGGGGCCCCCCCTTTCCATTTATTAACTTTTTGAATCCTTCTCTTCTTCTCTAGTATTAGCTACCCTCCAGCTTTGTTGTCATCAGCAAATTTGATCAGTTTCCTCAATTCCTTCATCAAATCATTGAAAAGATTTGAACAATAACAGGGCCCAAAACAGAGCCTTGTGGTCCCACTTGAGACATTTTCCAACGAGTGCAGCCATTTACAACCACTCTTTGGGTCCGACACTAAGCCAGTTTGAATCCACCTAACAGTTGCCTTGTCCATTTCCATTATTAGTCATTTTTTCCCTAAGGATTGTGTGAGATAATTTTTCAAATGCTTTGCTGAAGTCAAGATATACTATATCTACAGCTTTCCCTGATCCACCCAGTCGTGTTCTGTCAAAAGAAGGAAATTAGTTAGTTGAATGATTATTGTTCAAACCCATGCGACTTGTTTTAATCCCCTTCATCTTATCCAGGTACTTGCATACATTTTTTTTAAAAAATTTTTGTTCAAAGATTTTTCCGGTATAGAAGCAGATACCGGCCTGTTTTCCTGGTCCCCTTCTTCCCCTTTTTGAAGATGGGGAAAACAAATTTGCTCTTCCCATTTTCTGGGTTCCCTGTTCTCCAAGAATTTTCAAAGATTATGGACAGTGGTTCAAGAATTTCTTTGTTATTCTTCGTACCCTGGGGTGTAATTCATTGGACTGGAGACTTGAATTCTTTTTATGTTAGCTAAGTGTTTCTCCTGTTTTCTGTTTAAGATATCCTGGATTTTCTTCCTTTAATAGGACAGTGAGATCAGTTGAAGTTACATTTCCTTTCTGAGGAAAACAAGCAAAATAGGAATTTAAAGTTCAGCCTTTCAACATCCTGACTTACCATTTCACATTTTCATCCTGTAAAAATCCTATAGCATCTTTGACTTTTCTTTTACTTTTGAGTATCCCCCAAAATCCTTTTTTTGTTGCTTTTGACGTCACTTGCAAGCCTTAATTCTTGTAGCTTAGAAATTGATTTGGCCCTGCAGGTTCTTGCAGACGGCATTATTTCTTCTTTAGTAGCCTCCCTCTTTCCATTTGATAAAATTTTTTCTTCCTTTTAGAAGGTTTAAGTTCTTGTTCATCCATCCTGGTTTCCTTAAATCTTCCCATTCTTCCCTCTTTTCGGAATTGTTAACGTTGGCTTGAAATTCATTTTTAAGATTTCCCTCCTTCCTGGACATTTTTGTCCTTAAGGATATCCAGCCATTGGATCCCTCCAATTCTCTTTGAGTTCTTAAAATCTGCCTTTCTGAAATTAACCTTGACGTCTGGTCTTCACAGGTTTCCTCCTCTTGTTATCCAAAATTCTAAAATAGCATGGTCAACTCCTCCTAGAGTCCCGCCACTCTTCCCTCCTCCACCATTTCCTCCTTTTTTAGGATTAGATCAAGGTAGCAGATCCCCTTGTTTTCTCCATTCCTTTTGGAAGAAAAGTTGTCAGCAAGAGAGGATAAAATTCCTGGACCTGTTAGTTTTGCCTGAGAGAGATTCCAACAAATGTCGGATAGTTGAAATTCCCATGACCACTATGTCATAATTTTTTGAGAACTTGGCCATTTGTTGCATAAAAGTTATCCATATCTTTCCTTGCACAGGCTCCTTAGTAAATGCCTACAATGGTGTCCATTCCATTGTTCTGTCCTTTTTCTTACCCAAACTTTCCCAGAACCCATCTCTGAAGCGTCAATCTCTGGAAAATTACGCTTTTAACAACAATGCAACACCTCCTCCTCGTTTATAAGTTGTTTTTGCAAATAAGTTGATCCCCTTTTAGCCTTGTATTCCAACATGTGTATTTCCCACCAAGTTCGTGTTCCAATGCTTTTTTTTCTCCTGCGTTAGTGTCCATTTCCTTGTTTGTTGCCCTGCTTTGTGCATTCGTATAAAACACTTTAGTTTGTGATTGGTTTCTTTCCTTCATATTTTTATTAATGTAAATTTTTTTCTTCTTTTTTTCCCCTTCCCCTTCTAATAGCAGAAAACTCAATATTTTGTTAAGTGTATGGCTTTTGCTGGCGTTTGTTCCCTTCCAACATTTTCTAGTTTAAACTCTTGAGAGGTAGCAAGGGACTTCCAAATACATGTTTTCCTTTTCGTAAGGTGCACCCATCCTAGCAAGTAGTCCATGTATAGGTAATTCACTCCTGACCGAAATCCCAAATCCTTGTGACGGCCCCTCGCGTAGCCGTTGTTCACGGAATCTTATTCCACCTCCTTGTTCCAGGCCATCCACTGGGAGGATGGAGAAAGACCACCTGGCTCCAGTTCTTTCACTTTCTTACCTAAGTTTTCAAAGTACTGCAGATGGTTTCCAGGTCGTTTTGTGTGTATTTTCCCCACTGGTTGCAGGAAGGGTGATCTTTAGGTCGAAGAGTCCTGAATCTGTCAGACAATCTTTAATTTTTGCACCTGGGAAGACAGCACATTTTCTGAGGTTATATCGGTCTGCAGATAGGGCCTTGTTCCTCAACAGGGAATTTGCCCATGACAACAACTCTCCGTTTCTTCTTCACAACAGTTTCTTTCTCCATTCAGGAGGGCTCTGAGGGCGAAAGGTTGTTTGTGGGCAAAGTTTTCCGTGTATTTCTTCACGTTCCCGTGTAAACCTGGTATTGGTTCCTGACGAATTGGGCTGACTGCCTCGATCCCCTGCTTCCTGGGTCACATGCTTCCATTTTCCCCTGTTTCTTCAGTTGCACTTGATTTTTCTCTTTCTGTACCATGAAGGATAATTTGTCGTCAAAACTCTTCACCTTCCTTAATGGTCTTCAATGTGATAACCCCCTTTCCAGTTTTGCAACTTTTCCTCCAACAGGGAAAAAAGCTTGCATTCCCTGGCTTGAGTTTGGCTTTTCCACTGGTAAGTTATGAACATGTAGCAAGAAAGCAGTCACCACTGGCCCTGCCTCTTCCGTTCTTATTGTTCAAGAGATAATCAAGGGTGAAATTGCCAAACTCCGCGCCTAGTGCGGCATTTTATGTGTCCTCCTTTCAGCAGCAACAGCCAAAATCAGTGTTCTTGAGCTGCGGAGATCTTCAATTATCCCAAAGGCACTGGAATCTGCAAATATCTCCTCGGGACTCCTCCCCCCGGTTTACGATTCCTCCTTTCGCAGCAACAGCCAAAATCCATGTTCCTGAGCTCGCGGAGCTTTCCTTATCCCAAAAGGCATGGGAATCTGAATTATCTCCTCGGGACTCCTCCCCGGTTTACTGATGTCCCCCCTTTCGCCAAAACAGCCAAAATCCAGGTTCCTTAGCTCGCGGAGACTCTTCACTTTCCAGAAGGCATGGGACTGCAAATTTATCTCCCCAATCCTCCCTGGTTTTATGAGTCCTCCTTTCAGCGCAAACAGCCAAAATCCGGTTCCTTGAGCCGCGGAGACCTTCACTTATCCCGAAGGCACTGGGAATTGCAAATTATCTCTCGGACTCTCCCCTGGTTTACTGATATCCCTTTCAGAGCAACAGCCAAAATCCAGTTTCCTTGAGCTCGCGGAGACCTTCACTTTCCCAGAAGGCACTGGGAACTGCAATTATCTCCTCGGGACTGTGCTAACAGCACTTCCAAGCAACAACTGGCGGTGTTGTAGCCCAGGAATGAGAAGAGAACATGGTGGAGGCAGCAGGACTTTTTGCCGTTCACACAGCAGGGGAACAGCTGACATTACTGAACCCCAGTAACACAGGAGCAAGTGTTGACTGTGCTAACAGCACTTCCGAGCAACAACTGGCGGTGTTGGAGCCCAGGGATGAGAAGAGAACATGGTGGAGGCAGCAGGACTTTTTGCCGTTCACACAGCAGGGGAACAGCTGACATTACTGAACCCCGTAACACAGGAGCAAGTGTTGACTGTGCTAACAGCACTTCCGAGCAACAACTGGCGGTGTTGTAGCCCAGAATGAGAAGAGAACATGGTGGAGGCAGCAGGACTTTTTGCCGTTCACACAGCAGGGGAACAGCTGACATTACTGAACCCCGTAACACAGGAGCAAGTGTTTGACTGTGCTAACAGCACTTCCGAGCAACAACTGGCGTGTTGGAGCCCAGGATGAGAAGAGAAAATGGTGGAGGAGCAGGACTTTTTGCCGACAACAGCAGGGAACAGCTGACATTACTGAACCCCTAACACAGGAGCAAGATTGACTGTGCTAACAGCACTTCCGAGCAACAACTGGCGGTGTTGTAGCCCAGGAATGAGAAGAGAACATGGTGGAGGCAGCAGGACTTTTTGCCGTTCACACAGCAGGGGAAACAGCTGACATTACGAACCCCAGTAACACAGGAGCCAAGTGTTGACTGTGCTAACAGCACTACCGAGCAACAAACTGGCGGTGTTGTAGCCAGGAATGAGAAGAGAACATGGTGGAGGCAGCAGACTTTTTGCCGTTCAACACAGGGGAACAGCTGACATTATGAACCCCAGTAACACAGGAGCAAGTGTTGACTGTGCTTTCAGCACTTCTGAGCAACAAATGGCGGTGTTGTAGCCCAGGGATGAGAAGAGAACATGGTGGAGGGCAGCAGGACTTTTTGCCGTTCACTCAGCAGGGGAACAGCTGACATTACTGAACCCCAGTAACACAGGAGCAAGTGTTGACTGTGCTAACAGCACTTCGAGAACAACTGGTGGTGTTGTAGCAAAGGAATGAGAAGAGAACATGGTGGAGGCAGCAGGATTTTTTTTACCGTTCACACAGCAGGGAGAACAGCTGACATTACTGAATCCCAGTAACACAGGAGCAAGTGTTGACTGTGCTAACAGCACTTCCGAGCACAACTGGCGGTGTTGGAGCCCAGGGATGAGAAGAAAACATGGTGGAGGCAGCAGGACTTTTTTGCCGTACACAAGCAGGGGAACAGCTGACATTACTGAACCCCAGTAACACAGGAGCAAGTGTTGACTGTGCTAACAGCACTTCGAGCAAAACTGGCGGTGTTGGAGCCCAGGGATGAGAAGAGAACATGGTGGAGGCAGCAGGATTTTTGCCTACACACAGCAGGGGAACAGCTGACTTTACAAACCCCGTAACACAGGAGCAGTGTTGACTGTGCTAACAGCACTTCCGAGCAAAACTGGCGGCCCAGGAATGAGAAGAGAACATGGTGGAGGCAGCAGGACTTTTTGCCGTTCACACAGTAGGGGAACAGCTGACATTACTGAACCCCAGTAACACAGGAGCAAGTGTTGACTGTGCTAACAGCACTTCCGAGCAACAACTGGCGGTGTTGTAGCCCAGGGATGAGAAGAGAACATGGTGGAGGCAGCAGGACTTTTTGCCGTTCACACAGCAGGGGAACAGCTGACATTACTGAACCCCAGTAACACAGGAGCAAGTGTTGACTGTGCTAACAGCACTTCCGAGCAACAACTGGCGGTGTTGGAGCCCAGGAATGAGATGAGAACATGGTGGAGGCAGCAGGACTTTTTGCCGTACACACAGCAGGGGAACAGCTGACATTACTGAACCCCAGTAACACAGGAGCAAGTGTTGACTGTGCTAACAGCACTTCCGAGCAACAACTGGCGGTGTTGGAGCCCAGGGATGAGAAGAGAACATGGTGGAGGCAGCAGGACTTTTTGCCGTACACACAGCAGGGGAACAGCTGACATTACTGAATCCCAGTAACACAGGAGCAAGTGTTGACTGTGCTAACAGCACTTCCGAGCAACAACTGGCGGTGTTGGAGCCCAGGGATGAGATGAAAACATGGTGGAGGCAGCAGGACTTTTTGCCGTACACACAGCAGGGGAACAGCTGACATTACTGAACCCCAGTAACACAGGAGCAAGTGTTGACTGTGCTAACAGCACTTCCGAGCAACAACTGGCGGTGTTGTAGCCCAGGAATGAGAAGAGAACATGGTGGAGGCAGCAGGACTTTTTGCCGTTCACACAGCAGGGGAACAGCTGACATTACTGAACCCCAGTAACACAGGAGCAAGTGTTGACTGTGCTAACAGCACTTCCGAGCAACAACTGGCGGTGTTGGCGCCCAGGGATGAGAAGAGAACATGGTGGAGGCAGCAGGACTTTTTGCCGTACACACAGCAGGGGAACAGCTGACATTACTGAACCCCAGTAACACAGGAGCAAGTGTTGACTGTGCTAACAGCACTTCCGAGCAACAACTGGCGGTGTTGTAGCCCAGGAATGAGAAGAGAACATGGTGGAGGCAGCAGGACTTTTTGCCGTTCACACAGCAGGGGAACAGCTGACATTACTGAACCCCAGTAACACAGGAGCAAGTGTTGACTGTGCTAACAGCACTTCCGAGCAACAACTGGCGGTGTTGGAGCCCAGGAATGAGAAGAGAACATGGTGGAGGCAGCAGGACTTTTTGCCGTACACACAGCAGGGGAACAGCTGACATTACTGAACCCCAGTAACACAGGAGCAAGTGTTGACTGTGCTAACAGCACTTCCGAGCAACAACTGGCGGTGTTGTAGCCCAGGAATGAGAAGAGAACATGGTGGAGGCAGCAGGACTTTTTGCCGTTCACACAGCAGGGGAACAGCTGACATTACTGAACCCCAGTAACACAGGAGCAAGTGTTGACTGTGCTAACAGCACTTCCGAGCAACAACTGGCGGTGTTGTAGCCCAGGAATGAGAAGAGAACATGGTGGAGGCAGCAGGACTTTTTGCCGTACACACAGCAGGGGAACAGCTGACATTACTGAACCCCAGAACACAGGAGCAAGTGTTGACTGTGCTAACAGCACTTCCGAGCAACAACTTGCGGTGTTGGAGCCCAGGGTCAAGAAGGATGTTTAAATACTATATCAAGTATTTTCCTTGTTACGTGTCAATTAAAAATGTCTATACTCCAAACAAGAGAAATATAACCTTTAGTACCATAAGATGATGATTTTACTTAAAAAAATATATGTAAATTAATAATTTACAAACATAAACGCATACATTAACATGTTGAAAAGCAATGCAAACCACAATTAAAATAGGTTAAATAATCTGCTATACGGTTTAAAATAAAAGCATACAAGTACATATCAGAATCCATTAATGATGGCTAAGTAACAGTATGTACACCATTTTTATTGTGTAGACAATGAATGGCTGACTTAAAAACATAATCAGCATTACAAGTTATCTTTGACATTCATAAAACTTTACATTTGGTGAAAAATATCACTAAAATTTTTAAAAAATATCTAAAATTTCCATCATGTAATACTGATAATATGTGCCAATCATTTATATTAACAAACAAAAAATTTAAAAAGTGCATAGTGCAGAGTGAAAACAGATATTTATGCCTGACTGAGGACTTGCAAGCATGACAACGGATAGATAAGGTATATATAGATGAGACTGCATAGCCACAGATGGTGAATGGCGATGTAATACTGTACATCAATAAAGTGTGCAGTTACTACTACATCCTTTTTTTTATATAGCTTTATAAAAGGTTACGTGCATGTATGGTTGCGCCTTTGTTTGGACGCACAGACTGGCTTTCTGCTGTGACGCGTTGGGTATTGGAGCGTCTGTACGTCTTATGACGCAGACTAACATTCACGGTGCGCATCGTTCATCATCGCAAGCGTACCGACAACACAAAGGCGTTGTCATGACTGCTTTACTCAGTAAACATGCACCTATGATGAAACATACACGCATGTGCCCTATTACATAACAAGCTACAAGAAAAACGAGTGTGAGGTGTGACACAGCTGTTTGGTTAAGGTACAGTATTATATCGACATTGTACAGGTGTCGCTATTCAATCTGATAAATAGATATCATTCACCTATTCTATCAGTTGTCGTTCTTTCAGCACCACTTACAGGTATATATTTTGCTATTGTGACTATGCACTATTGACTTTACCAAGGTAATGCATGATTTTTGTTAGTGATTATCATGTTTACATGAAGGACCTTTATGATATGGGCTGTTAACTTTCTAATTAAATATGTATTTTTTAAAATGACACAAATATAAGTAATGTTAAAGAGGACTATTCCTACATGCATTGTTTGCACAATATTACAGGTGTACATCACGTCCCTTAATCAACATTGGATTATTATATTTACTTGTATGCTTTTATTTAAAAGGCAAGAACACTGAAGTATAACCTTCGCACTGCAGCAGTTGTCAAAGTTCAACCCACATTATGCACTTCCAACATTGCAGCATTTGAGTCATGATGTGAGTTGGATTTGTCTAAGCTATGGAGTGACAAGGTTGACCATCAGTATCCTATAGCATAAGTAGGCTTTTGTGTTTGCATTTGTTTTCGACATGTGCATATCTGTAATAATATGTCACAATTATTTTGTTACAGATTTGTGACAAAGACTAATCATTTTATGGTTTTAAAGTTGACGTTTCAAATGTTTACAGCTTAGAAATCAGGGTGTAGCCTCATATCTATGTGTAGCACTAGACACTTTGACATGTCATGTTTTTTTCACCATGATTAGGTAGCTAGCAGTAATTTTTGCTGGACACACAGCAGGGGAACAGCAGGTGTTACTGAACCCCACAAACACATCAGCGATTGTTTTCATCTGTGCATCTAACACTTCTGAGCAGCAACTGGCGGTGTTGAAGCCCAGGGTCAAGGAGGGTGTAGGCAGAGGCCTAGTATAAGATGTTTGAAGTTGAAGTTGTAGTTAGCAGCAGTAATTTTTGCCAGACACACAGCAGGGGAACAGCAGGCATTACTGAACCCCACAAACACATCAGCGATTGTTTTCATCTGTGCATCTAACACTTCTGAGCAGCAACTGGTGGTGTTGAAGCCCAGGGTCAAGGAGGGTGTAGGCAGAGGCCTAGTATGAGATGTTTGAAGTTGAAGTTGTAGTTAGCAGCAGTAATTTTTGCCAGACACACAGCAGGGGAACAGCAGGCGTTACTGAACCCCACAAACACATCAGCGATTGTTTTCATCTGTGCATCTAACACTTCTGAGCAGCAA
This sequence comes from Oophaga sylvatica, assembly GCA_033576555.1. Lineage (NCBI taxonomy): Eukaryota > Metazoa > Chordata > Amphibia > Anura > Dendrobatidae > Oophaga > Oophaga sylvatica. The sequence continues at coordinate 177,588,164 of JARQOD010000002.1, forward strand.
CTGGCGGTGTTGAAGCCCAGGGTCAAGGAGGGTGTAGGCAGAGGTCTAGTATGAGATGTTTGAAGTTGAAGTTGTAGTTAGCAGCAGTAATTTTTGCCAGACACACAGCAGGGGAACAGCAGGCGTTACTGAACCCCACAAACACATCAGCGATTGTTTTCATCTGTGCATCTAACACTTCTGAGCAGCAACTGGCGGTGTTGAAGCCCAGGGTCAAGGAGGGTGTAGGCAGAGGCCTAGTATGAGATGTTTGAAGTTGAAGTTGTAGTTAGCAGCAGTAATTTTTGCCAGACACACAGCAGGGGAACAGCAGGCATTACTGAACCCACAAACACATCAGCGATTGTTTTCATCTGTGCATCTAACACTTCTGAGCAGCAACTGGCGGTGTTGAAGCCCAGGGTCAAGGAGGGTGTAGGCAGAGGCCTAGTATGAGATGTTTGAAGTTGAAGTTGTAGTTAGCAGCAGTAATTTTTGCCAGACACACAGCAGGGGAACAGCAGGCGTTACTGAACCCCACAAACACATCAGCGATTGTTTTCATCTGTGCATCTAACACTTCTGAGCAGCAACTGGCGGTGTTGAAGCCCAGGGTCAAGGAGGGTGTAGGCAGAGGCCTAGTATGAGATGTTTGAAGTTGAAGTTGTAGTTAGCAGCAGTAATTTTTGCCAAACACACAGCAGGGGAACAGCAGGCGTTACTGAACCCCACAAACACATCAGCGATTGTTTTCATCTGTGCATCTAACACTTCTGAGCAGCAACTGGCGGTGTTGAAGCCCAGGGTCAAGGAGGGTGTAGGCATAAAATATTGAGTTATTGCCTTGTTACGTGGCCATTGCAAATGTATGTACTTCAAACAAGAATAAATGAAGTTTTACTAGGACAATAAAATGATGAATTTCAATTCCAAGAATAGAAAAATATTTATACTTGAGAGTCCTCTGTGGTTGATACCGTTTAATGGCTAACTGAAAATATGGTAACAAATTCCAAGCTTTCGAGACTACTCAGGTCTCTTCATCAGGCTAAGACTAAAACAAAAAATGAAGAATCACATATTTCTACACACAACAGGACACAGGAATAGGTAAGACAAGTGAGGGAGGGACAAGTGAGGGGAGACGGGCCAAAAAATGAGAACAAGGATGAATTATCAGCGCCACACAATAAGAGAAAAAATAATGGATTTACCTGTGGCAAAACAATTTTGTATGCCCGGTCATAGCATGATGGATATGGAATTACTGGTATTAAAATATAACTTCAAATATGAGAAAGATACAAAGGTTTCAGAATATAAGCTCATCATGACCTTTGACACTGTTAGTGATGGAATGAATATATCACACGGATTTATGTCATTCTATATCAATTAAGGAATCTGCGTCTCTGCCCTTCCAGGGGCATGAAAACACAAAACCAGACCCCAATCAGAGGGCAATAAAACTTTCTATCCTTATCTAGGAACTGTTCCAATATTTATGTTCATCCCTCTGTGATAATGACAGTTCTGCTACACGTCACTTACTTGTCTTACCTATTGCACTATTCCTGTGTCCTGTTGTGTATAGAAATATGTGATGCTTCATTTTTTGTTTTAGTCTTTGCCTGATGAAGAGACTTGAGTAGCCTCGAAAGCTTGCAATTTGTTACCATCTTTTCAGTTATCCATTCAAAGGTATCAACCACTGCGGACTCTCAAGTCTAAATATTTTTCTATCTACTGGCTAACACGGTACGAAGATACACATGTTTCCTAACTTCAAGAATAAAAATAAAGACACTGCAAATATAAACGCATATATGCACATGCCAACAAGAAATGGAACAACACCCACCCAAAAAATTGGTTACAAAATATAGTGTTGTAAATTTAAGAATAAAAGTCCATTTTTGTATTTATGAATAATGCTTAAGGAACGCTATGTTAAACCATAACATAATGAAGACAATGGATTTTGTAATAGTCACTCATCATCATCATCATTGCAATTTAGATGTGACAGTCACAGACATTTCAATTATTTAAGTTAATAAAATCGTTACTTTGTACAGCATGTATGACATGTCCAGCATGGACTCATCAATGTGATGACACAATAATGTACGATAAAAAATAACCATTTAAAAAAACATAATGCATTGTCACAATTTAAGTGTGTGCCTGCAAGTGTAGGTGAAGCAAAGGCTACGGATAGCAAAGGTATATTCTATGTCTGTATCAGACAGTGGACAGCCTCTGATGGGTAATGGCGATGTTATACTGTACGTCAATAAAGTCTGCGGCTGCAATCATGCATTTTTTGCTTGTACAGTGTTGAAGAGGGTAAAAGCATGTCTGGTTGCGCAAGGCTTTATCCGTCAACACTACCTTCCTACTGTCACGCGTAGGGTAGGGTAGCGTGTGTCAATTAGATGACTCTATAAAATGTGACGTTACGCAGCGTTATTGTGCCCTAGGGACGCCAAAAATACGACAGCAGTAATCATTTACTGTCTAATACTCCACCTATGACCAACAAAAAAAGACCGTTCCCTCTTTAACAATCTACAAGACTAACAAGCATAATGGTTGACGCTGACTTTATTGAGGTACAGTATTACATCGACATTGTCCATGAGTAACTATGCACTGTGATACCTATATACCATTATTAATTTATATATGTTGTGGTTGTTTAAACAGCACTTGCAGGTATAACTACCTATTGTCAGTATGCATGATGCACTTTCTAGATGTAATAATTTATTATTGCACATTATTACCAGGTTTAGATGCTGGCCATTTCATATATGGTGTGTGAAGTTACAGTTGGCATCAGTATGTGTATTTTATAATGTCTGTCATAAATAAAACTCGTGATGATGATGATGAGGATTTTATGATTCGTACATCCATTGACTGCATTATCTTACAGGTACAGATAAAGTTCCTTAAAAAGCATTAATTGATAAGTATGAAATGTACTTTTATGCATTAATTTCAAAAAGTGAAGACTATGTTTTAGTTTTTTGTACCATTTCTAATAGACATGTGCAGATATGCGCTGTGATGACAAATTATTATTTGTCCATATTTGTCATAAAAATGTATCATTCTAGGCCTGGAAAACTTCACAATTTCCTGTTTTAAGCATAACAATCAGGGTGACGGCTCTTCCCTATTTGGAGCATGTTCGACATGGGTTTTTCTGTGCATGTGTAGGGAACAGGAGACTTCTTGCCGGACACACAGCAGGGGAACAGCTGGCGTTGCTGAACCCCACTAACACTATAGCTTGTGTATTGGTCTGTGGACATGACACTTCTGAGCAGCAACTGGCAGTGTTGTAGCCCAGGGAGTAGAGTTCAGGTGGTAGAAAGATGAACATAACAGGGGACATGGATAACGTTGTGAACCAGTTATTTAATCTGAAAACGGACAGACAAATTCTGGCGAGATCCATGCCCTGTTCATTTTCAGAAAAGTAAGCCGGTCTACATTATCGGAGGATAGTCGCATGCGACGGTCTGTTAGTACACCACCTGCAGCACTAAAGACGCGCTCCGATAATACACTGGCAGCAGGGCAAGCCAGCACCTCCAATGCATACTGGCTAAGCTCTGGCCATGTATCCAGCTTAGAGACCCAAAACTTGAATGGGGAAGAGCCATCTGGGAGTACACTGAGAGGGAAAGACATGTAGTTTGTCACCATCTTACGGAAACGTTGCCTCCTGCTGACTGGAGCCGTCTCGGATGGTGTAGACATTTGTGGCGCTGCCACAAAACTTCGCCACATTTTGAACATACTGGTCTTGCCCTGTGCAGAGGCGCTGCTTGTGCTCCCTCTTGTTGCAGAGCTGTCTCCACTGCCTCGACGCACAGAGCTGCTTTGTAAAGCAGTAGCAGCAGCAGTGCTCTCGGCTGGAATGGAGAACATTATGGATTGCACCAGTGTGTCTTGGTACTCCCGCATTTTACGCTCCCGGTTCAACGGTGTGATGAGGCTTTGTAAGTTGTCCCGGTAGCGAGGGTCTAGGAGGGTGTACACCCAATAATCAGACGTGGTGAGAATGTGGGCGATGCGGCGGTCGTTTCTCAGGCACTGCAGCATGAAATCAACCATGTGCTGCAGACTCCCAAGTGGCCAAGAAACGCTGTCCTCTGCAAGAGGCGTAATCTCTGCCTGCTCTGCATCACCCCACCCTCGCTCTACATACTGACTAGAGCGTTGTGTACCTCCCTCTGGAGCGATGTCTTCCTCCTCCATTGACTCCTCCTCATCCTCCTCACAAAGTGAGCCCTGCCCAGCCCTTTGTGAGGAACCACGTTGCGCTGACTGTCCAGAAGGTGATGGAATTTGTGACTCCTCATCCTCCACCTCTTCCAAAACCTCATCCCTTAGTGCTTGCAGTGTTTTTTGAAGCAGGCAGATAAGGGGGACAGTCAGGCTGACTAGTGCATCATCTGCACTCGCCATCCGCGTTGACTCATCAAACGCACGCAAAACGTGGCAGATGTCCTTCATAGAGGCCCACTCAGTAGTGGTGAAGTGTGAACGGCGCAAATTGCGAGTTGATTGCGCCTGATGCAGCTGATACTCCATTACTGCTGGCTGCTGCTCACACAACCGCTCCAACATATGTAACGTGGAATTCCACCTGGTGGGTACGTCACATATGATGCGATGTTCAGGAAGGCGAAATCTGCGTTGCAGAGCTGCAATGCGCGATCTGGCCATGCTGGAACGTCGCAAGTGAGTGCACTCTAGGCGGACCTTGTGCAGCAGTGCATCAAGATCCAGATAGTCCCTCAAAAAACTCTACACGACCAAGTTGAGCACATGTGCCAGACATGGTATGTGAGTGAGGTTGCCAAGGCCCAGAGCTGCCACCAGATTTCGGCCATTGTCACACACTACCAAGCCTGGCTGGAGATTCGCTGGCAAAAACCACACGTCGCTCTCCTGCTTGATGGCATTCCAGAGCTCCTGCGCTGTGTGGCTTCGATTCCCCATGGAAATTAATTTCAGGACGGCCTGTTGACGTTTGGCCACGGCTGTGCTCATATCGGTCGCATCAGGTAAGCGTTCACGGGTCCATGTGGAGGTAGACCGTGACGGCTCCTGCAGCGATGATTCTGAGGAACTGGAGTAGGAGGAGGAGTCAATGTGGACAGACTTGATTCCTGCAATCCTTGGAGTTGGCAGAACACGTACAGCGCCACTCGCAAGATCTGTACCGGCTCCACAACATTGACCCAATGGGCAGTGAGGGAAAGGTATCGTCCCTGGTCATGGGTACTGGTCCACGCATCGGTGGTCAGGTGGACCTTGCTGCTGACGGCGTTTAGTAGCACATATTTAATTTTTCCCTCAACATGCTTTTGCAGACCAGGGACGGCTTGCCTGCTGAAATAAAATCGGCTGGGCACATTGTATTGTGGGACTGCCAATGCCATTAAGTTACGGAAACTGTCAGTCTCCACCAGCCTGAATGACAGCATTTCAAGGGACAGGAGTTTTGCAATGCCAGCATTCAGAGCCTGTGCTCGTGAATGGTTTGCCGAGTATGGCCGTCTTTTATCCCATGCCTGTGCTACCGATGACTGTTTTGTGGCCTGGGAGTGTGAGGATGACAGGGAACTTGCAGCTGTGGGTGGAATAACACTGGGTCTCTGGACAACAGTGACAGAGGTTCTTCCATGGCGATCCTGTGAGGAAGCCGAACCAGCTGTGTGTGAGCTGGAGGAAGAGGCTCCAACACGAGCTGAAGATGTAGGTGCTGCTGTAGGTTGGCCTACATCTCCAGTGTGTCTTTGTAACTCAACCACGTGCTTTGACCGCACATGTTTCCACATATTTGTGGTATTAAGGTTACTGACACTTTTACCTCTTTTTACTTTTTGATTACACATAGTGTTGAGCGATACTGCTCGATATCTAAAAATATCGTATCGAAATTGTATCGCCGATATCACTAAATATCGTCGATATCCGATTACGATACCGGAAGTCCCATGTAAGTCTATGGGAACAAAATATCGCACAAAAAAAACCCTTTCTTTCGTTGTAAACACAAAATATACACACATAGAATACATATATATATATATATATATATATATATATATATATATACATGTCATTGTGACATATATATATATACATATATTTATAGTTTATACACTTCTACATAGTAAAATAGACTCTGATTCAATTGCCGGGTAAAGCCGTGACATACCCCATAGAAGTCGACGGGCTCGGTGCCGAGTACCCCCAAAACCTCTGGCTCTGTGCGACTCAACTTGGGCGTCACGAACAGGATTTTGTAGCTCGCTATAAGCGAGTCCTGTGTGCCTGAATTGAACTGGTTTTGTGCTTGAGAATTGCTAAAATCATCAGAGAATGTATTTGCCATTTTTCAGCCATATCTGCGTCACGACGAGGCACTGGTGAAGAAGAAGGGCGTTCTCTTCGTGGGTGTACACTCACTCAGTGACGCAAAACGATGGCTCTAAATGGTACTGCAATGTAAGATCGTGCCCCACAGCTCTTCAGTTCCGCCTCCTCATCCTCCTCAGTGGGCGGAAACTAACACGAAGGTCCCGCCTCCCTACAAAAGAGGGGCCCTCTCCAGATGCTAATGACACATGTGACTTGGCAGAGATGGCTAATGGACACGAGCAGAAGTGTGAAGGGATGGAGCAGTCAGAGCTCTCCCCCCACGGAAGCGACCCGATCGCCACGGAACCACCGTTGGGCACCCGGCCTGGAAACCCTCCTACGCTGCAAGAAGCGGAGGATACCCTAAGAGGCCTGGCCCGGCACCGGGAGGAGGTCGCCAGGATGGAAGCCAGCTGGCGTGCCCTAAAACTAAACTTGGAGCGGCGCCAATCCCTCTTACCTGAAGTGTCTGTACCGGAAGGTGAGGCACCCGTTCTAGTAGAGGAGCCCTTGCAATGTGATCCGGTTGACGTTGTCGCAGTGGAGGCACCCGTTCGTGCAAAAAACTCTGCACCGGCAGCACCCCAGATCCCGCTGTCTGCCCCTGTCGCTGAGACAGAAGAAGCGACACCTGTCCTCATGGAGGAGGCCGCGCAGGCACCAGAGCACTACCTGCCTGTACCGGAGCCCCGACTGTCATCTGTTCCAGAGCCAGCTGCTTCCTCCGCAGGTGAGCGCCGCCAGGACTGGGGGGCGCCAGGAGAGCTGCCGCAAACCGGACACTGTAAGCTGCAGTTTGATGGTGGAGACATGGAGCTGCTGGTGGAGGAGAATTTCAACCGGCGTCAGGAGGAAGAGTGGAGACGTTGGGAGCGGGAAGCAGAGCGACAAAGGGAGCAGCGAGAAACCCAAAAGCTTCGGCAACGTAACCTGGAGAAGGACCGGGCAGATAAGGACCGGATGAGAAAGGATAAAGGAACCCTGTGGGAGCCGCGGCGTAAGGGTGCAGTACGGAGCTTTAAATTGAAAGGTGGTTGGGGCTTCATCCAGGAGCCTGGACTTTATTTAGAAGTTTTTGTGAACCGGCGGGACGTGGAGGCTCACCTCCCAGAAGGACACCCGGGGAGGGACCTGTTGCCAGGAGACTTGGTGACTTACACCCGACACTGGGGTTACAATGGATGGTACGCCCTAAATGTTACCAGGTGCGACCCCTACTCCCCAGAGTGTCAGGAACCTGTGAGACCCTCGGAGCCTTCAGCCTCCCACATCCAGGCCTCTGCAAAAGTGCCCACCCTACGCCGTAAATCTCCCAAGCCTCCCTCAGTGGTCTCCTCAGCAGCCCCAGCTGTGGACATGATAACTATAGCTGGCCCGTACCCGGCGCCTGTTAGGCCCCCTGGGGTTCGTTCAGTCCGGGACATAGGGTTCCAGACCCGGAGGGAGATGAAAGAGGTGGCCACACAGACCCAGATAGCGGGTCACGACTTGACTGTACAGGCCACACGACGTCATCAGGTCCTGGTGGTCCTTGGTGCCTCGGATGTTTGGCAAGCATCAGAAGAGTACCAGGTGGTACCTGGAACACCCCTGCCAAAGAATTATAAATAACCCGGACAGGGTCCCTGTATGTAAATAGTTAAATTGTTTATGTACCCGGACGGGGGAATGTTCATAAAAAAGTTTTTTAATTTAATAAAAAAAAAAAAACACAGTTTTCATTACTTTTATTACAGTCTCATCCTGCGACGCCATCGATCTCCTGTAAAAAAATGAAAAAAAAAAAAAAAAAGTATACCACCTGACCGACGCAGTCGATAGTAACGAGTGTCCCACAACGATCCAGCTCTGCTACATCAGAATGACAGGCAGAGCCTGTCATCCCGGCGCAGCACAGCTGATTACCTGCTTCCCCGGCAGTGACGTCATCGGACTGGTTTACGGCCGGGATTACCCTGCAGTCACTGCAGTTATCGCGAAAAACTGCATGTGACCGCCAGGGAGAAGATAATGGCGGCCATCAAGCAGTCCAGGACGTGACCGTTGGAGATCTTCTGCCAGGTAAGTGCCGCTGACTCCTGACAGACCCGACCGACGGACACTCACAGTGACAGTGACAAATCCGATTCCGGTATTCGATAAGACGAAAATATCGAAACGAATTATCGAAAGGCCGATAGAGCTAATATCGGACGATAGCCGATATTTGCAGAATCGTATCGCTCAACACTAATTACACAGCTTGCATTTGACATAGCAAATATCTGCAAGTGTGTCAAAAAAGGACCACGCAGTGCAAGTCCTGGGAGCGCCCGTTTTGGCTGTTGGAAGAGAACTGCTACGAACGGGTGCCAAACTGGAGGCTACAGGCAACCGAGTCTGCAGCCTACCTCTCCCTACTGTTTGGACCGTTGGGGCAATCTCTTCCTCAGAGCTGCTACCACCACCTTCCTGTTCCTCACGCCATGTTGGGTCTTGGACCTCATCATCTCCACTACCCTCTTCCAACACCTGCTACTGTTGGGTGGTCTGGCCAGCACCATGCTCAACAGAAACTGGCACCTGAGTCTCATCATCATCAGATGCGTTCTGCGGTGTGCTGACCATCGGCACTGGCTCACCCGCCTCTTCAGATTCAGAGAGACACAGCTGTTGCGCATCACTGCATACTGTCTCTTCTTCACATTCCAGAATGCTGCTTGGCTGGGCCCCTGTTTGCAAGCCAACAGATTCTGAGAACAGAAGCAGAGACTCAGCTGGCTCCAGTTCAGAACTCTCTGACTGCCTGGGCAATTTGGCAGGCGGTGAAGAGACAGATGGTTGTTCAACAGTGCTGTGGTCCTGAGAGGAGGTGGAAGCAATTGAAGTCGATGCATTGGCTGCCATCCAACCAACAACGGCTTCAATTTGTTCTTCCCGCAGCAGGGGGGTACGCTGAGCTCCTACAAAAGTGCGCATAAAGGAACGCTCACGGGGAAAACTGGTGGATGCTGTGTCACTGGGTGCGGCAGCAGCCACAGAATCCCCACGTCCTCTCCCTGCTGAAACTCCACGGCCACGACCACGTGCCTTACTCCCTGCCTTCTTCATCTTGGTAGATTGATAAAGAAAGTCAGAAAAGTTATAAGGCCTAAGTGTGGTTATTCCTCAGAGACTGCAGTGAACACTGCAGACAACTGTTCAGTAGCTGTGAAAGACCCTTTGTGTACTTCTATAGTGTTTGCAACCAATGTATTGTATACGGATGGAAGCGCGTCACACTAATAGATTAGATTTTTTTCAAATATAATGGAGCAGCACCAATTAGAGAAAAATGTGAAGGATGAGGCAGTGACACACGCTCAGCAGACTACAACCAGCAGTGGTTGAAGAACTAACTGGAGCGTAATCTGCACTCAAAAAATGAAAAGCTCACAGACTACAGTGAACACTGCAGACAACTGTTCAGTAGCTGTGAAAGGCCCCTTTGTGTACTTCTATAGTGTTTGCAACCAATGTATTGTATACGGATGGAAGCGCGTCACACTAATAGATTAGAGTTTTTTCAAATATAATGGAGCAGCACCAATTAGAGAAAAATGTGAAGGATGAGGCAATGACACACGCTCAGCAGACTACAACCAGCAGTGGTTGAAGAACTAACTGGAGCGTAATCTGCACTCAAAAAATGAAAAGCTTACAGACTACAGTGAACACTGCAGACAACTGTTCAGTAGCTGTGAAAGGCCCCTTTGTGTACTTCTATAGTGTTTGCAACCAATGTATTGTATACGGATGGAAGCGCGTCACACTAATAGATTCGATTTTTTTCAAATATAATGGAGCAGCACCAATTAGAGAAAAATGTGAAGGATGAGGCAGTGACACACGCTCAGCAGACTACAACCAGCAGTGGTTGAAGAACTAACTGGAGCGTAATCTGCACTCAAAAAATGAAAAGCTCACAGACTACAGTGAACACTGCAGACAACTGTTCAGTAGCTGTGAAAGGCCCCTTTGTGTACTTCTATAGTGTTTGCAACCAATGTATTGTATACGGATGGAAGCGCGTCACACTAATAGATTAGAGTTTTTTCAAATATAATGGAGCAGCACCAATTAGAGAAAAATGTGAAGGATGAGGCAGTGACACACGCTCAGCAGACTACAACCAGCAGTGGTTGAAGAACTAACTGGAGCGTAATCTGCACTCAAAAAATGAAAAGCTCACAGACTACAGTGAACACTGCAGACAACTGTTCAGTAGCTGTGAAAGGCCCCTTTGTGTACTTCTATAGTGTTTGCAACCAATGTATTGTATACGGATGGAAGCGCGTCACACTAATAGATTCGATTTTTTTCAAATATAATGGAGCAGCACCAATTAGAGAAAAATGTGAAGGATGAGGCAGTGACACACGCTCAGCAGACTACAACCAGCAGTGGTTGAAGAACTAACTGGAGCATGATCTGCACTCAAAAAATCAAAACCTCACAGACTGCAGTGAACACTGCAGACAACTGTTCAGTAGCTGTGAAAGGCCCCTTTGTGTACTTCTATAGTGTTTGCAACCAATGTATTGTATACGGATAGAAGCGCGTCACACTAATAGATTAGATTTTTTTCAAATATAATGGAGCTGCACCAATTCCACAAAATAAAAAAAAGAGTCAGTGAGTGACACGTGCAGATTCCTACAAACAGCGGTGGATGCAGAGCAAACTGCAGCGTCACCTGCACTCTCACACACACCTTGCACAGAGCTGTTAAAACAACACTGGCAAAAGGAAGCTTTACACAGCGGTTGGTAAACTAGCCTGCCTAAAGCACAGTACACAAAATCGCAATGTCTAACTGTCCCTCAAAGTCAGCAGAACAGCGTTCTGTCCCTAACTGAGTTCACAGCACAGTGACGCTAAAATGGCGGCGGCGCCTTTTATAGTGCATTCTGACATCATTTCAGCAGCCAATCACAGCCATGCCATTAGTTAAGATGACCGCAGCATTACAGGATGTGCCCACACTTCATAAGATTCCTCATTGGCTGACTAAAATCACATTGCCTCTCAAAGAATTATGGGAACTTCCGATTCCGGTATACGATATTGGAAAAATATCGGAACTAAGTATTGGAATTCCGATACAGCGAATATCGGCCGATACCCGATACTTGCGGTATCGGAATGCTCAACACTACTCACAGCATCTATTGAGGTTAAAGTTAAACACTATATAGGGATTGTACTGTGAGGGCCCAAACAACCTCTGTGGCTGGTGCCACACAGCACCTGGCCCAGTCCCGGAGAATCCTTTTTTCTTGGTATCAAAGCAGTGTCATTTACTGCGCTGTGACATGTGACCGTAACATGTACACCAACACCACAAACACACGTTACTCTTTGTGTAGGCCACACTAGATTCAAATAAAGTGTAGCAGACACACCATCATTCAGTGCCATTAGTGTTTCTTATACCTGTTTGTAGTCCTACAGGAATAAGCACACTAATCCCTAATAATTACTTTCTTGCCTTTATGAATCCATAAATAGAGATGAAGGCAGGGAGTAAGGGACGTCCCCGCGGCGGCCGTGCAAGAGGTGCATCAGCAGCTAGACATGGTGCACATCCAGAGCAAGCAGCAGGCCCAAGTCACTCAGCACCTACTTTCACCCAGCAGCAGTCATTTATGCGCAGCTTGTTAGGAGTGCAGGGCCATAGGCTGATAAGAGAGGATCAAGTAGAAACCGTTGTTGGTTGGATGGCAGCTGAGGCATCCACCTCAATGAGCGCAGCATCCTCCTAGGACCTCTCCACCACATCGGGTCAGGCCACTGAAGAGCAGCACCCATCTGCTTCTTCACCGCCCACTAAATTGCCCAGACATTCAGAGGGCCAGGAGCCAACCTTAATCCTCTTCTCAGAATCTGTTGGCCTGGAATCTGTGTGCCAGCCAGACAGCATTCCTGCAGCTGAAGAAGAGGTAGTGTGCACAGATGCGCAACCACTGTGTGCGTCTGAGGAAGAAATGGAGGGTGGGCCAGTGCCCACAGTGACCAGACCCCAGTCAGCAGATGATGATGAAACTCAGCTGCCAGTTTCTGCTGATGAAAGTGTATTGGATGACGAGGTCCTTGAACCATCATGGCATGCTGAGGGGCAGCAAGCAAGTAGGGATAGCTCAGAGGAAGAGCTTGCAGGTGTGGCACAGCATGGCCGTCCACGTGGGAGAGGAAGAGGGAAAAATTGGTTGTCGGCTCCCTCAACTTCAGCACCCGTTAGGAGCAGGGCTCTTTTAAAGAGCACAAGGGGTGTGCCCAAGAGTTGTGGTGCATGGGCCTTTTTCGACCAAGTTGCAGTTGACGTTACAGTAGTTAAATGCAAGCTTTGTCGACAAACTGTGTGGAAAGGGAAGAACGTCAGCAACCTTAATACCACCAATATGTTGATGCATGTCAGGAAGAGGCACCCTGTGGAGTGGCAGCATCACACCCAAGATGATTCGCCACCTGCAGCTGGTCCCCCACCTTCCATCTCTTCAGCCACAGCGGCCACCTCTTCCTCCAGCTCGCAAACAGCTGCTCCCGCTTCCTCGCAAGAATGCCAGGGTGCATCTGCAGGCAGTGTTGTACGGCGGCACACTATCTGTACTTCGTCAGCATCAGCATCCCAATCGCTGGCATCCTCACACTCCCAATCCAGTGTGCAGCCATCTGTCACACAGGTGTGGGAGAAAAGGCGCCCGTACTCGGCAAACCACCCACGAGCATGAATTCTCGCATTGCCAAACTGCTTGCAGTGGAAATGCTACCATTCTGGCTGGTGAGCAAGCCAGCCTTTATTGATATGTTGGGGTTTGTAATCCCACAATACAGCGTTCCCAGTCGCTTCTACTTCAGCAGGAAAGCTGTCCCCGCCCTGCAACAGCATGGGAGCGTAAAAATAAGCATGCGCTACAACATGTAGTTAGAAGCAAGGTCCACCTGACCACCGACGTGTGGACCAGTCAGCATAGCCAGGGATGCTACATTTCCATCACCGCCAATTGGGTAAATGTAGTTGAGCCTGGAACTGAAGTAGACAGTGCAAGTGCGCGTGTCCTGCCAACTCCACGGATTGCAGGTGTCAGGAATCGAACCCAGTGTCTCTTGTCCACCGTCCAGCAGCTCTACCATCTGAGCTATTCTGCTGGCTACAAAGTTCCTTGCTGAACCCGGATACCATTGACTGTTCTTCCTGATCGGCTTCACCCAGTGCACTCTCGTTTGGCCTCTGATTGCCAATTACACGCCGTATATAAACCTGGCCCTGTGGGTGTGTCATTGCGAGATTATTTTGCTTCCAGCCTTTAGTCAAGCTCTTTCTCCTGCTGTTCCTGCTGCTACAAACACTGCTCTCCTGTGAACTGACCTCGGCCTGCCACCTGACTACACTACCTGCCTCTGCTTCCCCTAGTGTTCGATATATACCCAAGTGCAAGAGAAAGAAGGGGAAACAAACACCAAGGCAGGTTTAGACAAAATAGGTATTTTATTGAAATATCGCATGAACAATTGCACAATAATATTAAAAAATAATAATGTTAAAAAGGAAGCTGGAGCACCACCCTACAGCACCCAATAACCGGGATCAATATCCATATAACCAGGTGAGTATATAATAACAGAAATACATGTGCTAAAATAAAAGAAAGAATATATATGGTATACTACAAATAAAAAGAATTATAATATCCTGCAACACATGACACCCAATTAAAAACAGTGTATTTACCAAAAATAACACAAATGATATGTGTGAGAGTGTAGTTATATAACACACACAACGATGTATAATACAGGTCGTGTAAAGGAAATCTATGTGTCATTGGATGATGACAGTATCCTGCAACACATAACACAGATGGTGTATGTGAAAGTGTGATTATATACAACGATAAATGATGCAAAACAAATTAAGAAATTATTGTTCAAACGCACTCGCATTTGGTGGACCAAAGCGTTTCTCCAGAACTATATGGAGAAAAAACTTATTCCCAGAGGCCTGAGGATTAGAGTTACACCTGCCTTTGTGATTAATGATGACCAATTTGTGGCTTAGTGGGAGGAAATCTGTAATGAGACTTCTTGGAAATTGATGATATTGCTGGTTGATCTTAATGTAAAATCAATTGAAGAAACTGATAAAGAACTTGAAACATTGTTTACCCAAGTTAAATCTACTCTGTCATCGGATCAGGTTAAATGTCTTAATGATTCTCTGGACAAAGATCTAGAACTATTGGTCAAGGAGATTCAGAAGAAACATATGAATAAATTATCTAGAGACCAAAATGATCGTATGCTTGGACGTATGTATAGATGGAGAAAACATACACCCAGTGATCAGATTAACTCTCCCTCTACTGTTTCCCGTATTTCGGTCAGTGATGTGTCTATAACCTCCAATTCCGCCTCTGTGGTTTCTATGACTCCCAAAAGGAAGAGGAATCTTCGTTTTCTGCCTAATAAGCGTAATTTATCTCCAGATTCTGGCAACCATCAGCTTAAGGTAATCAATCTTAGTGCATATACATTTTCTTCTACTGAACTTCAGGTCTTGATGAAAGGACTGATGTTCTGTCCAACAGCCTCTTTCGATTGTTTTTCGGCTGTCAAAGACCTTAACCTGTTTGCCAGAAAAGTACTATTCAGACGCATGTTTTATGGCAAGAAAATTGTAATTCCTTTTCCACAGAGGCGGAACAGGAGGCATTAGCCACTTTGGAGCATTTGGCTGGGGAACACAATGTTGGATCCGAAGGTGAGATACCTGATTCTATCAAGAAGAAGTCGAGTAAATTTCCCCCATTATCCACTTGTGCTGCTATTGACATTTTTGTCAAGACAGTCAGTGGGGAACTGGGTGAGATTTCCTCCCGCCCATCAATCTCCAATCTTACCAACAAGGAAATAGCCAGTCTGCGGAGATTGGCTGACCTGGATGATGTGGTCTTCAAACCGGCGGACAAGGGTGGGAATGTGGTTATCTGGCCTAAAGATATGTATGAAACTGAGGTATATCGTCAGTTGAATAATGGGCAACATTACAAGAGACTTACGTTTAATCCATTAATTAAGTTTCAAACACAACTTAACCAACTGTTGTGTGAAGCTAATGATGAGGGGATTATTACTAGAGATCTCTTGTCTGCCCTTCAGGTCAGAGAGCCCACTATTCCCACCCTGTATCTGCTGCCAAAGATTCACAAAAACCAGGATACCCCTCCCGGCAGACCTATAATTTCAGGTAGAGGGAACTATCTGGAAAACATCAACAAATACATCGATTCAGTGTTACAGCCGTTTGTATCAGCTCTTCCCTCTTATACAAGGGACACCACTGAGTTCCTCAAAAAAATTGATGGGATGCACATTGATCAAGAGTGCATCTTGGTTACCTGTGACGTAGAGTCATTATTCACGAATATACGTCATAATGATGGTATTGCCGCTGTCACTTATTTTTTACAGTTCTCTTCATTTTCTAGGGCTTTCATTATATTTTTTATTAATCTGTTGGAATTCGCACTTACTCATAATTTTTTTATTTTCAAGGGGTCCTTCTTCCTTCAAACCCAAGGAACAGCGATGGAAGCTTCTTTTGCTCCATCCTATGCCAACCTGTTCCTTGGGTTTTGGGAGAGGGACCTCTTCAATTCTGATTTATTTGGATCTATGGAGCGTGTCCTTTTTTGGACACGTTACATAGATGATATATTTTTCATCTGGCAGGATTCCAGCACGGCACTATCTGACTTTATGCACAAGCTGAATTCCAATTTGATCAATGTGCATCTGACCTACAACCATCAGAGGGATGTCATTGAGTTCCTTGACGTTAAAGTAATAAGAGACAGTAATGGCTGCTTACAGTCTAATCTTTTTAGGAAGCAAACGGCTGTGAATGCTCTTGTTCATGCCTCTTCATCTCATCCCAAGGCGTTGATCAATTCTATCCCGATAGGTCAATTTCTCAGACTAAGGCGTATCTGTTCCAGAGAGGATGATTTCTTGGAACAGGCTGAATTATTGAAGGCCCGTTTCTATGAGCGAGGGTATAGTAGGTGATCTGTTAAGAAGGCATTTAATAGGGCTAAACACCAGACCCGTCATAATGCATTGTATGGGATTCCCCAGAAAAAACATACTAGTGATGTACGGTTCATCACTAAATTTGATGGACAGAGTGATCAATTGCGTGCATGTCTGAATAAACATTGGGGTATACTCAAAACGGATGCCATTGTATCCAAGTTCATAGGAGATGGACCAAGCATTACATTCAGGAGATCTGCTAATCTTCATGACAAGTTGGTCAAAAGCTATTATGAACCTAATAAAATACAGGTACCCCATCATGGCTGTAAACCATGTGGTCTATGTGTGGCTTGTCCTAATGTCAACAAAACAACTTATTTCATGAATTCTGATAATACTCGGAAGTTTAACATTAGACATAATATTTCTTGTTCTTCCACACATGTTATTTATTATGCAACGTGCCCGTGCAACCTCATCTATGTGGGTCTCACCACGAGACAGCTCAAGGTGAGAGTGCGCGAACATGTACTGGGGATTAGTGCGGCCATGGATGTAGATGACATTTCCTCTTTAAAGACAATTCCCAGGCATTTCAGACTGCACCATAAGTGTGATGCCTCTGGTCTGAGGGTGTCTGGTATTGATATGCTTACCACCAATGCGAGAGGTGGAAATATGAGCAAAAGATTGGCACAGTTAGAGGCCAAGTGGATTTGGACTTTGAACACAGTCTTTTCCACTTGGCCTCAATGAGAGTCTCTCATATGCACCATTTTTATGATTTATGATATTTGATATTTTAATTGTTCTCTTTTTATCTTTAGTTTCGTGGTTTCCCTTGTTTCTTTCACCACCTGTGGAATATGAATTATTATACATGCATCTTCTTATGACAACATTTTGGAAGACATCCAGATATGGAACATCATCATATATCAATGGAAAAAATTTTTTTTTTTTTTTTTTATTTATGAATCTATATTTTTTGATGTTTGGGAAATTGTAGTAATACAGTTTGGTTTATTATATATCACTGTTTATTATCATTTGATTGATTATCTTGTATTATTATATATTATTTTCCTATTATGATTTTTTATTATTATCATTTTTCCTTGCTGTAGGCAATATTTTGTGTAGAGTGCATGATGTTCATTTCGATCGTATGTCCACATGGCCATGGAGTCTATTTGTATCCTTACCCTTTGGTGGGACACATGACTCAGGACAGCATGTGGCCTTCGCTTGATTTCATCATACATGCGCCCACTATTACACATTATATCTGATATGTATATATTTATGATCTGGTACATGGTTATATACCGCAGATTTTGCATATAGTTCATCTATGTACGGTTATTTTGTACATATAGTATGTCCGGATGTAACATGTTGTGAGGCACTTTTATATATTACACATGTGGTGTTTTACAATATGCTATTAGCTGTTTATCACATACATGCTAAACGAATGCACTTTTTGTAGCTCGGCGCTACCTTGGGTGCGCATATGCAATACTGATTATCCGCTGGTAGTCTCACGTGATCTGCCTTGACGCTGGCCAATTTGCAGCGACTGTGATGATGGTAACGCTGCTAGTTGCTAGGCGCTCCTTGGTGAGCGCATGCGCTGTATTGATCAGCTGATTTATGTCTTACGTGTCCGGATATGATGTAGCCTGTGATGTAAACACAGTGTGTTGCTGGGAGCTCATTTTGTTGGTGCGCATGCGCTATAATGATCTGTCGGTGCTGTGACCGGACATGATGCATTGTCAGTGATGACGAGCCCGCTGTGGGTTCTAGCGCGTCTGCGCCATTTTCAATTGACTATACTATTTATAGACCGCGATTCTAACAATCCTTATCCCCCTGACGAAGGAATAATTTCCGAAACGCGCGTCGGGGCGCGTTTTTGGAAGCTGTACATCCACCCTCTCTGCCCTCCCGATATTTTCAGGTACAGTGTACATTTGTGTTTTTAGTTTTTTTTCACTCGTTTGTAGGTTTATGGTATTACTGCGGTCTATTGGTTGTTATGTGCTGCAGCATGTTTGATTGATTACTGTTTAGTCACTATTTATGCCACATGGTTCTCATTATTACACGTTTTGCATCATTTATCGTTGTATATAATCACACTTTCACATACACCATCTGTGTTATGTGTTGCAGGATACTGTCATCATCCAATGACACATAGATTTCCTTTACACGACCTGTATTATACATCGTTGTGTGTGTTATATAACTACACTCTCACACATATCATTTGTGTTATTTTTGGTAAATACACTGTTTTTAATTGGGTGTCATGTGTTGCAGGATATTATAATTCTTTTTATTTGTAGTATACCATATATATTCTTTCTTTTATTTTAGCACATGTATTTCTGTTATTATATACTCACCTGGTTATATGGATATTGATCCCGGTTATTGGGTGCTGTAGGGTGGTGCTCCAGCTTCCTTTTTAACATTATTATTTTTTAATATTATTGTGCAATTGTTCATGCGATATTTCAATAAAATACCTATTTTGTCTAAACCTGCCTTGGTGTTTGTTTCCCCCTTCTTTCTCTTGCACTTGGGTATATATCGTACTTTACTGGATGGTTATCCATTCACACTTAGGGGTGTAATTGTTTGGTGTGCATATTGATTGATCTTATTAACATATTTGCGTGATATATTTTTATTTTTGACACCATATTTTATTACACTTCTTTTGCTTTTTTCCCCTAGTGTTCGCAGTAACATCAGCTCCAACCCAGACGGGATCCTGACAGAATAATCTCGCGCCAAAATGGAGTCCGCTGTGAACACCCTGAGGCGGCAAGTTACGGAGCTTCAAAGTTTTTGTACTGATTCTCAAGGAAAATATTCCAAGTTACAAACTGATTTCACGGTGATACAACAGGAAGTAATTGAGCTACAAAAACAACTTCTGGACGTGCGCAATTCAGGGTCCGAATCAAACGCGCGGCTGCCGCTGCCTGCAAAGTTCAGTGGGGATCGCCAGCAGTACCGAGGATTCCTCAATCAATGCCGCATATACTTCCAGATGCAACCTGCTCCCTTTACCAGTGAGAGGAAGAAAGTTTTTTTCATGATAAATCTCCTGACGGATGAAGCTCTTGCTTGGGCTTCACCTTATGTAGAAAAGGACTATGACCTCCTTAATGACCTGGAAGCCTTCACCGCAGCTATGAATCAAGTTTTTGATGACCCAAACCGCTGTGCCACAGCAGAAACCAAATTACATAATTTGCGCCAAGGACGTCGCTCTGTTGCAGAATATACATCGGAGTTCCGTCGCTGGGTGGCCGACACCACCTGGAATCCAGCAGCCCAGAGAAGTCAATTTCGACGAGGGTTATCAGAACCAGTGAAAGACGAGCTTGCCAGGGTTGAGACCCCTGATCAGTTGGAGGACTTTATTCAACTATGTATCCGGATTGACCAAAGACTTACTGAAAGGAGAAAGGAGAGACTGCGAGCACTTGGGAATAGCCCTGGCTTCTCATTTTCAGCATCAGACCACCAAGAAAAGACGCACGGTGTGTCTGAACCGATGCAGATCGACGTCATCCGAAGACCACTCTCTGCACAGGAGAAGGAGAGGCGACATGCAGAACATCTCTGCCTCTATTGTGGGGACCCTGGACACTATGTCATCAACTGTCCTAACAAAAGGACTATAGCCTTTACCAACAACAGGTCTGCCAGCAATATGGACCTTTCTCAGCAGTCGGATTCCATCTTGCAGACTATCTCATCAGTAACGCCAGAAATAGACAAAATACATACTACATCATCTCATTTTGTAATCCCCATTCAGGTTGTAATGGGCACCAAAAAAATACAGTGCTCTGCCCTGTTGGATTCGGGAGCAGGAGGAAATTTTATGGACTTAAAATTTACACGTGATAATATTTCCAGTAGGACCAAATACACACCAATTGAAATGGAAACTGTGGATGGATCACCTTTGTCTTCTGGACCTGTCACGCATGAGACAATCGAACTGGAGATTTGTATCGAACCGGATCATTATGAAGCTGTCAGTTTCCACCTTATTTCATCTCTGAAATTTCCGGTTATTCTAGGGATCCCCTGATTTTCAGTCCATAACCCTTCTATCAACTGGGCATCAAGGACCATCACCTTTCCATCTGACTACTGTAAGAATAATTGTCATAAGGAACCCCCTGTTCTCCAACAAGTCTAAATCTCTGAGATTTCACATGAGAAGGAAGAGAAACTACCACCTCAATATCAGCAGTTCTCTGATGTCTGCAGTAAGAAGAAAGCAGATCAATTACCTCCTCACCGTCCTTACGACTGTCCCATTGAATTGCTGCCAGGAGCAACCATTCCATTTGGATGGATTTACAATCTTTCCGAACCTGAATTGAAGGTATTAAGAAAGTTCCTGGATGAAAATTTAGAGAAAGGCTTTATTCGACCTTCCACATCTCCAGCTGGGGCACCCCTGTTCTTTGTTGAAAAGAAAGACTCCACTCTGTGGCCATGTATTGACTACAGAGAGATGAATAATATCACTGTCAATAATCGCTACCCGCTACCCTTGATTCCTGAACTATTTGAGAGACTCTGTTCTGCAAAAATCTTTACGAAGCTGGATCTTAGAGGGCTTACAACCTCATACGGATTCGCCCAGGAGATGAGTGGAAGACCGCCTTCAGAACGAGATATGGACATTTTGAGTCTCTGGTTATGACCTTTGGCCTTAGCAATGCGCCAACCACCTTTCAACATTTTATTAATGATGTATTTCGAGATTTCTTGGACCAATTCGTTGTGGCTTATCTCGATGACATTCTTATATTTTCAGACACCTTGGAAGAGCATTGCAGGCACATCCAGTTAGTCCTGGAACGACTACAGGAGAACCATCTTTACATTAAACTTGAAAAATGTGAGTTTGAACAAACCAGTATCCAATTTCTGGGATATATCATCTCCCCAGAAGGTCTGAGCATGGATCCCAGCAAAATCAATGCTGTAGTGGACTGGCCTGTTCCAAGAAATTTAAAAGACGTCCAGCGTTTCATAGGATTTGCAAATTTTTACCGAAAATTTATAAAGAACTTTTCACGGATCATACTACCAATTACTACACTAACAAAAAAGACCAAAGCATTTTTCTGGTCTCCGGAGGCACAGGAGGCTTTTGACAAGTTGAAAACTCTTTTTACGTCTGCTCCATTGTTAGTACACCCAAATCCTGAATTGCCATTTACTGTCGAAGTGGACGCCTCGGACTCTGCAGTGGGAGCCATTCTGTCTCAGCGAGTTGGGGACAAGATGCAACTTCACCCATGTGCGTTTCTTTCCCACACCATGTCATCTGCAGAAAAGAACTACGACATCGGTAATAAAGAACTGTTAGCCATTAAAGTTGCCTTCTCCGAGTGGAGACATCTTCTGGAAGGTGCCAATCACCCTGTGACTGTCCTCACAGACCACAAGAATCTTGAATTCCTCCGTACAGCAAAAAGATTGTCTGCAAGACAAGCACAAAGGGCCTTATTTTTCTCAAGATTCAATTTTATAATTTCTTACCGGCCTGGTTCAAGAAATGGCAAGGCTGACGCCCTGTCCAGGATGTGTTCGGAACCTCAGGAGAGGTCTAGTAATGACGATACAATTCTAGGCCCTAAAAATTTTTTGGGAATATTGCACTCTAGAGGACTATGTAATAGAATTAAAGATGGATATCAAGAGGACTCTTTCCTTAACCATCCTTTGGAAGACGTAGATCTTTCATTCAAAGAGGGGTTTTGGATGCAGAAACACAAAATATATGTACCTGAATCTTCTCGCCTTGAAGTCCTCAAAAGTGTCCATGATTCTAAACTGGCAGGACATCCTGGAGTTGCAAAAACACAAGACTTACTACTTCGTTTCTTTTGGTGGCCTAATTGTAGGAAGGATGTGAGGAAATATGTTTCAACCTGTTTAACATGCGCACGAAACAAGACCCCACGATCGCCTCCTCTAGGACTTTTGCAACCACTCCCAGTTCCATCCAGGCCTTGGGGATCTATTTCCATGGATTTTATTGTGGAACTACCCCCTTCCAAACAGATGACCGTCATCCTTGTCATAGTGGACCGACTCACAAAAATGGCCCACTTTATTCCAACTGAAGGAATTCCTACTGCTGAAAAAACTGCAGAACTGATGATCAAAGAGGTATTCAGGTTACATGGAATTCCTGACAACGTGGTGTCTGACAGAGGCGTTCAGTTTATGTCAAAATTTTGGAAGAGTTTCTGTACAGCCTTGGGAGTCATGGTGAATCTTTCTACCGCTTTCCATCCTCAGTCCAATGGCCAGACGGAGAGAACGAACCAGACTTTGGAGCAATACCTCCGTTGCTTCATTTCCTATCTTCAGGATGACTGGGTGGACTATTTACCAACAGCAGAGTTTGCCTACAACAACTCCATACATAGCGCTACATCTCAAACCCCATTTTTTGCTAATTATGGAGTACATCCAGTATTTATCCCTAATCTGCCAGTGAACACTCCCATTCCTGCTGTTAATGACAGGCTTGCAAAATTACAGGAATCCCAGAAGGAATTATCAGTGATATTACTCAAGACCCAGGAAGTATATAAGGAAGCAGCAGATAAACATCGGAGAGTGCCCCCTGCTCTTCAGGTTGGAGACAAAGTTTGGCTGTCCACTAAAAACCTTAAGACACATGTGCCATCCTCCAAATTGGGTCAGAAATTCATTGGACCTTTTCAAATTTCTGCAAAAATTAACCAGGTTGCTTTTCATTTAAAACTTCCTAACAATCTAAAGATTCATCCAGTATTTCACATATCCTTGCTCAAACCCTTCTGTGAAAACTCGTTTCCAGGAAGAATTCAGCCACCTCCTCCACCAGAAAGGATCCATGGTGAAGAAGAATACATTGTGAATAAGATTCTGGACTCCCGAAAATTCAGAGGTAAACTGCAGTATCTGGTGCAGTGGGAAGGTTACGGACCAGAGGAAATCCTGCTTTGAGCAGGGGGTTGGACCAGATGGCCCAGGAGGTCCCTTCCAACTCTACCATTCTATGAAAATTCATGGGAACCAAAGGACAACGTCCATGCTCCTGGACTTACAAGAGCCTTCCATCAGAGGTACCCAGATAGGCCAGCTCCTGAGATGTCCAGAGGCCATCCTGGAAGGAGGGGAGTACTGTCAGGAATCGAACCCAGTGTCTCTTGTCCACCGTCCAGCAGCTCTACCATCTGAGCTATTCTGCTGGCTACAAAGTTCCTTGCTTAACCCGGATACCATTGACTGTTCTTCCTGATCGGCTTCACCCAGTGCTCTCTCGTTTGGCCTCTGATTGCCAATTACATGCCTTATATAAACCTGGCCCTGTGGGTGTGTCATTGCGAGATTATTGTGCTTCCAGCCTTTAGTCAAGCTCTTTCTCCTGCTGTTCCTGCTGCTACAAACATTGCTCTCCTGTGAACTGACCTCGGCCTGCCACCTGACTACGTTATCTGCCTGCTCCTCTGCTACCGAACTGCCTTTCCTGTGTACCGACCTCCGGCTGCCACCTGACTACGTTATCTGCCTGCTCCTCTGCTACAAACACTGCTCTCCTGTGAACTGACCTCGGCCTGCCACCTGACTACACTACCTGCCTCTGCTTCCCCTAGTGTTCGCAGTAACATCGGCTCCAACCCAGACGGGATCCTGACAGCAGGCCTCTCCTCTGTACAAATTGACTCCTCATACTCCTCGTCAGACTCGCCTGCACCCAGACATACCACAACAACCGATTTCAGCACAGCATCAGACAAACATCAACAGGCCGTGTTGAAATTGGTTTATCTGGGTAATGTTAGCCACACTGCAACTGAGCTGTGGAACCTCAACCTCCAGCCAGGTATGGTGGTGTGTGACAACGGCCGAAACCTGGTCGGGGCTCTGGGCCTAGGTGGTCTGACTCACATTCCATGCCTTGCCCATGTCCTAAACTTGGTGGTGCAGAGTTTCCTTAGGAACTATCCTGACCTTGAGGAGCTGCTGCAGAAAGTCAGATACGAGTGCTCTCATTTGCGGCGTTCAAGCATGGCTGCATCGCGCTTTTCAGCCATGCAGCGCAGATTGGGCCTGCCCGAGCACGGCATCATTGTTGACCTCCCCACCAGGTGGAATTCAACTTTGCATATGCTGCGGAGGTTGTGTGAGCAGTAACCTGCAATTATGGAGTTGCAGCTCCAGCAGGCGCAAAGTAGGTGACACACATCTCAGCCCTCCCACTTTACAACCACAGAGTGGGCATCCATGAAGGACATATGCACCATTTTGAAGTGCTTCGAGGACTCCACTCTAATGGTGAGCACGGATGCTTCTCTACTCAGTCTGACTTTTCCCCTTATATGCCTTATTGAATCATCACTTAAAGGATTAAGGGATGAGGTTTCTCAGGAGGAGGAGGAGTATGATGAGACACTTGCACCAACCAGTCAATCTTCATCGGCCCGGTTGGTATAAAGCTCTGTGGGTGCCTCACAAAGGTCCATGCAGGACACAGCAAGCGAGGAGGATGAGGAGGACTATGAGGATGAGCCAGAGGAGGAAAGTACACAGCGCTCTACTAGTAGTCACCAGATACAGCGTGGATCGGGTGATGCAGAGCAGCCAGAGCACATTCCTCCAGCTGGTGACAGCGATGCATGGCCAGATGGCAGCCTTCAGCACATGAGTGACTTCATGCTGCAGTGTCTGAGTAAAGACCCACGCGTGGCTCGTATTCTCCACACAAATGACTACTGGGTGGCCACCCTCTTAGATCCACGTTACCGGGACAGCCTTGAAAGCCTAATTACACCGTTGAACCGGGTGCGTAAAATGCAGAAGCACCAAGACGCACTGGTTAATTCACTCATGTACTCTTTTCCACCGCATAGCAGTGATGCGCGTACACTAGCAGGCACCTCAGTGCGTGCTGGGCCCAGCGGAATCCATTCAGAAGCCGGTAGCAGAAGCAGTACTTCTGCTACTGACAGGTTCAGTGTACCCAACCTGTTCCAACGGTTTCTGAACCCACAAACAGTTTGGGCACCATCAGCACAGACAGTGTAGCGCACTAGGAGGCAACGTTACCGTGACATGGTGGCACAATACCTCTTCACCCCTGTCAGTGTGCTTCAGGATGGATCTGCCCCCTTCAAGTTTTCTCTAAGTTGGATACATGGCCCGAGCTTAGCCAATATGCCTTGGACGTCCTGGCTTGTCCTGGTGCCAGTGTGATTTCTGAATGCGTTTTTAGTGCAGCTGGCAATGTACTAACAGACCAACGTACCAGACTATCCGCTGCAAATGTGGACCAGCTTACATTCCTAGAAAAATGAACCAGGCCTGGATTTCTAGTGACTTTTGCTGCCCTGGGCCAGAGTACACAGGTTACATGCATGGTTGTTAGCAGTATGCATGCTCTGTCATGTGCCTATGTTGAACACAGCGTCATCTGTTATGCCCGTGCTCTGGCCTCTACTAGCAACATCTAGTACCTGGTTCTGTGACTGACTCTTTCACCTCATACTGTTTTCCATGGCCTCTAGTACCGCCATCTAGTTCCCATTTCCGTGACTGCCACTTTTACAGCATGCTGTGTTTCTGGGCAACAGTACCACCAGCTGTACCTCGTTAGACCAAAGTGGAAAAAAAGGACGACAGATGCCAAACACCTATAGACAGAAGCACAAGAGGCGGGATCCAGCCACGCCGGCTGTTTCGTGGCAGTGAAGTGCCAAGGAGTAAACTGAGTTCCAGCATCGCCAGCTGGTTCTCAGGAGTGCCCAAGGGCATAGGTACCTCCTGCTCCAAACCGTGTTTCGACAATGCTCGCCGTTACACGGTTGTGTCCGCCACACTGTTCCACGCCCCCGCCGTACATCATTCAGGCTCAGTTTGCTGTTATCCGTGGTGTCGGCAGTGTAGGAGCCCCCTACGTGGACTCTGGGACCTGGCGCTCAAGGCTTGTCTCGACAGTGCCAGTAGGCCTGGCTCCCCCTGCTGCGATTGCAGAGTAAAGAAGACTGTCTCCAGGTTGCGGGGACAAATGCGGCTCTTGCACCTTCTGCCGAGAAGACATTAATCCGGTAGAAGACCCAAGACAAGAAGACAGATGCAGAAGACCCAAGACAGGAAGACAGATGCAGAAGACCCAAGACAGGAAGATAGATGCAGAAGACCCAAGACAGGAAGACAGATGCAGAAGACCGAAGACAGGAAGACAGATGCAGAAGACCCAAGACAGGAAGACAGATGCAGAAGACCCAAGACAAGAAGATAGATGGAGATGTCCCCGGACTCCTGTCTTTTTGCTCTTGAACTTGCGTCTTTGTGGGATGTTTTTTGGCTTCTCGGCAGTGCTTTTGACTTATGTCACTACTACATTGTGGTATCCGGGCTACAGTAATGTCAGCTATTGCCCAGTACAGCCACTGGCACTTTTACCTTCTGCTGCTTATATGGGCTCCAGTAACGTCAACTGGTTCTCAGTAGAGTCAATGGCTTAGGTCCCTCCTTTGTGGTATCCGAGTTCCAGTAACGTCTGCTGGTCCTTGATAGTGCATTCTGGCACAGGTACCTCCTGCATAGTTAACGGGCTTCGGTAACGTCAGCTGGTGCCAGTTAGTTCCATTGGCTCTTATACTGATTTCTGCTGCATATACGGGTTCCAGACTCACCAGCTGGTTCTCTCAAGTTCCTGTGCCTACTGTTACTTCTGGGTATTTCCTCTGGGTTTGGGACATTCTGCGACCAGCCAATAGCAGAATAACCATAGACGGAGGTTTATGAAGCAGTAGGAGCAGATGTACATGAACCAAAAGCAACAGCCAGTCAAATCCCACAATATACATGTTAGGCATTGGCGGGATCCGAAGAGTCTGTGGTCTCCCATCCAGACCCAGATGCTGCTCAGCTTCGCCGTCATTCCCAACGCCTAGCCAATACCAGAGAGGAACAAATTGTTACTTGGGTCTTTGTTCATAGTAGCCTTAAACCTAGGTTACAGAGCAGGAAAAGGCTGTTGTAAGCCGAAGTCCAGAAATGCATGCACTGAGCATGTCCGTGACAAGGCAAGCCATGATTGGTGGTTAATGTCAGCTGATCCTCTGACCTGGCACCGCCTGATTGGTCACGGATGACGTCACCGATGATGCGATTGACGAGATGGCTGGGGGCGGAGCTTAGCCCTTAAATAGCTTGACTGTCCGTGGTGCGGTGCGGTTAGATCATACTAATATAGGCAGTGCTCTTGTGTGAACGTACCAGAATCTGGGCTCCACATGCTCTCTAGCTTTGCTCTCCGGGACCTGCCTATGCCAGAGTATGCTCGGCTAATTAGCACAGGTCCTTTAGGCAGGTTTAGCTTACGCCAAGCAGGTAGCCAATGTGGTGCAGTCTTGCTATGAATATAGGGTAGCTATACACCATGAGCAGACTGCAGGGTGCGTAACCTGTAGCTAACGTGGTGCAGTCTTGCTATGAATATAGGGTAGCTATACACCCTGAGCAGACTGCAGGGCGCGTAACCTGGGCTTCGCCTGCCAAGCTGAACAGAGAGTGGCTCAGTCCGGTCTCACGCCGGCTGGTAACATGTACGCCTGGTGTTAGTCGCACACACTTCTGTTGTGAATAGGCTGGAAATGAGTTCTGAGCAGAAGCTCCCTCTGGTGGTTACAAACGGTACTGGACTGTCCAGTGAAGATTGTGAGGATTGGGAATCAGGTGTTACTGACTGGTCTTATATAAGGGGGTCACCTTCCCATCAGGGTTGCCGGTGATCAATTGTTCTGGTCTCAATCCTTGATTCCTGTTTCCTTGGAAGCCTGCTGTGTCGTGTCTGAATCTCCTGCTAACAGATAAGACATTTTCTTCTTTTTGTTTTTGTGCTTGATTTTTGCATTTTGTCCTGCACTTCTGTGGGGGCCTTCAGGGTCCCCTCTGGGGGCTTTTGCCTCTCAGTTCAGTTCAGCCACTGATGTTTGTACATTTGTTTTTTCCAGTTTTTTCAGTGGCTGCTGTTTTGTTTTTGGTTACACCAGAGAACTAATTTAGGTGGTAGAGGTCGTGTGATCTCAGGTGTTTTTGAAATTAGTAGAGTTGGTGCTTTTCAGGGTTTTTTGGGATTGCAGTAAGTGCCCTTCCTATCCTTTTCTATTTAGTAAGTTTGAGTCCCAACGTTTGCTCATACTATTTTCTGTCTGTGTCAGTATTTCTTCTTGTCTAACCGCCATTACATGTTTGGGGGCTTTCTATGTTCTTTGGGGATCTGCTCCGGGGCAGATAGCTTTCCTCTTTCTATCTTTAAGTGTAGTTAGTTTCTCAGGCTGTGACGAGGCGTCTAGGACCAACGTAGGAACGCTCCACGGCTGCCTCTAGTTGTGGTGGTTAGTCAGGGTACTGCAATCTCATAGTTTCCAACTGCTCTGGTGTATTTCCTTTTTTGCCTGCTCTCCTCAGCTACCAAATCATAACAGTATCACCGGCCTAAACTGAAAATTATATGGTACTCACAGAAGGGAAAAATATTGTGAAAGAAAAAAAGTTGTCAGAGTTGTCAGAGTTGTCAGAGATTTTTTTTTTTCTGTTTGTTGCATTTTTTTTTTCCCCTCTGTATCTCTGGGTGCTGAGGAGGATTTTTTTTTTCTCTCAATGGAGTTTGCACAGTTGTCTGGCCGTGTGGATCAGCTTGCCACTGAAGTTCGGAGTATTGCTACCTATCTTGCTAGGTTGCCTGTTGTGGAACCTAGGATTCCCATGCCAGATTTGTTTTTAGGGGATTGAGCTAAGTTTCTGAATTTCAAAAATAACTGTAAATTGTTTTTTGCCTTAAAATCTAACTCCTCAGGGAACGCAGCGCAGCAGGTTCAAATTGTCATCTCTCTCCTGCGCGGCGACCCTCAGGATTTGGCTTTTTCCCTGACACCTGGGGATCCTGTTTTGAGTGATGTTGATGCGTTTTTTTCAGGCTTTGGGGTTATTGTACGATGAGCCTAATGTCACTGATCAAGCTGAAAAAACTTTTTTGGCATTAAGTCAGGGGCTTGAGGACGCTGAGTTATACTGTCAGAGATTCCGTAGGTGGGCAGTCCTGACCAAATGGAATGACGACGCTTTGGCAGCTCTTTTTCGGAAGGGACTGTCAGATAATGTAAAGGATGTTATGGTGGGATTCCCTGTTCCCTCTGGTCTCAATGATTCTATGTCATTAGCGATTCAAATTGACAGACGTTTGCGTGAGCGGAAAGGTATGCGTGGAATAATGTTGCCTTGTGAACCTGCTTCTGAATCCATGCAGTGTGATAGAGTGGTTTCTGGGGCACAGCGTCATGAATTTCGAAAGCGCAATGGGTTATGTTTCTACTGTGGTGATGCCTCTCATGCTATTTCTGTCTGCCCTAAACGGGAAGACGTTTTGCTCGCTCAGTTGTCTTGGGTAGTGTTCAGACTAAGTTTTTGTTAACTGTTACCCTGATATGCTCTCTGTCCTCATTTTCTGCTCAGGCTTTTGTTGATTCTGGAGCAGCTATTAACCTGATGGATTTTGATTTTGCTAAACGTTGTGGGTTTCCCTTGATACCCCTACGGAAGTCTATTCCCCTACTGGGGATCGATTCTACCCCTTTGGCTGAGAATAAACCTCAGTTCTCTACTCAGGTGATAATGAGGGTAGAACCTGATCATCAGGAGAGTTGCAAATTTTTGGTTCTGTATAATCTGCATGACATTATCGTACTGGGTTTCCCTTGGTTACAGTCTCATAATCCTGTTTTGGATTGGAAATCTGTGTCTGTTACCAGTTGGGGCTGTCAATGTGTTAATACCAACACTCCTGTTTTTTCTGCCTCCCCCCAGGCTCAGAATGTTCCTGACTTTTTGATTGATTTTTCTGATGTGTTTAGCGAAAGTAAATCTGCATCCTTACCTCCCCATAGGAGCTATGACTGCGCTATTGAATTAGTGCCTGGTAGTAAATTCCCTAAAGGTCGCCTTTTTAACTTGTCTGTACCTGAACATGACGCTATGCGGTCTTATATCAAGGAGTCATTGGAGAAGGGTCATATCAGACCATCCTCTTCACCCTTAGGTGCCGGTTTTTTCTTTGTGGCCAAAAAGGATGGTTCATTAAGGCCGTGTATTGATTATCGTCTCTTGAACAATATTACTGTGAAATATCAATATCCGTTACCCTTGATCTCTGATCTGTTTTCCAGGGTGAAAAACGCTACTTGGTTTACCAAGCTTGACCTCAGGGGGCATATAACCTTATTCGCATTAAGCACGGGGATGAATGGAAGACGGCATTTAATACCCCTGAAGGGCATTTTGAGTACCTTGTGATGCCCTTTGGGCTCACTAATGCTCTTTCTGTCTTCCAGTCCTTCATGAATGACATTTTCAGGGATTTTGTGGATACATTTCTGATTGTTTATTTGGATGATATCTTGATTTTTTCCAATGACTGGGACTCTCATGTAAAACATGTTCGGACTGTGTTCCAGATTTTGAGAGAGAATGCTCTGTATGTGAAGGGATCAAAGTGTCTTTTTGGCGTTCAGAGGATCTCATTTCTGGGTTTCATTTTGTCCTCATCTGTTATTGAAATGGACCAGGTCAAAGTTCAGGCTATCTGTGATTGGGTCCAACCTACTTCTTTAAAGGCTCTTCAAAGATTCTTGGGTTTTGCCAATTTTTATCGTAAATTTATTGGTAATTTCTCTGTTATTGTTAAACCATTAACTGATTTGACCAAGAAGGGTTCTGATCTGGTGAATTGGCCTCCTGAGGCAGTCTCTGCATTTCAGGAACTTAAGCAGAGATTCACTTCTGCTCCTGTTCTACGGCAGCCTGATGTTTCTCTACCATTTCAGGTGGAGGTTGATGCCTCTGAAATTGGGGCAGGTGCCGTTTTGTCCCAAAGAGATCCAGAGACCTCTAAAAGTAACCCTTGTGCCTTTTTCTCTCGAAAATTTTCTCCCACTGAACGTAATTATGACGTGGGTAATCGGGAGTTATTAGCCATGAAGTGGGCTTTTGAAGAGTGGAGACATTGGCTGGAGGGAGCCAAACATCAGGCTGTGGTCCTTACTGACCATAAGAATCTAGTTTATCTGGAATGTGCCAAGCGACTTAATCCTAGACAGGCCAGGTGGGCCTTGTTTTTCACACGTTTTAATTTTGTGGTTTCATTTCTTCCTGGCACTAAAAATGTTAAGGCGGATGCCCTCTCGAGGAGTTTCCTGGCGGACTCTCCTGAGTTATCTGATACTTCTGTTATTTTGAAAGAGGGTGTAGTTCTTTCCGCCATCTCGCCCAATTTGAGACTGGCTCTGGAGGGGTGCCAGGAAGATAAGCCCGAGCGCTGCCCTGTTGGGAAATTGTTTGTCCCGGACCAGTGGAAAAAGAGTGTAATAGTCTGAGATTCATTGTTCCGCG
This sequence comes from Oophaga sylvatica, assembly GCA_033576555.1. Taxonomy (NCBI): domain Eukaryota; kingdom Metazoa; phylum Chordata; class Amphibia; order Anura; family Dendrobatidae; genus Oophaga; species Oophaga sylvatica. Next base: position 177,620,153 of record JARQOD010000002.1, read on the forward strand.
TTGGCCGGTCATCCCGGAATTTTTGGTACCAGGGACTTGGTTGGTCGGTCCTTTTGGTGGCCTACCTTGTCTCGTGATGTCAGGGAGTTTGTGCAGTCCTGCGGGACTTGCTCTCGCTCCAAGCCTTGCTCTCGTTCTAGTGGTTTGTTGATGCCATTACCGGTGCCCAAGAGACCATGGACCCATATCTCTATGGATTTCATTTCCGACCTCCCTGTTTCTCAGAGAATGACCATCATCTGGGTGATTTGCGATAGGTTTTCCAAGATGATACATCTTGTGCCATTACCTAAATTGCCTTCCTCCTCTGAATTGGTGCCTTTGTTCCTTCAGCACGTGGTTCGTTTACATGGCATTCCTGAGAACATTGTGTCTGACAGAGGAGTCCAGTTTGTTTCCAGATTTTGGAAGACCTTTTGTTCTAAAATTGGTGTTCAATTGTCTTTCTCCTCGGCGTTTCATCCTCAGACCAATGGTCAAACTGAGAGAACAAACCAGACATTGGAGACTTATCTAAGATGCTTTGTGTCTGCTGATCAGGATGACTGGGTCTCTTTTTTGCCTTTGGCTGAGTTTGCTCTTAATAATAGGGCTAGCTCTGCCACTTTGATGTCTCCATTTTTCTGTAATTCTGGGTTTCACCCTCGATTTTCTTCTGGACAGATGGAGGCTTCTGTCTGCCCGGGTGTTGACTCTGTTGTGGAGCGTATGCAACAGATTTGGGACCAGGTAGTGGAGAGGTTGTCCCTCTCTCAGGAGAGGGCCCAGCGGTTTGCTAACCGGCATAGGACTGATGGTCCTCGGTTTAAAGTGGGGGACTTGGTCTGGTTGTCCACAAGAAATATTCCTATGAGAGTGGCATCTCCTAAATTTAAGCCTAGGTTCATTGGACCTTATAAGATCATGGAGATTCTTAACCCTGTTTCTTTTCGTTTACTTCTTCCAGGGACATTTAAGATCCATAACGTGTTCCACAAGTCCTTGTTGAAGAGGTTTGTTGAGCCAGTGGTTCCTACTACTGTGCCTCCTGACCCTGTTTTGGTTGAGGGCAATCTGGAGTGTGTGGTTGAGAAAATATTGAATTCTCGTTTTTCTAGACTGAAACTCCAGTATTTGGTTAAATGGAGAGGTTATGGTCAGGAAGACAATTCTTGGGTGTTTGCTTCGGACATCCATGCTAGGAGACTCATCCGTGCGTATCATAGAACTCATCCTGACCGACCTGGTTGCTCAGATGAGGGTTCGGTGACCCCTCCTCAAGGGGGGGTACTGTTGTGAATAGGCTGGAAATGAGTTCTGAGCAGAAGCTCCCTCTGGTGGTTACAAACGGTACTGGACTGTCCAGTGAAGATTGTGAGGATTGGGAATCAGGTGTTACTGACTGGTCTTATATAAGGGGGTCACCTTCCCATCAGGGTTGCCGGTGATCAATTGTTCTGGTCTCAATCCTTGATTCCTGTTTCCTTGGAAGCCTGCTGTGTCGTGTCTGAATCTCCTGCTAACAGATAAGACATTTTCTTCTTTTTGTTTTTGTGCTTGATTTTTGCATTTTGTCCTGCACTTCTGTGGGGGCCTTCAGGGTCCCCTCTGGGGGCTTTTGCCTCTCAGTTCAGTTCAGCCACTGATGTTTGTACATTTGTTTTTTCCAGTTTTTTCAGTGGCTGCTGTTTTGTTTTTGGTTACACCAGAGAACTAATTTAGGTGGTAGAGGTCGTGTGATCTCAGGTGTTTTTGAAATTAGTAGAGTTGGTGCTTTTCAGGGTTTTTTGGGATTGCAGTAAGTGCCCTTCCTATCCTTTTCTATTTAGTAAGTTTGGGCCCCAACGTTTGCTCATACTATTTTCTGTCTGTGTCAGTATTTCTTCTTGCCTAACCGCCATTACATGTTTGGGGGCTTTCTATGTTCTTTGGGGATCTGCTCCGGGGCAGATAGCTTTCCTCTTTCTATCTTTAGGTGTAGTTAGTTTCTCAGGCTGTGACGAGGCGTCTAGGACCAACGTAGGAACGCTCCACGGCTGCCTCTAGTTGTGGTGGTTAGTCAGGGTACTGCAATCTCATAGTTTCCAACTGCTCTGGTGTATTTCCTTTTTTGCCTGCTCTCCTCAGCTACCAAATCATAACACACTTCCTAGCAGCTGGCACGTAGCTTCTGTGCAGTCAACAGGGCTACGTCTATACCAGCTTGCAGCACTTAGTGCAAACCTAATATCTGGCAAGTGGCTTCTGTGCAATTAACAGGGCTACATCTACGCCAGTCAATAGCACATCTCCTGTGACGTTAATGGAGATAGTGCCAATTCTACATCTCCCCTAGTGTGATGTAACAAAGACGAGATCTAATGTTAGATTTCTCTTGTCAGTTTGACCCTCATACTCTAGGGGATTTCGGCAGGAGTGACTATAAACTGCATCGCGGACCCCGTGTTCGGTTGCAATCCATTTTACAATAAAGTTGTTGCAAACGAGCGCATGACAGTATCTGACCGCCAGGGTCTAGCCGATCATGGCTGACAACCAGCAGCTGCAGCGCTACGTTCAGCAACTAGAGGCCAGACTTAGGTATCTGGAGCAGGCCACTCCAGTTGCTGATCTAACTGCAGTAGCTACTCAGGCGGCGGCACAAGCAGCAAATCTAGTAAACTCTGCTGTTGTGAAAGCTGCGGTAGCTGCTAAAGTGTCATTACCGCATTTTGCTTTGCCGGAAAATTTTTCTGGTGACAGTAAATCCTGCAGAGGGTTTGTTAATCAATGCTCCATTCAGCTAAAAATGATGGAGGCATGGTTCCTCTCCGAAAGGACTAAAGTGGGTTTCGTTATCCTATTACTTACCCTCAAGGTCTTGGAGTGGGCTGCTCCTCTGTGGGAACGGAGAGATCCAGTAATGGCCAATGTGGGTCTCTTTCTTAGAACCCTAAAAAGTGTGTTCCTCGGTCCTCAGGTTACACATGATACGGCTCTTAAGCTGCTTACATTAGTGTAGGGTTCGACCACCGCCAGTCATTATGCCATCCAGTTCAGGACATTAGCGGCAGAACTGGACTGGTCTGAACCGTCGCTAATCCTGGTGTTCTGGAAGGGTTTGGCTGGGCATATAAAAGATGCTCTAGCCACCAGGGAGATTCCAACCTCCCTGGAAGAGTTAATGACCCTCGCCAATTGAATAGATTTACGTCATGCAGAAAGCAAGTTGGAGCTGAAGGTCTCTAACCCTCGGTTTCCGTTGGCACAGTCATTTTCTAAATCTATTTCCGAATCGTGGTTCCAGACACGGAACCGGAGCCAATGGATATATCCCTGACCAGGAAATGGTCCCCTCATTTCCATCCTACGCATCTCTTGGAGTACCCCAATAATAAGGGTTCCAAGCGGGCGGGAGAACAAGAGTGTTTAACCACCATTGGAGGAGGTGTGTTAGACTCAGAGACTTCTTCCACCACACTAGCCTATAAGGTGACATTGCTCTTTGGAAGAACCATGGTTGCTGCCAAGGCGGTGGTGGATTCTGAGGCCAATGGCAATTTTTTGTCATCAACCTTTGCCCAGAAGCACGCTGTTCCTATGGAACTGCTGTCCAGACCCATAAGCATCAGGGTAGTCAACGGTTCCATGTAAGACACACAAATCACCTACCAGTCTATCCTCCTCACCATGTTGTTTCCTCAGGGTCACCGGAAGGATATCTCGTTCCTTCTCCTTCCCGGAGGATTGGATGAGGTGCTATTGGGTCTTCCATGTTTACGTTCTCACAATCCACATATAAACTGGAACACGGGGACAGTTTATTCATGGGGTGAGAGATGTACTACCCAGTGTATGGTGGCATCAACCCGGAAGGTTGCCTTAGACCCACCGGCAGGTCTGAAGGCACTTCCAGAGCAGTATTGGAGTTTTGCAGACGTTTTTCTAAAAAAAGCTACAGAGATCTTGCCTGCCCATTGACCCTATGACTGCGCTATAGATTTGATCCCCTGATCAGAGCCTCCTCGCATATAGTTTACCCCATGTCTGTCCCCGAGACCCAGGCAATGTCCGATTACATCAAGGAGAATCTGGCTCGGTGGTTTATCAGGAAATCGATCTCTCCTGCTGGAGCGGGGTTTTTCTTCGTCCAGAAGAAAGGAGGTGACCTACGTCCATGCATAGATTACAGAGGATTAAATGCCATCACCATTAAGAACAAATATCCGCTGCCTCTGATTTCTGAGTTATTCGACAGGTTGTGAGGGGCTAAGATCTTTACAAAATTGGATCTGCGTGGGGCATATAATCTAATACGGATCTGTGAGGGCGACGAGTGGAAGACAGCTTTTAATACGCGTGATGGGCACCACGAGTACCTCGTCATGCCCTTCAGGTTATGCAATGCCCCGCCGTTTTTCAGGATTTCGTCAACAATATCTTTCGAGATTCACTACTGTCCTCTGTGGTAGTATATCCTGATGATATCCTGATCTTTTCCCCAGACCTTTCCACACACAGAGAGGATGTTCGCAGAGTTTTTGAACGTTTGCACGCAAATTATCTGTATTGCATGCTGGAGAAAGGCCAGTACGAACAAGATTCGTTGCTATTCTTGGGGTACATTGTATCCAGTAAGAGCTTGGCCATGGATCCCCAAAAACTGGTCGCCGTACAGAATTGGCAGGAGCACCACTCTCTGAAGGCGATACAGCGCTTCATGGGGTTCATCAATTATTATCGGCAATTTATACCGCATTTTTCCACACTGGTGGCTCCTTTGGCCACGCTAACCAAGAAAGGTGCCAACCCAAAAAACTGGTCTAAAGAGACATCTGAGGCTTTCTGGGAGATCAAGTCTTATTTTTCGAAAGCTCCAGTCCTACATCATCCAAAGGTCAATAAGCCATTTTTTCTGGAGTCAATGCCTCCTCTGTAGGAGCAGGTGCTGTCCTTTCTCAAAAGAATGGGCAGGGTCGGAGAAGACCATGTTTCTTCTTCTCCAAGACCTTTTCTCCAACGGAGAGGAATTATACACTTTTGGATAAAGAATTACTCGCCATAAAATTGGCTTTTGTTGAATTAAGGTATCTTTTGGAGGGAGCTAAACATCCGTTTGTGGTGTGTTCCGACCATAAGAATCTCTCGTACCTGCAGACGGCGCAGCGTCTCAACCCGAGGCAGGCTCGGTGGTCTCTCTTTTTTGCCCGATTCAATTTTACCATCAATTTTCTAAAAGGGGAGAAGAATCCTGGGGCGGATGCTCTATCTCGGTCTATGGATACGACGGAGGACGATGACGAGTCCAGACTTATCGTTCTTCCTGAGAGTATGCGAACAGTGGCACCGGTGACTCTAGACCAGGTTCCACCCGGGAAGATGTTTGTTGCTCCTAATCTACAGAATGAGGTGCTCTCAAGGGCACATGCCTCTAAGATCGGAGGTCATTTTGGAATCAACTCACCACTGAGTTCCTCCAACGCTCGTATTGGTGGCCTCGGTTGTCCCAGGACGTTAAAGAATACGTCCAAGCATGTATCTCCTGCGCGAGAAATAAATCGTCTCATCAGAGTCCGGCAGGTCTTCTACATCAGTTACCCGTGGTGGATAGACCTTGGGAGCTGATTGGGATGGATTTCATGGTTGTTACCTAAGTCCCGGGGTAATACGACCATATGGGTGGTTTCTGACCATTTTTCTAAGATGGTTCACCTGGTACCCATTCCTAGGGTTCCTTCTTCCCGGGTTCTAGCATCACTATTTATCCATCACGTTTTCCGTCTTCATGGTATGCCTGATAAGATTGTTTGTAACCGAGGACCTCAGTTCACCTCTCAGTTTTGGAGAGAATTGTGTAATTTGTGTAGTATTGAACTGAACCTCTCTACTGCCTATCACCCAAGGACCAATGGCCTGGTGGAACGCACTAATCAGATGCTTGTGACATACTTGCGTCATTTCGTTTCTGCCAATCATAATAATTGGGCAACTTTGCTTCCTTGGGCAGAGTTTGCTCTAAATAATGCAGTAATAATTACACAGGTCAGACCCCTTTCCTTTTGAACAATGGTCAGCACCCGCGTGTGCCAGTCCCTATGCCAGTTAACTCTAGGGGGCCTGGGGTCAGAGATTGGGCTATGGAGGCACGGGACATCTGGGATCAGACGCAGGAAGCGTTATTGGCCTCCAAAAATCGGATGAGACAGTCGGCTGACACTCATCGTCGTCCAGCTCCCGTATTCTCTCCGGGTGACAGGGTCTGGCTCACGGCTCGCAATATCAGAGGTCGTGGGGAATCAGCTAAATTCGCCCCTCAGTTTATTGGTCCTTTTAAAATTCTGACGCAAGTAAATCCCATGGTGTATCGTCTGCAATTGCACTTGAAGATACATGACACATTCCATGTGTCGCTCCTGAAACCCGTTCATCTGACGAAATTCTCGGAAGTTCAACACGCTTCTGACACTGGGGGTGAGGATTTCGAGGTAGAGGCGATTGTGGGGTCTAAGATGGTTTGTGGCAAAAGATTCTATTTGGTACACTGGAGGGATTGTGGTTCTGAGGATCACACTTGGTAACTCGTGGACCATATTCATGCTCCCCAGCTCATTGAGGAATATGGGCGTCAAGTGGGGGGGATGTTAGAGGGGAGAATAATGTTAGACATCGGGTGGCGGTGGGATCCAAAGTCTCCCATCCAGACCCAGCCGAGGCAGATGCTGTTCAGCTTTGCTGTTGTTACCAACGCCTAGATAATACCCGAGAGGCACAAGTAGTTACTCTGGTCTTTGTTCATAGTAGCCTTAAACCTAGGTTACAGAACAGGAAAAGGCTGTTGTAAGTCTAAGTCCAGAAATGCCTGCACTGAGCATGTCCGTGACATTCCAAGCCCTGATTGGTGGTTAATGTCAGCTGATCCTCTGACCTGGCACCGCCTGATTGGTCACGGATGACGTCACCGATGATGCGATTGACGAGATGGCTGAGGGCAGAGCTTAGCCCTTAAATAGCTTGTCTGTCTGCGGCGCGGTCAGATCATACTAATATAGGCAGTGCTCTTGTGTGGACGTTCCAGAATCTGGGCTCCACATGCTCTCTAGCTTTGCTCTCCGGGACCTGCCTATGCCAGAGTACACTCGGCTAATTAGCACAGGTCCTTTAGGCAGGTTTAGCTTATGCCAGGCAGGTAGCCAATGTGGCTCAGTCTTGCTACGAATATAGGGTAGCTATACACCCTGAGCAGACTGTGGGGCGTGTAACCTGTAGCTAACGTGGCGCAGTCTTGCTACAAATATAAGGTAGCTATACACCCTGAGCAGACTGCGGGGCGCGTAACCTGGCATACCTGCAAGCTGAACAGAGAGTGGCTCAGTCCGGTCTCACGCCGGCTGGTAGCACGTACGCCTGGTGTTAGTCAAACGCACTTCCTAGCAGCTGGCACGTAGCTTCTGTGTAGTCAACAGTAGGGTTGAGCATTCCGATACCGAAACCCGATTCCGATACCTGAAATCCAATGTAAGTCTATGGGAACAAAATATCGGAACATTTTTAATTCCGATATTTTGTTCCCATAGACTTACATTGGATTTCAGGTATCGGAACCGGGTTTCAGTATCGGAATGCTCAACCCTAGTCAACAGGGCTACGTCTATACCAGCTTGCAGCACTTAGTGCAAACCTAATATCTGGCAAGTGGCTTCTATGCCATTAACAGGGCTACATCTACGCCAGTCGATAGCACATCTCCCGTGACGTTAACGGAGATAGTGCCAATTCTACATCTCCCTAGTGTGATGTAACACAGGCGAGATCTAATGTTAGATTTCTGTTGTCAGTTTGACCCTCATACTCTAGGGGTGTTCGGCAGCAGTGACTATAAACTACATTGCGGACCCCGTGTTCGATTGCAATCCATTTTATAATAAAGTTGTTGCAACTGAGCGCATGACAATACAGAAGCTATGCACTGGGATCAAACATCAGAAAGATTGGTGGTTGGTGCTGGTGAAACTCAAGCTGAGGCTGGTGGTGTGCGATAATGGGAGAAATTTCGTAGCAGCTCTGGGCTTAGCCTTTTTGACACTCATCCCTTGCCTGTTGCATGTGCTAAACTTGGTGATGCAGAGCTTCCTGAAAAACTATCCACATATGTCAGAGCTGTTTCTGAAATTGTGGAAAGTGTGTGTGCACTTTTATCATTCTCACCCTGCTGCTGCTCGCCTGTCTGAGCTGCAGTGTCACTTATGCCTTCCCACTCACCGTCTAATATGTGATGTATCAGCAAGGTGAATCTTCACCTTCCATATGTTGGCAAGACTATGCGAGCAGTAGCAGGCAATAGTGGGGTTTCAGTGGAAGCATGCACAGTTGAGTCACACTGCAGAACCACACCACTTCACCACCAATGACTTGGCCTCTATGAAGGACATGTGTGCCGTGTTGCCCTGCTTTGAATATTCCACCAATATGGCCAGCGCTGATGGTGCCATCATCAGCATTACTATACCACTTACATGCATGCTAAAAATAAAAACAGTCCATGATGGATGAGGTGATGGCAGGAGGAAGAGAATCAGGAGGACGAGCAGGGCCAATGCACACTGTTGTCAGGCCTGTTATTCACACATGGCTCGGAGGGTGGTTACTGTCCTAACATTGGCCAGGTACCAGACAGTAAAGCCAGGGGACAGTTTGGGAGGATGAGGTTGAGGATGCGGGGGAAGAGAAACAACCTTGTTTACAGCAGTGTGGCACTCAGATCAGCTCACGGGCATCACTGGAGCGTGCCTGGGGGGATACAGAGAACCCAGATGATATACCTCCCACCGAGGACAGCTTGTTCTTGTCCCTGGGCAGCCTGACACACATGAGCCAATACATGATGCAGTGTCTGTACAATGACCACCGAGTTACCTGTATTGGTATCAGTGCAGATTACTGGGTGGCCACCCTGCTGGATTCCCGCTAAAATGACAACGTAGCATAAATACTTCCATCACTGGATAGGGATTGCAAAATGCGTGAATACAAGCACACGCTGGTAGAAAAACTAATAATAGCTTTCTCACCTGACGGTGTGGGCTCAGTGGAACAACAAAGCAAAGGCGCAGGAGGAAGTCACCAAAGCAGCTGGGACACCACTAGCACTTCAGAAGGCAGGGTTAGCATGGCTGAAATGTGGAAAAACTTTATGAACACGCCACAACATCTGGCACCATCATCTGATATGGTTCATATTAGCAGGAGGTAGTATTAAAACTACATGGTGGAAGAGTACGTGTCCACACGTCTCTACCTACTAACAGATGGGTGTGCCTTATTTAACTTATGGGTTCCCAAATTGAACGCTTGGCTTGAGCTTGTCCTTTATACCTTGTATGTGCTAGTGTACTGTCGGAACGTGTGTTTAGCACAGCAGGGGTGTCATCACAGACTGGCGCATCCACCTCTCCACATCCAATGTGGGGAAACTAACATTCATTAAAATAAACCATGCGTGGTTCCCACAGGACTTGTCCATTCCTTTGGATGACTAGAGAACTATAACAGTGGCACCCAGCCAGTCTTCAACTCTATTTCCCATTCATTTCATTTAGGCGCCTCCTTGCCAAATAATAAAAACCCAATAAACTGTGTTAACTATCTCCTCCTCTGACTCTTACATCTACACTGCCACATCCACATACTCAACCTGCTCCTCCAGTTGGACCTTCTCCCCCGGTTGAAACTTGTTAATTTATTTCGGGTTCATTCTATATTCTTTGAAGTCAGTTCCTTAAAAAAAAAAGTGTTGGATTACTCCTCCCTTGCCTCTTCCAACCCATACCTATCCACATTTGTTTGAATGGTAATTGTGCAGTTTTACAGCCATTTAAAGCACCAAAGTTTTTACTGTATATTCGCCAAACCCAGTGAACTCGAACATCCACGGGTTCACTCATAACTATAACAGATTAATTTGATGCAAAATGAATTCATGTTTAACTTAATGAAATTTGCATATTCTGGCGTATTTGAACAATTTGCAATTAGATTAGTGTGAACCGCCATAAAAATGCCAGCCACCATCTTTCACATTGAAGAAGATTGCATCAGCCACAAACGGCTCACATAACTTCATGCTTTACTGCATGTCTATCCAATGCCTTACAGCTACCACTTCAGATGGTATAACAAAGGTAATGAGGAGGGAATATCATAAGCTGTACAAAATCTGCAGCAATTTTAGGGTGATTTAGAATAATGAGAGGATAACAGAGCTTACAGCTAATCAATAGAGATAAGAAGACAAAGCACTAAAATATATGACAAATTCTCATATTATTGATGCCTCTCCATTATTAACCGGGCTTAATGTCACCTTACAATAGCAAGGTGACATTAACCCCTTATTACCCCATATGCCACCGCTACACGGCAGTAGGAAGAGAGGGGCTAAGTGCTGGAATTGGCGCATCGTACAGATGCGCCAATTCAGGGGTGGCTGAGTGCTGTTATTTTTAGCCGGCGGGGCCAATATCCAAGGCCCCTTCCAAGGCTATGAATATCAGCCCGCAGCTGTCTGCGTAGCCTTTCTGGCTATAAATTATCATTTTTGGGGGGTCCCCCTATTTTAATAGCCAGTAAAGGCTAGCTGCGGACTGATATTCATAGCCTGGAAAGCTCCAATTATATTAACCCCTTCCCAGGCTAGAAATATTGGCCCCGGCCGACGGCTTTCCCCCTCTGGCGCAGAAAATTGCGCGGTAGTTCACACCTTTTTTTCCCATTTTTTTAATTAAAGATATTGCATGAGGATTTTGTGTGTGTGTCTTTAACTATTTATGTACCATTTTTTATCTATCTATCTATCTATCTATCTATCTATCTATCTATCTATCTATCTATCCCATATCTATCTATCTATCTAATCCAATATTCATCTATCTATCCCATATCTATCTATTAGTGTTGAGTGATACTGCCCGATATCCCGAAATATCGGATCGGATTGGATCGGCCCGATACTCAAAAAGTATCGGGTGTCGCCGATCCGATACCGGAAACCCAATGCAAGTCAATGGGATAGATATATCGGAACTAAAAAAACCTCTTTCTTTCCTTGTAAACACTAGATATACACACATAGAATACATATATATATATACATGTCATTGTGACATATATATATACATATATTTATAGTTCATACACTTCTACATAGTAAAATAGCCTCTGATTCAATTGCCGGGCAATGCCGGCTTTTGTGAAATTACAGAACCACCCGACATGAAATGACACATGGTTTACATAGAGTTAACCATGTCATTTCATGTAATTTGATATATGGTTTTCACTAACAATTACATGAGTGTATGTGTGCAAAATTTCACACATGTAGGGGGTTAATTAAAGGTGTAAAGTCGTTGTAAAAAAACAAATTTTTTTGCTACGAATTTACACCTTTAATTAACCCCTACATGTGTCAAATTTTGCACACATACACTCATGTAATTGTTAGTGAAAACCATATATCAAACTACATGAAATGACATGGTTAACTCTATGTAAACCATGTGTCATTTCATGTCGGGTTCTGTATTTTCACAAAAGCCGGCAATTGAATTAGCGGCTATTATACTATGTAGAAGTGTATGTACTATAAATATATATATATATATATATATATATATATATGTGTCACAAATTCAATGACATATATATATATATATATATATATATATATATGAGGTGTAAAATTGTTGAAAGAAAATGCATGGGCTCCCGCCCTATTTTCTCAACCAGACAGACAAAGCCAGCGAGTGGGAGCAGATAATAGCCCAGAGAGGGACCATTATTTTTGCCCCCCCCTGGCTACTAACATCTGCCCCCAGACACCCCAGAAAAGGCAAATCTATAATGAGATTCACCCTTTCTGGCACTTTGCCCGTCTATTCCCATTGCCCTGTAGCTGTGGCGAATGGGTTAATAAGGGGTTAAAACCACCTTGCTATTAAAAGGTGACTTTAAGCCAGGTTAATAATTGAGAGCTGTCAATTAGACAACTATCAGTTATTAATCCTATTGTATGAAATAAAAATAAAACACACACACTTTAATTAAAAATCATTTTAATGAAATAAATACACAGTTTTTGACCATATTTTATTTTACTGCCATTCCTTGCGAAGCCCTTGTTCACCTGTAATAATAATAAAATAATAAAGCAACATTATTCTTACCTATCCGATGTTCAGTCAGGTCCCCCGATGTAATCCTTCTGAAAGGGTTAATGTTTACTGCAGAGACCGCAGCTAATGCTGACAGACTCCCAGTAAACCCCTGACTGAATCATCTCCTCTCCTGGCTGACAGGAGAGGAAGTGGTTAGCATAATTGATTGCTTCCCACTTTCACTTCAGGTCAGCCCGGGATACCGCACTGCATCAGTGACGTCAGAGGGAATCCCGGCTGACCTGAAGTGAACTGATTAACAAAAATAGAGGATCCCCTCAAAAAAAATGGCGTGGGGTCCCCCCTATTTTTGTTAACCAGCCTGATAAAGCAGACTACTGAGGCCTGGTTTTTCAGGCTGTTAAGGAGCCAATATCCATGGACCTTGCAAGCCTGATAATACCAGGCCACAGCAGTCTGCTTTTCTTGGCTGGTTAACACAAATAGGGGATCCCCTCGAAAAAAAAATGGCGTGGGGGTCCCCCTATTTTTGTTAACCAGCCAAGTAAAAAGCAGACTGCTGTGGCCTGGTATTAAAAGACTGTCAAGGCCCATGGATTTTGGACCTCAATAGCCTAAAAATACCAGGCTGCAGCAGCCCCACAAAGGGTGCATCCAAAGATGCGCCAATTGTGGCTCTTTACCCGGCTCTTCCCACTTGCCCTGTAGTGGTGGCAAGTGGGGTAATAAGGGGTTAGTATCACCTTTGATTGAAAGGTGACAATAAGCCCGGTTAATAATGTAGAGGCGTCAATAAGACACCGATCCATTATTAATCATAGTTTGTAAATTTTTTAAAAAATACACAGCCAGAAAAAAGTATTTTAATGAAATAAAACACCACACAGTTTTCATTATTTTTATTGCATGCTCATCCTGCGATGCCATCGTTCTCCTGTAAAAAAACAAAAATAACAAACCAACACAAATACTCCCTGTCCGACGCAGTCCAAAATCACGAGTGTCCCACTGAGCCTGACATCCACATAGAGCAGAGCTGCTTACCATTGCTGCTTCCCCGGCGGTGACGTCATCCGGACTGGTTTAAGGCCAGCTGTCGCGAGAGTACAGCTGGCCGAGATTACCCAGTACCCAGCAGCCCGTGCAGTTATCGCGACATGCTGCACGTGACCACCAGGGAGAGGGTAATGGCTGGCCTGGATGGATGGATGGACGTGACCGCCGGGGATCTTCTGCCAGGTAAGTGCTGCTGACACCTGACAGACCTGACCGACACTGACAGTGACAGTTTCGGGAAGTTCCTGTGTCACGTACTTCGTTCTGTGACACAAGAACTCCCCATAGACTTTAGAGGAAAACTCAGATTCCGGTATCCGATATGACAAAAATATCGGAACTCAGAATCGGAATTCCGATACAGCGAATATCGGCCGATACCCGATATTTGCAGTATCGGAATGCTCAACACTACTATCTATATATCTATCTATCTAGATAGCTAGCTAGCTATCATCTATCTATCTATCTTTCTGTGTGTAATGAAGTATGGGTTGGACAAATGTAAAAGAGGAGGTTGGACAAGAAATGACATCACAAACTTTTTTTTTTGTTAAATAACATATCTTTATTTAGCTTACAAAAACACATACAAATCCGCATCAAAAACGCATAAAAAAAATGCACCTGCGTTTTCTGCCATGAGGTGCGGATTCTGTGCCAAAAATTCCGCAGGCTAATCTATAAAGTGTGCACATACCCTTAATACATTAAAAAAAAAGCAAGCCACATACATTTACAGAAATAAAAATTGAAATTAGTGTTTGTCACTAGTGTCCAGTTTTTGCGTTTCTTCTGCAATTCTTTTTCTGAAGGGGGAATAATTGCTTTTTTCTTTTTAAATAGAAAAGAACATCCCCCAAAATCCAGAAATTTAACTGCAACTATCTACCTCTAAAGTGTACTTTTTGCAAATTTTTTATACTTACAATCCACACTAATACTGATATAGGTGCGATTTTCTGATCGTATATCTACATGGAAGAGATGAGCAAATTTGAGTGTAATTGCATTCTACTTGATTATACAAAAAAAAATCAGCATTTTTGAAAATATTAATATTTATAATTTCGCCTCACATGGATTCAGCAAAATGGCAGCTGGTTGGCTGCCATTTTATTGAACCGTAAATAGCCAGAAAAAGTATAAAAAACAAAAAATCTTTTACTGACCTGTCACCTGTCTGGCCTTTCGATTGCTTGTCCAGTGCTCAGAGACGCTTTTTCTTTCCCATGTCTCCTAGCATGTTTACTCTAGGCAGGGGCTTTTGGCCATGATCAGGTCTCTGAGATCAATGCGTGTCACAAGTTGTCACGTCACAGATTACCCTCTTAGTGCAATGACCTCCAAGGCCTATTTCCTGCTTGCCATATCATTACTCAAGGCTAGGGTTGAGCGAAACAGGTCGTTAAATTTCAAAAGTTGCCGATTTTCGCCAAAGTCGGGTTTCATGAAACGAAACCCGACCGTAGCGTGAGTTCGGTCACTCGTTCGGCGACCATTTTCTCAGAGTCGGTTTCCCCCTACTACTTTAAGCGCCTTTTCTCGGCCAATGAGCAAGGACGCAGGCTGTGGGAAACTCGATGACATGGACAGCGGCCAGCACCATCTTAGAGAAGGGCATTGCAGCGATTGGCTGGCTTTCTGAGGCGTCACAGTGCATATAAAATCCCTCTGCGCCAACCGATCTCAGTGTAAGGAGAGGTTGCTGCTGGTGCTTCTCATGAGGGAGAGCGTTAGGCAGGGCCCAAAAAAATAAAATCTGCTTGTGCTGATAGCGATTAGCTGTACAGTCACTGTGCAGTGACAGGGGAGGATTTTAGTGTGTGCAGCAACGCTGGTTCTTAGGCTGCCTGCCAGTGACAGAGTACAAGTTGCTTGTGTGTAGCAGCAGATCTGAATATTAGTCTGCCTGCCAGTGCTAAGGGTGAAATTTCTTTGGTGGAGCAGCAGAGCTGATTACTAGGCTGCCTGCCACTGATAGGGTAGAAATTGCCTGTGTAGAGCAGCAGAGCCGATTACTAGGCTGCCTGCCAGTGATAAAGGGGAAAATTATTTGGTGGAGCAGCAGAGCTGATTACTAGGCTGCCTGCCAGTGACAGAGTACAAATTGCTCATGTGTAGCAGCAGATCTGAATATTAATCTGCCTGCCAGTGCTAAGGGGGAAATTTCTTTGGTGGAGCAGCAGAGCTTATTTTTAGGCTGCCTGCCAGTGAGAAGGGGTAAATTTCTTCCAGTTACCGAGTGTTCATTTTTTCCCACACTGTATAGAACTGTACGCTCCTCACACACTACCGTGTTCCGGCTGGTATCACGGACAAATACAGGCTGACTATCTGTGTGTGACTCTGGAAATATATGCGGAGATTAACAATTCCCCCAACACTGTACACAGCTCTACGCTACAGATACAGTACACTTTTTCGGCCTTTCATATTGTGCTGTTATCCAAACTGGGCCTGTGACCATGTCAATTTTTCCTGAAATATATACGGAGATTTACAATTTCCCCAACACTGTATACAGCTGTACGCTACTGAGACAGTACACTTTTCCTGATTTTGATATTCTGGTGTTATCCATACTGGGCCTGTGACTATGTGTCTTACAGTTGAAATATATATGGAGATTTGAAATTCCCTCAACACTGTATACAGCTGTAACTGATCCAGTACACTATTCCTGATTTTGATATTCTGGTGTTATCCAGACTGGGCCTGTGACTGTGTGTCCTAGTGCTGAAATATATACGGAGCTTTAAAATTCAAACAACACTGTATACCGCTGTACGCTACTGATCTAGTACACTATTCCTGATTTATATTTTCTGGTGTTATCCAGACTGGGCCTGTGACTGTGTGTCCTAGTGCTGAAATATATACGGAGCTTTACAATTCAAACAACACTGTATACCGCTGTACTCTACTGATCCACTACACTATTCCTGATTTTGATATTCTGGTGTTATCCAGACTGGGTCTGTGACTATGTGTCTTAGTGCTGAATTATATAAGGATCTTTAAAATTCAAACAACACTGTATACCGATGTACGCTACTAGTGTTGAGCGATACGATACCGCAAGTATCGGGTATCGGCCGATATTAGCTCTATCGGACTTTCGATACTTAGTTCCGATATTTTCGTCTTATCGGATACCGGAATCGGAATTGTCACTGTCACTGTCAGTGTCCGTCGGTCGGGTCTGTCAGGAGTCAGCGGCACTTACCTGGCAGAAGATCAGTCACGGGCTGGACTGCTTGATGGCCGCCATCATCTTTCCCCAGCGGTCACATGCAGTTTCTCGCGATAACTGCAGTGACTGCTGGGTAATCCCGGCCGTAAAGCAGTCAGTCCGATGACGTCACCGCCGAGGAAGCAGGTAATCAGCTGTGCTGCATTGAGATGACAGGCTCTGCCTGTCATTGTGATGTAGCAGAGCTGGATCGTCGTGGGACTGTCGTTACTATGGACTGCGTCGGACAGGTGGTATACTGTTGGTTTGTTTTTTTTCTTTTTTCACAGGAGATCGATGGCGTCGCAGGAATGAGTGTATAATAAAATTAATGAAAACTGTGTTGTCTCTTTTATTTCATTAAAATACTTTTTTCTTGCTGTCTTTTTTTTTATACATTTAAAAACTTTGGGATTAATAATGGATCGGTGTCTTATTGTCATGGGTGTATCGCCACGAAGATCGTCGCGATTACACATTCTGACTTCTCGCAGCTGAGTTGCTGTTTCTTTGTGTTTGGCAGTGAGGGAGTTAATTCTACCTAGTTCTGTGCTAAGACTAGGTCCAGCCTCGCCCGGCTGCAGTTTGATTATGCACTAATTAGCTTCCTTTATATACCTGCCAGTCTGCTTGGGAGATGCCAGTGAGAGCATTCATACAGACCAGCAGATAGGATCGGTTCTGAGAAGACTTAAGCTAAGAGCTCCTTTGTGGTTTCTCCTCTCCTCGCTTATAGTTTATCTCCTAGACCTTTTGTGTTCCCTCTGTGTTTAAGTGTTGTATGCAAGACAGTATTTACCTTATCCTCTGTCTGTCTCGTTTGTCTTTACTGTTTATTAAGCGGTGACCTGCCCATATCCCTGTGGTGGTAATCAGGGTCCTTCTAAGGACTAGATTACAGTGGTCAGGGACTTATAGGAGATAGGGTTACGCTGGCGGCCTGGACCTCTGTACCATTAACAGTACCTCCAGGTAGAGGGACTAGTCAGGACCCCAGTTCAGGGTCAGTATAGACCCGGTCCACCTCTAGCCTGAGACAGCGTGAAACAGATCCAGTATAGATCCTCAGTACTTCGGATCTTATGTCAGGTAATACTATGTTATCAAATACTATATGTTCATGTTGATATAACCTATTTATATGGTATATAGAATGTTGTCCCACTTGATATAGATTACTGACATTATCTATAACTGTTATACAGCGTGCTATTTATTGACACCTCTCCATTATTAACCGGGCTTATTCTCACCGTGCAATCAACGGTGACATTAACCCCTTATTACCCCACTTGCCACCGCTACAGGGCAGTGGGAAGAGCCGGGTAAAGTGCCACAATTGGCACATCTTTTGATGCGCCAAATGTGGGGCTGCTGTAGCCTGGTATTATCAGGCTGTTGAGGGCCAAAATCCATGGGCCTTGACAGTCTTTTAATACCAGGCCGCAGCAGTCTGCATTTTACTTGGCTGGTTAACAGAAATAGGGGGACCCCTACGCCGTTTTTTTTTCGAGGGGATCCCCTATTTTTGTTAACCAGCCAAGCTAAGCAGACTGCTGTGGCCTGGTATTATCAGGCTGGCAAGGTCCATGGATATTGGATCCTTACCAGCCTGAAAAACCAGGCCTCAGCAGTCTGCTTCATCTGGCTGGTTAACAAAAATAGGGGGGACCCCACGCCAAATTTTTTTCGAGGGGATCCCCTATTTTTGTTAACCAGCCAAGATATGCAGACTGCTGTGGCCTGGTATTATCAGGCTGGCAAGCAGGGTCGGACTGAGGCACCGGGACACCGGAGAAACCTACGGTGGGCCCCAGCTCCTGCGTGGTGGGCCCTGATTTGAAAGGATAGGTCGCGGGGCAGAGGGGGCGGTGGCCCCGGGGCCCGCGCTCTGAGGGGGCCCACCTGGAGCTACGATACAGTTACATTCTGCGGCAGAGCAGGGAGAATCGCTCTCCCTGCTCTGCCGCCCGAAAGCTATGGGGCCTGAACAGGCGTTGGGGGGGCCCGGTGCCAGCAGTGGGCCCCCCACCCGTCATCGGAGGGTCAGCTGTATCGGCATTCAGCCGATAAAGCTGACCGCATGGAGAGAGAAGGAGCGAGCTCTCCTTCTCTCCCATAATCCTTCTCTCAGCGTATGACAGCGGGCGCAATAACATCACCAGCCGGCGCCCGCTGTCAGACGCTGAGAGGGAGAACAGTGAGCAGCACAGGAGCCGGGAGGTGAGTTTTTTTTTTTTTTTTTTTAATGGGGGTGCAGTCGAGTCCTGGCTGGAGAAGTCGTCATGTCGGTGTGGGCCAGATGGAAAAGACATGAAAAGTGAACAATTCCATTAGAAAGAACATCAGCGGTAAGTCATTATCTGTACCTGTGCTGTAATCTATTATATGTTCTGTAGGACTGGTATTATTTAACACAGACCATATGGCGGTAATATCAATATTGGTCTTTTTATATATAGATTATTTTGGCCAACAGCGCGGTCATTTGCTGAGGTTCTCTGATGATGGGCCCACTCAGAAGTTTTGCCCCCACTAAACCAAAACCCTAGATACGCCTATGGCTCTCTCTCTAGTCTTTCTTTCTCGCTCTCTGTTCTTTCCTTCTCGCTCTCTGTTCTTTTTTCTCTCTGTTCTTTCTTTCCTCTCTTTCTTTCTCTGTTTGTTCTTTCTCTCTCGCTGCTCTTTCTTTCTTTTCCTCAGTACCAGCCACTGTGCCCTCATTACCAGTCAGTGTGATCAGCAGTGCTAAATGGTTACGCTTGGGGCGAGGATATGGGTGTGATTAGCTGTGAAATGGGTGTTGTTGGGGCGTGGCCTAAAATTTTCAGCGGCGCGCAACACGCGCCGCAGCCTTTAATCCTCTTTCCTGTCTTTCAAATTTGGGAGGTATGCTGTATGACCTCCCTACAACTTCTGGCCATGCTCCTGATGAGCGCGACGGATGGTCTCGTGAGGGATCTCCTCCCACACCTGGACTAAAGCATCCACCAACTCCTGGACAGTCTGTGGTGCAACGTGGCATGGCCTAAAATTTTCTGCAGCATGCACAGCGTGCCACAGCCTTTGTCCCTCTTTCCCTTATTCAAAGGTTGGGAAGTATGATGTTTGGCCGCAAGAATATATTTTCTCTGGTGGGCCCAAGGTACTCCAGTCCGACGCTGCTGACAAGGTCCATGTATGTTGGCTCCTTAACAGCCTTAAATACCATGCCTCAGCAGCAGGGGCGTACATATAAATCATGGGGCCCCATAGCAAAAGTCTGAATGTTCCCCACCCCCCAAAAAAAAACCCAGAGGCATTGTAAAAGTAAAGTGCCAGCACAGTGAGGGAAGTTGAGTCGCACAGAGACAGGGGTTTTGGGGGTACTCGGCACCGATCACGTCGACTTCTATGGGGGATGTCACGAGTAGCACAGCTCGGTCCGTGACCTAGGTGATCACTGGAATGTGGGATATTTCCAGGGGATGATAGAATGTTCGTGTAGTTTGTCGTGACGCCACCTGTAGTACCTGGTCAGGGTGTCCAGCGCTGCTGTGCAGGTCCTCTGGAAGGGATGGTGTAGTGCAGGTAGGTGAAAAGTCTTCTACAGGTAACACGCTATCCTTCCAGGGCAGATAGATGTGAGATAGAGCAATGGTGCAAAGTGATGTAGCAGAGTGGACTATGCGACGTAGTAAGAAAGCAGGAAACACTTCAAGTTAAACGTTGATAATAAAATTTTTAATAATAACATTACAAAAGTGCAAATAGCATTAGTGCCGAAGTTCGTGGAGACTTCTTAGGACTACCCCCACCGGGGTAACTTCACAGTGTCCTTTACTTGTGCTTGTGGAGGACCCGCTCCAAACCTCCAACTGTGGTCTTGGGTGGGCTGCAAGACTTTCCTTGAGCAGACCTCACTTTCGGCCACACCAAACGGGTTTTTAGTTTCTGAGGTAGTTGAAAATAGTGCACAGTTAAGTTTTTTGTAAAACCAAGATGGAGCACCGAAGTGCCAACTATTTACAGAAAAGTTTGTGAGCCAGTACAGTTCATGGCTTCAAAGTTCAACATTTTGATTACAGTGAAACACCATTACCCAACCTGGGTATATTAAGGCAACAATAAACTTGTTCTTCTGAACATTCACCCGTCCGGGTACATCAAACCATTACCCAACCTGGGTATATTAAGGCAACAATAAACTTCTTTTTATGAACATTCACCCGTCCGGGTACATCAATAATTTAACTATTTACATACAGAGACCCTGTCCGGGTTATTTAGACTTCTTTTGCTGGCCTCTTACAGGTACCACCTGGTACTGTTCTGGAGCTTGCCAAACATCCGTGACAGGAGGGTCCACCCAGACCTGATGACGTCGTGTGGCCTGTACAGTGACGTCGTGACCCGCTATCTGGGTCTATGTGGCCACCTCTTTCGTCTCCCTCCGGGTCTGGACCCCTATCTCCCGGACTGAACGAACCCCAGGGGGCCTAACAGGCGCCGGGTACGGGCCAGCTATCATTATCATATCCATAGCTGGGGCTGCTGAGGAGACCACTGAGGGAGGCTGGGGAGATTTACGGCGTGGGGTGGGCACTTGTGCAGAGGCCTGGTTGGGGGAGGCTGAAGGCTCGTAGGGTCTGTCAGTTTCCTGACACTCTGGGGAGTAGGGGTCGCACCTGGTAACATTTAGGGCGTACCATCCATTGTAACCCCAGTGTCGGGTGTAAGTCACCAAGTCTCCTGGCAACAGGTCCCTCCCCAGGTGTCCTTCTGGGAGGTGAGCCTCCACGTCCCGCCGGGTTACAAAAACTTCTAAATAAAGTCCAGGCTCCAGGATGAAGCCCCAACCACCTTTTAACTTAAAGTTCCGTACTGCACCCTTATGCCGCGGCTCCCTCACCATACTTTTATCCTTTCTCATACGTGCCTTCTCTGCCAGGTCCTTCTCCAGGTGACGTTGCCGAAGCTTTTGGGATTCTCGCTGCTCCCTTTGTCGCTCTGCTTCCTGCTCCCGACGTCTCCACTCTTCCTCCTGACGCCGGTTGTAATTCTCCTCCACCAGCAGCTCCATGTCTCCACCATCAAACGCCAGCTTACGATGTCCGGTTTGCGGCAGCTCTCCTGGCGCCCGCCAGTCCTGGCGGCGCTCACCTGTGGCGGAAGCAGCCGGCTCTGGAACAGATGACGGTCGGGGCTCCGGTACAGGCAGGTAGAGCTCTGGTGCCTGCGCGGCCTCCTCCATGAGGACGGGTGTCGCTTCTTCTGCCTCAGCGACGGGGGCAGACAGCGGGATCTGGGGTGCTGGTGCGGCATTTTCTGCAGGAACGGGTGCCTCCACTGTGATACTGGCAACCGGTTCAGATTGCAAGGGCTGGGATGCCCGCACGGCCTCCTGTACTGGAACGGGTGCCTCTACTGAGATACTGTCAACCGGTTGAGATTGCAAGGGCTGGGATGCCCGCACGGCCTCCTCTACTGGAACGGGTGCCTCCACTGAGATACTGTCAACCGGTTCAGATTGCAAGGGCTGGGATGCCCGCACGGCCTCCTCTACTGGAACGGGTGCCTCACCTTCCGGTACAGACACTTCAGGGGGTAAGAGGGATTGGCGCCGCTCCAATTGTAGTGTAAGGTTCTTTGTCTCTGTTTACATGTTCCTTGAAACTCAGTTTTCCGTCGGCCATTTTGCTTTCTGTCTTTCTGCAGCTCTTGCCCTCAGTTAATATGGAGTTTCCAGTTTTCATGTTCCCGCCCTGATTCTTCCCTCTTGCTTCTTAAGCAGCCTCAGCTGAACAATCAGTGCTCCTGAATCAAGCCTCAGTCAGTCTGTGACCTGACTCCTGGAAGCCTTGGACTTGTACTCCAGCTATTCCCTACTGAGGAACCTTGGAACACTTTTGGACTCTGGAAACCTGCTGTTTGGTGAATCCATGTTTGCAGAGGAATTACGGTACAGAGAAGAGATCCTGAACCTGCTTTGGAGATTTATTGTAGTGCTTGAAGTTACTCTGGCCTGCTGTGTCTCCTGTCGCTGTTCCTGCAAACTGTGTGAACTTTTCAGCATGCTTGTATGAAGTAATACAAGTCATTTCATTTCAACCTATGTCTCCTATGTTTTCCTCGCACCCAAGCACAAGACGCTATAGGAACTGTACACTATACATGACAAGATTCAGGAGCCAATGTTTAGTGTCTGCTGGGTCTGGGAAAGCCGTGTCTGCTGTGACTGTGGATATCAGATGTCCGTTTAATACCTTATGTGATGACAGTGGTTGTGACTTCTCACAACCATTCCAGGTGAGCGCATTCCCTTAAAATTTTACTCTGGAGTGTTACCACAGGTAAACACTATTGTTTTTTTTTTTTTCCTTTCCTCTTCTCCTTCCAGCACCTCTGCCTTAAAAGATCTGGAAGATGGAGGCCCGCATAAAAGAACTTTGCGGAGTGACTGATACAATCCTTTCAGATGTACAGACTTTAAAAACCCGTTTTGCAAGCCTACAGGACCTCACTAATCATAATTTGCAAGTGTTTGGACAGACTACCCAGGAATTGCGAGCCAGGATTGAGGCTCTAGAGCAGGGGTGGGCAATTAATTTTGCCAGGGGGCCGCATGAGAAATTGGGATGGTTTTAGAGGGCCGGACTAATATAATTAACTCCGTTCTACCCAATACTGTATATATACATATATATATATACTGTATATATACATACCTGCCCATTATCATCATCTTCTCCCCATCATCATCAATGCCTCCCCATTATCAGCAATGCCTGCCCATCATCATCTTCTCCCCATCATCAATGCCTGCCCATTATCATCAATGCCTGCCCATTATCATCATCTTCTCCCCATCATCATCAATGCCTCCCCATTATCAGCAATGCCTGCCCATCATCATCTTCTCCCCATCATCAATGCCTGCCCATTATCATCAATACCTGCCCATTATCATCATCTTCTCCCCATCATCATCAATGCCTGCCCATCATCATCTTCTCCCCATCATCAATGCCTGCCCATTATCATCAATACCTGCCCATTATCATCATCTTCTCCCCATCATCAATGCCTGCCAATTATCATCAATACCTGCCCATTATCATCATCTTCTCCCCATCATCATCAATGCCTGCCCATCATCATCATCATCTTCTCCCCATCATCAATGCCTGCCCATTATCATCAATACCTGCCCATTATCATCATCTTCTCCCCATCATCATCAATTCCTCCCCATTATCAGCAATGCCTGCCCATTATCATCATCTTCTCCCCATCATCATCAATTCCTCCCCATTATCAGCAATGCCTGCCCATTATCATCATCTTCTCCCCATCATCAATGCCTGCCCATTATCATCAATGCCTGCCCATTATCATCATCTTCTCCCCATCATCATCAATGCCTCCCCATTATCAGCAATGCCTGCCCATCATCACACACAGACAGCACATAAGCACTCTCTCACATACATACACACACACACACACAAAAGCACCGCACTACATACACACAGACACACACAGAGACACGTCTTACCTGTCCAGCGTCCCCGCTCTCTGACACAGCCGGCCGCTGAATGATGACGTCATTCAGCGGCCGGCTGTGAGAGGAAGCGCCGGTGGAGCCCGGAGCTGCAGCAACGGAGGCACGGGAGAGGTAAGTATTGTGCCAGCTGATGCCGGGGCCCTGAGACTGCCAGAGCGCCTCCGCGGGCCGGTCACTGACAGCCGGCGGCCCGGATGCGGCCCGCGGGCCGCCCCTTGCCCGGGTCTGCTCTATAGGAACGAGCCCAGGCTCCTGCCATAACCCCAAGTTCTGGGATCCCCAAATTACCTCCTTTTCGTTTTGGCAGTGAACGTGAGAAATTCAGGGGATTTATTAATCAATGCAATTTATTTTTCTCTGCACATGTTTCACAATTTCCCACTGAACGATCCAAAGTGCTTACTATAATCATGTTGCTTACCAATAAGGCTTTGATGTGGGCAAACCCTCTGATTGAGACTGAGGTTGATTGTTTGAATCACCTTGATGCTTTTATTTCAGCCATGGGGCAGGTGTTTGATGACCCCAATCGAGGTGCAACAGCTGAAGCAGCCATGTTAACTTTGCGCCAAGGTAAGCGTTCAGTAGCCGAATATGCCCTGGATTTCAGGAGATGGGCTCTTGATACCACTTGGGACACTTCCGCTAAAAAATCTATTTTTCGGAAAGGGTTGTCTCCACTGATTAAGGATGAACTTGCTCGTGCCGACCCTCCCACTGCGTTAGGTGACTTTATTAACTATTGTATCCGTATTGATGCTCGTCTGACTGAACGCAGACAAGAGAGATGGTTCGAAAATAATCGCACTAACCTTTTACTACCTCCCTCCTCAGCTAAGGAACCTTTGAGTAGGATCACAAGGGAACCAGAACCTGAGAGAGTGCGGCATGCCAAAATTTTCTCTAAACTGGATCTCCGTGGGGCCTATAACTTGGTCCGTATCAGACCTGGGGATGAATGGAAGACTGCTTTCAGGTCACGCTATGGACACTTTGAATATCTAGTTATACCTTTTGGTCTGAGTACCGCCCCAGCCACTTTCCAACACTTCGTGAATGATATCTTCAGGGATCTCCTAGATACATTTGTGGTGATTTATCTGGATGATATTCTAATTTTTCTAACTCCACAGAGGAACATCATGGACATGTGAGAATGGTCTTAGAACGCCTAAGACAAAACCATCTCTACATCAAACTTGAAAAATGTGAATTCCATAGGACCGAAATTCAATTTCTGGGGTATGTACTATCTACGCAAGGGATTAGTATGGATGGAAGCAAGACCCAAGCCATCAAGGATTGGCCAATTCCTAGAAATGTGAAGGAGGTGCAGCGTTTCATCGGGTTTGCCAACTTCTATAGACGTTTCATTAAGAATTTTTCTGAGGTAGTGTCACCTATCACCCAACTTACCTGGAAACAGTCTAGGTTCTCCTGGACCCCGCAAGCTCAGGAAGCATTTTCCTGTTTAAAGGATAAATTTACCACCGCACCTATCTTAGTACATCCCAACCCCGAGCTTGCCTTCATAATAGAGGTGGATGCTTCAGACTGTGCCGTTGGAGCTATACTCTCTCAGAGAACAGGTGAGAAGAATGTCTTGCATCCCTGTGCCTTCTTTTCCCAGCAGTTGTCTTCGGCTGAGAGGAACTACGATGTGGGCAATAGAGAATTGTTGGCCATTATTGCCGCCTTCAAGGAATGGAGACACCTTCTTCAGGGAGCTGCACAGCAAATAGTCGTCCTGACAGACCATCGTAACCTTGAATTTATCAGGTCGGCTAAGTGCCTGACTCCTCGCCAGGCTCGCTGGAATCTTTTCAAGACCAATTTAATTTTGTCATTTCTTATAGACCAGGATCGCGCAATGGAAAGGCTGATGCACTCTCTAGGATTCATTCAGCAGAGACACGTCCACTTACTCCTCCTAAGACTATTCTTCCTGACTCTAGATTCCTGGGAGTGATTCATAATCAAGACCTACTTAAGGACATCAAGGAAGCATACCATGCGGATTCTTTGTTGGCTCAGCCCCCAAGGGACGTAAGTCTTGTCTTTAAGAATGGTGTGTGGATTCAGGGACAACGTCTGTATATACCTGAAATAGTCAGATTGAGAGTATTGCAACTCATCCACGATTCCAAGATAGCCGGGCATAGGGGAATTCTAAAGACACAAGAATTTCTTTCTCGTTTCTTTTGGTGGCCCACTTACAGAAAAGATGTCTTAAACTATGTCATTTCATGTGAAGTCTGTGCAAGATGCAAAACACCTCGCTCCTCACCAACTGGTCTGTTGCAACCTCTTCCCACCCCGTCCCGCCCGTGGGGATCCATTTCTATGGACTTCATTGTGGAGTTACCAACCTCTCAAGGGAAGAACACCATTCTAGTGGTGGTTGACCGTCTAACAAAGGCAGCTCATTTTATCCCTTGTGTCGGCTTACCCACTGCAAAACAGACATCAGACTTGATGATTAAGAATGTGTTTCGCTTACATGGAGTACCGGATGAGGTCATTTCGGATCGAGGGGTGCAATTCACTTCAAGGTTTTGGCAAAATTTCTGTGCAGCATTAGACATTAAAGTAAACCTTTCTTCTGCTTTTCATCCCCAGACTAATGGACAGACAGAACGAACCAATCAGACCCTGGAGCAGTATCTCCGCTGTTTTATCTGCCACCTACAGGATGATTGGGTGGATCTACTTCCACTGGCTGAGTTCTCCTATAACAACTCTCAGAGCGCCTCCACTAAGCAGTCTCCTTTTTACTCCAATCTACGTTATCATCCTAACATTCTTCCTCGATTTCCCATAGATACGCCCTTGCCGGCAGTGGCTGAAAGAATCACTTCTTTACAAAAGAATATGGATCTTCTAAAGGAAAATCTAGAATTGGCTCAGGAAAGGTACAAGAAAGCAGCAGATAAATTTCGTAAACCTGCACCAGCTTTCAAGGTAGGAGATTTGGTCTGGCTGTCAACCAGAAATCTTAAATTAAAGATTCCATCGTCTAAATTGGGACATAAGTACATTGGACCTTATAAGATCAATAAGATTATAAGTGCTGTTGCTTGTCGTCTTCAACTACCCAGAACTATGAGAATCCACCCTGTCTTTCATGTATCCCTACTAAAGGCTGCAACACCCAATACGTTTCCTGGACGTTCTTCTCCTTGCCCTGACCCAGTGCTGGTCGATGGTCAGGAAGAATTTATGGTGGAAAGGATTCTAGATTCCAGGTTGTACAGAAATCAGTTGCAATATTTGATTAAATGGCAGGGCTACCCAGTGGAGGACAACTCATGGGAACCAGTCAATAATGTAAATGCTCCTCGCCTGCTCCGCCAGTTTCATCAGAGGTACCCTGACAAGCCTGGTCTGAGGTCATCCGGAGGTTGTCCCTAAGGGGGGAGTAATGTAAGGTTCTTTGTCTCTGTTGACATGTTCCTTGAAACTCAGTTTTCCGTCGGCCATTTTGCTTTCTGTCTTTCTGCAGCTCTTGCCCTCAGTTAATATGGAGTTTCCAGTTTTCATGTTCCCGCCCTGATTCTTCCCTCTTGCTTCTTAAGCAGCCTCAGCTGAACAATCAGTGCTCCTGAATCAAGCCTCAGTCAGTCTGTGACCTGACTCCTGGAAGCCTTGGACTTGTACTCCAGCTATTCCCTACTGAGGAACCTTGGAACACTTTTGGACTCTGGAAACCTGCTGTTTGGTGAATCCATGTTTGCAGAGGAATTACGGTACAGAGAAGAGATCCTGAACCTGCTTTGGAGATTTATTGTAGTGCTTGAAGTTACTCTGGCCTGCTGTGTCTCCTGTCGCTGTTCCTGCAAACTGTGTGAACTTTTCAGCATGCTTGTATGAAGTAATACAAGTCATTTCATTTCAACCTATGTCTCCTGTGTTTTCCTCGCACCCAAGCACAAGACGCTATAGGAACTGTACACTATACATGACATGTAGTTTTAGGGCCCGCCAGCTCGCTTCCATCCTGGTGACCTCCTCCCGGTGCCGGGCCAGGTCTCTCAGGGTATCCTCCGCTTCTTCCAGCGTAGGAGGGTTTCCAGGCCGGGTGCCAAACGGTGGCTCCGTGGCGATCGGGTCGCTTCCGTGGGGGAGAGCTCTGACTCCTCCATCCCTTCCCACTTCTGCTCACGTCCATTCGCCATCTCTGCCAAGTCACATGTGTCATTAGCATCAGGAGAGGCGCCATCTTTTGTAGGGAGGCGGGACCTTCGTGTTCGTTTCCGCCCACTGAGGAGGATGAGGAGGCTGAACTCCAGAGCTGTGGGGCACGATCTTACATTGCAGTAACATTTAGAGTGTGCGGACATTGTTTTCGCGCCACGGAGTGAGTGTACGCCCACGAGAGCACGCCCTTATTCTTCACCTGTGCCTCGTGGCGCAGATATGACGGAAAAATGGCAAATACAGTCTATGATGATTTTTGCAATTCTCAAGCAAAAAAACAGTTCAATTAAGGCACACAGGACTCGCTTATAGCGAGCTTCTGAATCCTGTTCGTGACGCCAAAGTTGAGTCGCACAGAGCCACAGGTTTTGGGGGTACTCGGCACCAAGCCCGTCGACTTCTATGGGGGATGTGACGGGTAGCACAGCTATGTCCATGCCCTGGTCGCTCACTGGAATGTGGGATATTTCCAGGGGATGATAGAATGTTTGTGTAGTTTGTCGTGATGCCACCTGTAGTACCTGGTCAGGGTGACCAGCGCTGCTGTGCAGGTCCTCTGGCAGGGATGGTGTAGTGCAGTTAGGTGATAAGTCTTGTACAGGTAAGACGGTATCCTTCCAGGGCAGATAGATGTGAGATAGAACAATGGTGCAGAGTGATGTAGCAGAGTGGAGTATGCGACGTAGTAAGAAAGCAGGAAAGGAAACAATTCTTACTACAAAGACATGCAGCATAAGGCTGCCTCAACCCCTCCCATCCAACTAGCTACACCCTGTTCTAACCAGCCTGAGCTAGACCATCCCATTGGGTCCGCCTACACTCAGCTGGCATAGTGTACTGTTGAATGCAGTGGTTGGAGTCAATGGGGTGTTTCCTCCTTACCTGAGAGTAAGTTGTCACACCGCTGGGTGCGATGCAACATCTCTGTG
Source organism: Oophaga sylvatica (assembly GCA_033576555.1). Classification (NCBI taxonomy): domain Eukaryota; kingdom Metazoa; phylum Chordata; class Amphibia; order Anura; family Dendrobatidae; genus Oophaga; species Oophaga sylvatica. The sequence continues at coordinate 177,649,247 of JARQOD010000002.1, forward strand.
GCGACTGGACCTTCGGGTGCTTCTGTCTTTTCACAAATGCCGGCTTTACCCGGCAATTGAATCAGAGGCTATTTTACTATGTAGAAGTGAATAAACTATAAATATATGTATATATATGTCACAATGACATGTATATATATATATATATATATATGTATTCTAAGTGTGCATATTTTATGTTTACAAGGAAAGAAAGTGTTTTTTTAGTTGCGATATTTTGTTCCCATAGACTTACATGGGACTTCCGGTATCAGAATCGGATATCGCCGATATTTAGTGATATCGGCGATACCATTCCGATCCGATATTTTTAGATATTGAGCAGTATCGCTCAACACTATACGCTACTGATCCTGTACACTATTCCTGATTTACATTTTATGGTGTTAGCTAGACTGGGCCTGTGACCGTGTGTCTTAGCGCTGAAATATATACGGAGCTTTAAAATTTAAACAACACTGTATACCGCTGTATGCTACTGATCCACTACACTATTCCTGATTTTGATATTCTGGTGTTATCCAGACTGGGCCTGTGACCGTGTGTCTAAGTGCTGAAATATATACGGAGCTTTAAAATTCAAACAACACTGTATACCGCTGTACGCTACTGATCCAGTACACTATTCCTGATTTTGATATTCTGTTGTTAGCCATACTGAGCCTGTGACCCTGTGTCTTACTGCAAAAATAAATTTTAAATTCCCCCTACACTATATACAGCTGTACGCTACTGAGACCGTACAGTTTTCCTGATTTGGTTGTTTTGGTGGTAGCCAGACTGGGCCTGTGACCGTGTGTCTTACTGCTGAAATATATACGGAGATTAACAATTCCACCAACAGTGTATACAGCTGTACGCTTGTGATACTGTATCCTTTTTTTGTGTTTATATTCGAGTGTAAGCCATACTGAGGCTGTGAGAGTCTGTGTCTGTTACTCTGCAAATATATAGACGGAGATTAAAATTTTTCACCTTCACCGTATACAGCGGTACGCTTCGGATACTGTACCATATATCTGCAGTTATTCTGGGTACATTTACACAAACATGAGGAAGTGTGGTGTAAGTGGTCGCGGACGTGGTCGTGGGGGGCCACCTGCGACTGATGGTGGCTGTGGTGGTGCATCTGCTGCTAGTGCTAAAAGCACAATAGCAGCTAAGGCAGGAGGTGTTGAGCCTGCCTCATCGTCTGGCTCCAGAAGGGCTGCAAGGCTCCCTTTTCTGGGAGTAGGTAAACCGCTTTTAAAGCCGGAGCATCAGGAACAGGTTTTGGCTTACATTGCCAAAACAGCCTCCAGCTCTATGTCCTCCTCTTCTGAACTTTCAAAAGCTACAAGCACTGAGTCGTCAGTGCAGGCTCCTGGTCAGGAAAACCCGTTTCCTGATGTCCTTCACCCCCACCTAAAGGGAAGGATGCGGCAGGACACATTTCACATTACTCCATGGAGCTCTTTTCACATACCATGCCTGGGTTAGCAAGTCAAATCCTGAATTCACCAGTACAAGATGAATGTGACATGGAGTGCACTGATGCACAGCCACTGCTAGATGATTGTGCTGGTACATTCAACCACAGCACTACATTGCCCTTGCACTGTACTGAGCCAGAATGTGACCCTGATGAAACTCAGGTGCCCTCCCCGCATACTCTACCACCTTACACGGTGACAGAGAGGAAGGTGCAGCTGAAATTGTAGAGGATGTGATGGATGGCCCAGTTGTTGACCCGGATTGGGATCCAGTGGGGGAAGAGGGAGCCTCTGGCAATAGCTCAGAAGAGGAGGAGGATCCGCAGCAGGCATCGACATCTCAGCTGGGGTTATCTGGCAGCCCCGTAGCAGTCAAAAAAGGTGTTTAAAAAACAAAAAGAGTTGCAGGACAGGTTGGCCAGAAGGTCAAATTAGCAGAGCGTGAAAGGCCTGAAAATTTATACCATAGTAGGAAGAGTGCAGTGGGGCACTTTTTTACCAAAATCCTAGTGATTAGGCAAAAGTTATCTGTAAAAAGTGCCAAAGGATTTTTAGCCGATGGAAAAATCTCAAAAATTTGAATACCAGTTGCATGCTTAGACATTTACTGACCATACACATGCAAGCGTGGACGGACTACGAAAACTCAGCTAGCACATATTCACCGGCTCCGACTAAAGTTAGCCAGCAACGCTCCATTGCTTCCTCCACTGTAAGCAGACCAGTTGGCATACCACCAGTAACAAATCTTGAGGTGTCGTCGCAAGGCCAAAGCAGTCAGGGAATCACAATATTTTTGCAACGAAAGACTGCATCTAGGCCATCACCAACACCACCACCATCACCATCAACAACCCATTCTATGTCTGTCATGTCCACCGATAGTTCCACCATATGCAGCTCTCAAGTCCAGGTCACCCTACCACACACTCTGAGTAGGACAAGAAAGTACTCATCCTCTCATCCGCGTACACTGGGTTTGAACACCTGCATTGCCAAACTGATCTCATTAGAGATGATGCCCTTCCGTTTGGTTGAAAGCGCAGCGTTCCGAGAGCTCATGACCTACGCTGTCCCACGCTATGACCTACCCAGTCGCCACTTCTTTTCAAGAAAACCCATCCCTGCCCTCCACCTGCATGGGAAAGACCGCATTATCCATGCACTCAAACAATCAATGAGTGCAAAGGTGCACCTCACAACAGATGCATGGACAAGTAGGCATGGCCAGAGCCTTTACGTGTCCATCAGTGTGCATTGGGTTAATGTGGTGGATGCAGGCTCCACAGGGGACAGCGGTGGTGGGACAGTGCTGCCTAGCCCACAGTATAGGCAACAGTTGGCTGTAGGCATTCGACCCTCCTCCTCCTCCTCCAGAAGCAAAAGCTCGTCAACAGAGCGCAGTCGCACGAGTACTCCATCCGCAACTGCCAGTGTTGCACACGAGGTGTCTCACTATCGAACAGCTAGTGGTAAGCGTCAGCAGGCTGTTTTACAAATGATATGTTTGGGCGACAACAGACACACACCGCGTATGTACTGGCCCAATACTTGAATCGAGAAACTGAGTCATGGCTGGGTAGTCTACATCTTCAGCCAGGCAAGGTGGTCAGTGATAACGGCCATAATTTTGTGGAGCCCATAGCCCTGGCAAAATTCAGACACATACCTTGCCTGGCTCACACCTTGAACCTGGTGGTGCAGTGCTTCTTAAATAATTATCCGGTGTTAACAGCCCTGCTCCATAAGGTGCAAAGACTGTGCTCGCACATTCGTCACTCGCCCGTAGATTCCAGTCGTATGCAGAGGCTGCAGCAATCGCTCCACCTCCCCAAGCACCGCCTAATCATAGATGTTGCAACAAGGTGGAACTCCACCATGCACATGGTTCAGAGTCTGTGCGAACAGAGGCAGGCTGTAATGCATTTGTGGGAGGATACACAGGCAGGCAGTTTGAGGGCAGACATGGAGTTGTTGGGTGTGCAGTGGTCAAAGCTGAAAGACCTCTGTAAAGTCCTTCAGTGTTTTGAGGAATGCACACGTCTGGTAAGCGCAGATGACGCCATCATAAGCATGAGCATCCCACTTATGCGTCTGCTCATGCAAACTTTGACGCACATTAAGGATCAGGCGTCTGCAGTGGAGGACGAAGACAAGGAAGAGGGAAGCCTTGATGACTGTCAGCCATTGTCTGCTCCGGTAACTGTCCTGGATGAGGTGGAGGAAGAAGAAGAAGAAGAGTAGGAGGATGAGGGGGGGAGGATTATTTTTTTGGATGAGGATGCTTCTAAGGGCAATAGAAAATGTTGGCTTGCCAACTTCAGGTCCAGGGTTTGTGCGTGACTGGAAGGATGTTGATTTTGCAGAAAGTGCTCCTCCACCCACCAGTGTCAGTGCATCACTGACACCTGGAACATTGGCCCACATGTGTGATTATGCCTTGCGGATCCTAAAAATAGACCCCCGCATTGCCAAAATTATGAAAGATGACGACTACTGGTTGGCAGGCATCCTCGATCCACGCTATAAAAGCAAAGTCCAGAGCCTAATGCCACATGATAACCTAGAGCTAATTTTGGCCAACAAACAAGCAACTCTGGTAAACCGTTTGTTAGAGGAATTCCCAGCAAACAGCAGCGGTGCAGGTTCTACCATGAGCCGTACTGACCAAAATGGAAGAGGTGTTCGTGTTGCACACAGCCGAAGTGGCGTTGGAGACAGGGGTTTCATGACCATGTTGTGGACTGATTTCTCCAGGACAGCTCACACGCCTGGTAATCAGGAATCTATAGCAACAGACAGGAGACAGCAGTTGTCAACTATGGTTACAAATTACTTAGCCTCCCCTATCGATGTTCTCCCTCACCCGTCATTCCCCTTTGACTGCTGGGCCTGTAAACTGGACACCTGGCCTAAATTGGCAAAATGTGCCTTACAGGAGCTCGCTTGCCCTGCTGGTAGTGTGCTATCAGAAAGAGTCTTCAGTGCTGCTGGATCAAACCTGACAGAAAGAAGGACCCGTCTGTCGACACAAAATGTTGATGATCTAGCCTTTATTAAAATGAACCATGCATGGGTTTCAAAGGATTTTGTCCCACCTTCCCTTGATGAAATCTAGGTTGCCAGCAAAATGGCTCACTTTGTCCTACTCTTCCTCTGACTTTTTCAATTCCTCCATTTGCATCTGCTGAACGCCCAGCCTACACCTGAACATAATACATTTTTGCCACCTCCCTATCTGGGCTGTCCCCCCCAGTGCCCGGGTCAACACCTGGCTCACCCGGCCAAGTGTCTGTGCCCTGTGCCCAAGTGTCTGTGCAGGTGGCGGTTCACAGTCTAGGGCAACGGCACTGGCACAGGGTCCCTCATAGTACAAAAAAAGTCTCTGATGGTGGGAGGGCCCACTCGCCATCAGATGCAACGACGTGCTATGAGGGTCCCTGTGCCAGTGCCATCACCCATGAGTTGGCCCCCCCTGCTTGTTCAGGGCCCCAGCACTTGCAATACTTACCTCTCCCTGCTCCACCGCTCTGGAGTATGGGCAGTGAAATCCTTCAAAGGGACAGCCACTACAAATTTGCTTAACTGATCTATGATGGTTAAGATGTAGCTTTGTCCTGTCCTGCTGGTCTCTACCTTCAGATCATCAATGGCTACCATTTCTAATGGATGTCGACTCACAATCGGATGCAGTGTTGCTTTATGATCAGCTTTCACAGTTTTACTAGTCACAGACGTGTGAAATTCCTGGAAACATTTTGCAATGTCTCCTCTCTTGACAATTCAATACAATCGCTGATGGCCTGTGTCTTCTGTCTTTTGCACTCCAAAGTGACCAGGCTGATCATGATAGGCAGTGAGGGCCATGTCTACATCTCTCCTTGGCATCACAATTTGATGCAGACAAATAACGTCGATGGGATAGACGTAACTGCGATAAAGCAACCTTTTATTCACAAAGAGACGTTAGCGCTGTCTCTACAGATAAACTAATTGAGGGTCAGCATCACCTATCATAATTCTACCAGGAGGTTTTAGCCTGATTATTATTAATTACAAAATTTCTGCAATCACTCTACCTTGTATCCATCACGTTTCCTGTAGGGGAGATTCTGGACTGGTTTACTGGGACTGAAATATATACGAACATTTAAAATGAGCCCAACACTGTATACAGCTGTACGCTTATGATACAGTACACTTTGTCAACTTTTTATATTCTGGTGTAATCCATACAGAGCTTGTGAGCGTCTGTCTGTTACTCTGTAAGTATATACGGAGATTTACAATGACACCTAGACTGTATACAGCTGGACGCTTTGGAAACAGTACCCTTTTTGGCAGAAAGTCGTCCTCCCCTCCAACTGTTTTAGCATCATTGACACCAGGAACATTGGCCTACATGTGTGATTCTTTCTTGCGTATCTTTTTATATTCTTGTGTAATCCAGACTGAGCCCGTGAGCGTCTGTGTCTGATTTCTGAAATATCTACGGAAATTTAGAATATTTTCACTAGAAAATAGGGGCTGCTGCTGTTATGGGTTTTGGCTGGTTAGTTGTAGGCGTAGACAGAAAATTATTGTTGTTTTGGTGAGCTATTTTCTGCAGGTTATTTGACAGATAAATAATATTTCTCAGCTCTGCAATGCCCACTTCTCCCATACCAGGTATCTCCTTCCCAAAAGGTGGGTGTCCTTGCTCACACGTCAAATTCTCCTTCCTTTCCACATCTTCAAATGTAGATGTGAATGTTATTATCAGGAATATCCTGATCCTGCTCTCTCTTAATTTTGTTGACCTTTCTGGGACATAAAGACAAGAATGGATGGCTAGGAAAAAGTAGAGCCAGTAAAAGATGAGGATGTTCATCCTCAAGACCTGGCCCCCAAAGGGCTGACGTCTGGTAGGTATTGGCTGGAATGCTGGAAGTGGAATTATAAAGGCCTCCATGTTGTTGGCATTTATAATAGCATATCTTACTTTGCGGTAGAGGTAGGAATAGAGCCAGCTGTACAACACCGTATCACTGCTGGTCTGGGAGCAGAAACGCAGGAGGCACATATCCTTGGTACATGCAGGCCAGATGAGATCCACATATTCACAGACTGATGCCTGCGAGATGACGCCTTTAATTGTGATCTTCTTTGTTAATTTCTGGAAAAGATGGGGAGTGGGACTGCATCAATGCATCATTGACACCGGGAATATTGGCCCACATGTGTGATTCTTTCTTGCATATCTTTTTAAATTCTTACGTAATCCTGACTGAGCCTGTGAGCATCTGTGTCTGCCTCCTGAAATATCCACTGAGATTTAGATTATTTTCACTAGACTACACTGTTTGCATAAGTATTAGGCAAGTTGTATTTGAGAGGATTCTTTTTATTATTGAACAAAAACTATGTTCTTAATCAAACCAAAAGACTCATAAATATCAAAGCTTAAGATTTTTGTAAGTTCGAGTGGTTTTTTATTTGATTTGGCTATCTTAGGATGATATCTGTTTGTGCAGGTAACTATTACTGTGCAGAATTATTTGGCAACTTAATAAAAACCAAATATATACCCAACTCACTTGTTTATTTTCAACAGTTAAAGCAATATATCAACACAAAATTTAGAATTAAACATTTCTGACATTCAAAAACCAAAAAAAAAAAATCAGTGACCAACAAAGCCACCTTTCTCTACGATGACACTCAAAAGCCTTCCATCCATAGATTCTGTCAGTTGCTTGATCTGTTTACGATCAACATTGAGTGCAGCAGCCACCACAGCCTCCCAGACACTGTTCCGAGCGATGTAATGTTTTCCCGCCCTGTAGATCTCACATTTTATGAGGGACCACAGGTTCTCTATGGGGTTCAGATCAGGTAAACAAGGGGGTCATGTCATTATTTTTTCTTCTTTTAGACCTTTACTGGGCAGCCATGCTGTGGAGTATTTGGATGCATGTGATGGAGCATTGTCCTGCATGAAAATCATGCTTTTCTTGAACGATACCGACTTCTTCCTGTACCACTGCTTGAAGAAGGTGTCTTCCAGAAACTGGCAGTAGGTCTGGGAGTTGAGCTTCACTCCATCCTCAACCCGAAAAGGTCCCACAAGTTCATCTTTGATGATACCAGCCCATACCAATACCCCACCTCCACCTGGTTGGAGTCTGAGTCGGAGTGGAGCTCTCTGCCCTTTACTGATCCAGCCTCGGGCCCATCCATCTGGCCCATCAAGAGTCACTCTCATTTCATCAGTCCATAAAACCTTAGAATAATCAGTCTTAGCATATTTCTTGGCCCAGTCTTGACGTTTTATCTTATGTTTCTTGTTCAAAGGTGGTCGTTTTTTCAACCTTCCTTACCTTGGCCATGTCCCTGAGTATGGCACACCTTGTGCTTTTTGATACTCCAGTAACGTTGCAGCTCTGAAATATGGCAAAACTGGTGGCAAATGGCATCTTGGCAGCTTCACGCATGATTTTCTTCAATTCCTGGGCAGTTATTTTGAGCCTTTTTTTATCAACACGCTTCTTGCGACCCTGTTGGCTATTTGCCATGAAACGCTTGATTGTTCAGTGATCATGCTTCAAAAGTTTGGCAATTTCAAGACTGCTGCATCCCTCTGCAAGACATCTCACAATTTTTGACTTTTCAGAGTCCTTCAAATCTCTCTTCGGAACAATTTTGCCAAAGGAAAGGAAGTTGCCTAATAATTAAGCACACCTTATATAGGGTGTTGATGTCATTAGACCACACCCTCCTCATTACAGAGATGCAAATCATCTGATTTACATAATTGTCAGTTGGCTTTCAAGCCTATACAGCTTGGAGTAGGACAACATGTATAAAAAGGATGATGTGATCAAAATACTCATTTGCCTAATAATTCTGCACACAGTGTATATATACCTTTTATCTTGTGATATAGTATGACTTTTTTGGGCCTCCTTTTCCTCGGACTTCTCGACTTAAACCATTTTTAGCTGCTTTACGTACCTTATAAACCTCAACATATGGCATTATTGCAACCTTCCTATCTGGGCTGCTCCACCCCCCCTCCTCCATCCACAAAATTGTGAGATTCTTGTGTAATCCATACTGAGCCTTTCAGCGATATTGTTTGCCTCATGAATTATATGAGGCGATTTATAATATTTTAACTATACTATATATACCTTGTATGTGGCAAAACAGTATGAGATTTACATTTTAATATGCTTTGTGAACAATACAAACATTAACCAACCGAAAAATCTGAAAACTATCTTTAGAATGGTTTAATAGGTCTGTGGTAAGAATAAAATTTAGATTTTTTTAAACTCTAGGCTGAAATGTTCTTGAAAACATGAACAAAGTTTTCTATAAATCTAGTCTAAAACCTTAAGGCTAAGTTCACACGTTGCGAAATTGCCGCGGAAATTTCCGCGGCAATCCCGCACTTCTCCCGCGGGAAATACGCATTTTTTTTGTATGCGTATTCCCGCCAGAAACTAGCGTTTTGCAAGCGTAATTAGCTTGCAGAATGCTAGCGTTTTCCTAGCGATCTGTAGCATCGCTTGGAAAACTGATTGACAGGTTGGTCACACGAGTCAAACATAGTGTTTGACACGTGTGACCAACTTTTTACTATTGATGCCGCCTATGCCGCATCAATAGTAAAAAGATCTAATGTAAAAATAATAAAATAAATAATAAATAATGATATTCTCACCTTCCGGCGGCCCCCGCAGCTTTCTCGCCTTCAGCGACGCTCCCAGCAACTCCCGTTCCCAAGAGTCCTTTGCGACAAATCACCCCGATGACGTAGCATCTCGCGAGACCGCTACGCCATCTGGGTGATTCTCGCAATGCATTACTGGGACCGGGAGTTGCCGGGAGCGTCGCTGAAGGCGGGAAAGCTGCGGTGGCCGCCGGAAGGTGAGAATATCATTATTTTTTATTTTAATTATTGTTTTACCAGGGATATGGTACCCAGGGCCTGGAGGAGAGTCTCCTCTCCTCCAGACCCTGGGTACCATCGCACATGAACCGCTTACATTCCGCAAAATTAATGAACATGTTGCTATTTTTTCCGCAAAGCGTTTTTTTCGCGGAAAAAAAACGCAACATGTGGCCAAAACATGCAGAATCAATTAACATGTATAGGATGCTTAATGCTTGCATTTTTTTCGCGTTTTTACCTTGGATAATCGCGGAAAAAACGCAAAAAAAACGCAAATATTCCTGAACGTGTGCACTTAGCCTAAGAATTGTGTTATAAACCTACTGCCACATTGCGTTTAGAAAGTATAAGGGTTACTGCCCGATGGACCATAGTAGGTTGAAGGATCAAACATGGCAGCTGGATCAATGCCAAAAATAACAGGAGCCTGAAAAGTGGGTGCCATTGGACATGATGGCCAAACACGGGATGCTGCTGTTATGGGGTTTGGCTGCTTACTTGGAGGCGTACAGTTAAAATTATTGTTGTTTTGGTCAGCTATTTTCTGCAGGTTTTTTGACCGATAAGTCATATTTTTCAGCTCTGCAATGCACATTTCTCCCATCCCAGGTATCTCCTGGCCTAAAGGTGGGTGTCCTTGTTCCCCCATCAAATTCTCCTCCCTTTCGTCATCTTAAAATATAGATGTGAATATCTCATCAGGAATATCCTCATCCTGCTATGAATTTTGGGGACCTTTCTGAGACATGAAGACCAGACTGGATCGGACTCCCTTGCAGAGAACTGAGAACTTGTCCCTCGGGAGGAACACCCGTGAGTGACAAATACGTGTCGAATTCCATGCCCAGGAAGGTCAGATGCTGAGAAGGGGTTAGAGAGGACTTCTCTTGGTTGATGATCCAGCTCAGACGCATCAGGGTGTCCAGAGTGACTTGAAGACTCTGAGCACAGTTTCGGCGGAAGGAGCCTCTGATTAGCAGATTGTCCAAGCAAGGGATTATGAGAATCCCCTTGGAGCGAAGAATGTCCATGACCGCCGCCATTACCTTCATAAAGACCCTGGGGGCAGAGGCCAGACCAAAGGGGAGGGCCGTGAATTGGTAATGATCATCCTGGATCGCAAACCGAAGAAATCACTGGTGTCGCAAGAAAACTTGGGATGTGAAGGTACGCATCATGAATGTCTACGGAGCAGAGGAACTCTCCCGGCTCCATCGCAGCGGTCACTCAGCATAAGGACTCCATCCTGAAGTGGCAGATCCGAAGGTGACGATTCAGCAGTTTGAGGGCCAGGATTGGGCGTAGAGAACCGTCTTTTTATGGACTCCGAAAAGATTTAAGTAGAACCACGAAAATCATTTGTTTGAAGGAACGTGAACGACTACTCCGGCGACCAGAAGGGAACAGACAGCCTGTAGAAAACCTGGGGTCTGGGACGGCTGCCTCAGAGGTCGAGAAAAAAAGAAGTGCCTTTCTGGGGGGGAAGAAAACTCGATCTTGTAACCAGAGGTAACGATCTACATGACCCAGGCATCGATGACCACCGACAACCAAGAATCCCTATAGAAAAGAAGTCTGCCTCCCACTCTGGAAAGCCTTCCAGGTGGGGGTGACCTGTCACTTGCAATGAAACATGTTAGATTGGGAACCGGAGGGCTTAGAGGAACGGCCTTTCGGTTTCCAGTGAGGCGTGGGCTTGAATGAAGGTTTCCTCCGTTCTCCTGAAGCAGAGGGGCGCTCCTGCTGTGAAGAGGATTCTGAAGGTGTGAAGGGACGAAAATACCTAGAGGCCCGAGGGCCCTTCCTGTGAAAAAGACGCTTAGGTCTGGATTGAGGGAGAGAGGTGCTCTTGCCTCCCATAGCATCAGAAATTATCTGGTCCAGCCTATCCCAAAAGAGCCTGGAGCCCTGGAAGGCTAGGTTGGTGAAAGATCTTTTGGAAGTAGTATCCACGCTACACGCCTTCAACCAAAGGATGCGGCGAATAGCCACGATGTTGCTGCTTCCTGTAGCAGAACAACCCGCCGAGTCCAAGGAAGCAGCCAGAATGTATTTTCCGGCATGACCAATTTTGGCTGCCAACTCAGCTAGGTAGTCTGGGGAGCTGAAGCCAAGATGCCCTGAGAAGCATCTTAGCCCAGGCAGAGATGGCTTTCGCCACCCAGGTGAAAGCAAAACTGTGACAAAGGGAAGCGACAGCTGCCTCAAAGGCTGATTTGGCCAGACTCGATCTGCCTGTCCGTAGCGTCTTTAAGAGAAGCGCCATCCAGCAAGGATAGGACCATCTTGAAAGATAGACGAGAAACAGGCGTATCCACCTTAGGGACTCCGCCCACTTGCTGAGAAGATCCGGTTTAAAGGGATAGAGAATGTCTAAGTGCTTCCTGCCAGGGAAATGCTTTTTGTGATGTTCCCAGCACTTAGACAGGGTACATTCAAATTCCCTGTGGTTTGGAAAGGTGCGTAAAGGGAGTTTAACACGTTTAAATGAGACAGAGGAATCATGGGCAGGAGCCTAGTCCTCTTTTAGTTTAAGCTTTTGAGAGATAGCCTAGATAAGGCTATCCACCATGACCTGCATCTTGGATGTCTGGTCCGAATCCGAGTCAGACCCAGACTGGGAGTCTATGTCCGACCCAAGATCTTCCTCCGAAGAGGGGGAGTGGGAGAGGAAAAGTGGCTTTGATACTGCTGAGGGGCCCAGGGAGCTGGATGAGGAGCCAGACAGAGTCCCCTTTCTAGAACCTCTCACGGTTTTGTCCCTTTGAAGGTGGAGGTCAGGTGTTAGGGCTGGCGGAACGCACAAAATAAATATAAATAATAAGTGCGTTCGCAACCCGGGGTCCACCGTGCAGGCAGAGCCTGCTGCTAGTAGGATGGCGGTAAGGCGAACTCTGTTACTTCACAGAGTCGCAACTGTAGACACTGTGTCCCTATATGGCGGTATAAGCAAACTCTGTTACACCACAGAGTCGCTAAGGTAGAAATGCAGACATATGGACTGTGTCCTGTTAACTCCACAGGTATGCACAGACAACTGCTGTGCGGACAGCAGCCCGTAGTAATGCAATCAGCAACACAATCAGACAATCTCCTCACCGGAGAAGCCGGTATTCTTGGGGCTTATTTCAGCCGAGCCCTAAACATGTGCATACAATCTCCTCACCGGAGGTGCCGGTATTCTAGGGGCTTATTTCAGCCGAGCCCTAACACATGCGTGCAAGATCACCGTGGCGCAAAGCACATAATGTGATTGATACTAGCGCATGGTGGCACGACCATGCCACCCTTTTATAGTAGCAACTGCAGGACCTGCCAGATAAGGACCAATAGGAAACTGCTCCAGAACACAAGTGGTTTCAGGACCTTCTTGGCGGACCAATAAGAGCTGCTGCAGTACCTGAGCATGTGACCCCTGATCTCCAATGAAAGATCTTTCTCTGGGCATGCTCAGAAGGGGAAAGCAAGGACTTTGTCCTAAAGACGTCTGCTCGCCGCTAACCAGTACTGACTAGGGTTGAGCTATACTTTCCGATATCAAGAAGTATCGGATCGGAATGGGTATCGCCGATACCCCAAAAATATCGGCGATACCCGATTCCGATACCGGAAATCCAATGCAAGTCTATGGGACAGAAATATCGTAACTAAAAAAAACCCTTTCTTTCCTTTTAAACACTAAATATACACACATAGAATATATATATATATATATATATATATATATATATATATATATACATGTCATTGTGACATATATATATACATATATTTGTAGTTTATACACTTCTACATAGTAAAATAGCCTCTGATTAAATTGCCGGGTAATGCCGGCTTTTGTGAAAATACAGAAGCACCCGACATGAAATGACACATGGTTTACATAGAGTTAACCATGTCTTTTCATGTAGTTTGATATCTGATTTTCACAAACAATTACATGAGTGTATGTGTGCAAAATTTCACACCTGTAGGGGTTAATTAAAGGTGTAAATTCGTTGTAAAAAAAACAGACTTTTTTGCTACGAATTTACACCTTTAATTAACCCCTACAGGTGTGAAATTTTGCACACATACACTCATGTAATTGTTAGTGAAAACAATATATCAAACAACTTGAAATGACATAGTTCTGCATTTTCACAAAAGCCGGCAATTGAATTAGCGGCTGTTATACTATGTAGAAGTGTATGAACTATAAATATATATATATTTGTGTCACAAATTCAAAGACATGTATATATATATATATATGAGGTGTAAAATTGTTGAAAAAAAATGCGTGGGCTCCCGCCCTATTTTCTCAACCAGACAGACAAAGCCAGCGAGTGGGGGCAGATAATAATAGCCCAGATAGGGACCATTATTTTTGGCCCCCACTGGCTACTAACATCTGCCCCCAGACACCCCAGAAAAGATAAATCTATAATTAGATTCGCCCTTTCTGGCACTTTGCCCGTCTATTCCCATTGCCCTGTAGCGGTGGCGAATGGGTTAATAAGGGGTTAAAGCCACCTTGCTATTGAAAGGTGACCTTAAGCCAGGTTAATAATTGAGAGCTGTCAATTAGACAACTATCAATTATTAATCCTATTGCATGAAATAAAAATAAAACACACACACTTTAATAAAAAATCATTTTAATGAAATAAAGACACATGTTTTTGACCATCTTTATTTTACTGCAAAAACCATTTCCTGTAATAAAAGTAAGATAAAAAAGCAAAATTATTCTTACCTATCCCATGCACAGTCAGGTCCCACGGTGTAATCCATCAGAAAGGGTTAATGTTTACTGCAGGGACCGCAGCTAATGCTGCAGCCTCACGGTAAACCTCCAAATGAATGAGCTCCTCTCCTGGCTGACAGGAGAGGAAGTGGAAAGCTTAATTGATTGCTTTCCACTTTCACTTCAGGTCAGCCAGGGACACCATCAGTGACGTCAGAGGGAACTGATTAACAAAAATAGGGGTTCCCTTCGAAAAAAAAATGGCGTGGGGTCCCCCCTATTTTTGTTAACCAGCCTGATGAAGCAGACTGCTGAGGCATGGTATTTAAGGCTGTTAAGGAGCCAATATCCATGGACCTTTCCAGCAGCGTCGGACTGGAGTACCTTGGGCCCACCAGAGGAAAATTATTCTTGGGGCCCACCATCATACTTCCCAACCTTTGAAGAAGGGAAAGAGGGACAAAGGCTGTGGCACGCTGTGCCTGCTGCAGCAAATTTCAGGCCATGCCACGTTGCACCACAGACTGTCCAGGAGTTGTTGGATGCTTTAGTCCAGGTGTGGGAGGAGATCCCTCAGGAGACCATCCGTCGCGCTCATCAGGAGCATGCCCAGAAGTTGTAGGGAGGTCATACAGCATACCTCCCAGCTTTTGAAGACAGGAAAGCGCCGCCGCAAATTTTAGGCCACGCCCCGACCACACCCATTTCACAACTAATCACACCCATATCCTCGCCCCAACCGTACCCATTTAGCACTGCTGATCACACTGACTGGTAATGAGGGCACAATGGCTGGCATTATGGGCACAGTGGTTGGTACTGAGGAAAAGAAAGAAAAAGCAGCGAGAGAGAAAGAAAGGAGAGAGAGAGAAAGAACAAACAGAGAAAGAAAGAGAGGAAAGAAAGAAAAGAGAGAGAGAAAGAAAGAACAGAGAGAAAAAAGAACAGAGAGTGAGAAAGAAAGAACAGAGAAAGAGAGAACAGAGAGAGAAAGAAAAGAACAGAGAGCGAGAGACTAGAGAGAGAAAGAAAGACTAGAGAGAGAGCCAGAGGCGTAGCTAGGGTTTTGGTTTAGTGGGGGCGAAACTTCTGAGTGGGCCCCTAACCAGAGAACCTCAGCAAATGACCGCGCTGTTGCCAAAAATAATCTATATATAAAAAGACCAATATTGATATCACCGCCATATGGTGTGTGGCAAATAATACCAGTCCTACAGAACATATAATAGATTACAGCACCGGTATAGATAATGACTTACCGCTGATGTTCTTTCTAATGGAATTGTTCACTTTTCATGTCTTTTCCATCTGGCCCAGACCGACATGACGACTTTTCCAGCCAGGACTCGACTGCAGAGATTACAACAAAGACACATTTCACTTCTCATATTTTCAGCACTGTCACGGTCACCAATTGGACTATTCTCAACCTGCACAAACTCCTCATCCTGCTGATACCCCAATACAGAGCCGCTGGTGCCATATGTGTCCCTATTACTGCACCTGATACCCCAATAGTGAGCCGCTGCTGCCATATGTGTCCCTATTTCTGCACCTGATACCGCAATACTGAGCCGCTGCTACCGTATGTGTCCCTATTACTGCACCTGATACCCCAATACTGAGCTGCTGCTGCCGTATGTGTCCCTATTACTGCACCTGCTGTGTGGTTCTGTGTGACCTCTAAATTCTAAAGCACCCCTCTAGAATATAGCAATGCCGGGTGCAAGTGCCCTAGAAAAGTGCCCACATCTTGTCCCCTAGACTGTAATAATGCCCAGTGTGCCCCTTTGACAGTCACAGTAACCCGAGTTCCCTTATAACAATAAGTGTCCACTTTACATTTAATAATGTCCCAAGTCTCCCCCTGTACATCTCCCCTATACACAGAATAATGCCCCTCACTGGATATATACTGACCCCATAATGTCCCCAAACTATTTAATGGGTTCAACACTGTATGATGGCCCCTAGATAGCATCCATACAGCATAATACACCAGATAGTCCTCAATATAGTATAATGCACTCCCATAGGCAGCCTCTATATTATAATAAACCCCATAGGCAGAGTCTATAATATAATGCACCACCATAGGCAGCCGCTATATTATAATGCACCCCCATAGGCAGCCTCTGTAGTATAATGCATCCCCATAGGGAGTCTCTGTAGTATAATGCACCCCCATATGGAGCCTCTGTAGTATAATGCAGCCCCCATATACAGCCTCTGTAGTATAATGCACCCCCATTAAAAAAAAAAAAAAAACAATACTCACCTCCCGGCTCCTGTGCTGCTCACTGTTCTCCCTCTCAGCGTCTTGACAGCGGGCGCCGGCAGGTGACGTCATCGCGCCCGCTGTCAGACGCTGAGAGGAGGATTATGGGAGAGAAGGAGTGCTCGCTCCTTCTCTCTCTATGCGGTCAGCTGTATCGGCTGGATGGCGATACAGCTGACCCTCCGATGACGGATGGGGGGCCCACTGCTGGCACCGGGCCCCCCCACCGCCTGTTCAGGCCCCATAACGGCCGGGCGGCAGAGCAGGGAGAGCGCTTCTCCCTGCTCTGCCGCAGAATGTAACTGTATCGGCGTGCACAGCAAGTTACTGTAGCGTAGCTCCGGGTGGGCCCCCTCAGAGCGCGGGGCCACCGCCCCTTCTGCCCCCGACCTATCCTTTCAAATCAGGGCCCACCACGCAGGAGCTGGGGGTGGGGTCCACCGGAGGTTTCTCCGGTGTCCCGGTGGCTCAGTCCGACCCTGCTTGCCAGCCTGATAATACCAGGCCACAGCAGTCTGCTTATCTTGGCTGGTTAACAAAAATAGGGGATCCCCTTGGAAAAAATTGGCGTGGGGTCCCCTCTACTTTTGTTAACCAGCCAGATGAAGCAGACTGCTGAGGCCTGGATTTTCAGGCTGTTAAGGAGCCAAGATCCATGAACCTTGCCAGCCTGATAATAACAGGCCACAGCAGTCTGCTTATCTTGGCTGATTAACAAAAATAGGGGATCCCCTCGAAAAAAATTGGCGTGGGGTCCCCCCTATTTTTGTTAACCAGCCAGATGAAGCAGACTGCTGAGGCCTGGTTTTTCAGGCTGGTAAGGATCCAATATCCATGGTCCTTGCAAGCCTGATAATACCAGGCCACAGCAGTCTGCTTAGCTTGGCTGGTTAACAAAAATAGGGGATGCCCTCGAAAAAAAAAATGGCGTGGGGATCCCCCCTATTTTTGTTAACCAGCCAAGTAAAATGCAGACTGCTGCGGCCTGGTATTAAAAGACTGTCAAGGCCCATGGATTTTGGCCCTCAACAGCCTGATAATACCAGGCTGCAGCAGCCCCACATTTGGCGCATCAAAAGATGTGCCAATTGTGGCACTTTACCCGCCTCTTCCCACTTGCCCTGTAGCGGTGGCAAGCGGGGTAATAAGGGGTTAATGTCACCGTTGATTGCACGGTGACAATATGCCCAGTTAATAATGGAGAGGTGTCAATAAGACACCGATCCATTATTAATTCCAAAGTTTTTAAAGGTTTAAAAAAAGACACAGCAAGAAAAAAGTATTTTAATGAAATAAAAGAGACAACACAGTTTTCATTTCTTTTATTACACTCTCATCCTGCGACGCCATCGATCTCCTGTAAAAAAATAAAAAAAACAAACCAACAGTATACCACCTGTCCGACGCAGTCCATAGTAACGAGTGTCCCACGACGATCCAGCTCTGCTACATCGGAATGCCAGGCAGGGCCTAACATCCCGACGCAGCACAGCTGATTACCTGCTTCCCCGGCGGTGACGTCATCGGACTGCTTTACGGCCGAGATTACCCGGCAGTCACTGCAGTTATCGCGAGAAACTGCACGTGACCACCAGGGAGAAGATGATGGTGGCCATCAAGCAGTCCAGGTCGAGACCACCAGAGATCTTCTGCCAGGTAAGTTCTGCTGACTCCTGACAGACCCGACCGACGGACACTGACCGTGACAGGAACATTCCAATTCCAGTATCCGATATGACAAAAATATCGGATACCGGAATCGGAATTCCGATACAGCGAATATTGGCCGATACCCGATATTTGCAGTATCGGAATGCTCAACACTAGTACTGAATACAATAGCAGAGCCTGGAGGAGCAGCAGTAATCCTCTGCACAATGTTAGACTGGGCTAGATGCTGGGACCAACATCTAATCTGAGCAGAGTCTACTGCGGCCGGAGACGTATGGGAGACCGCAGCAGGGACGGCTCGAGATTCCCCTTGTGCAGAAGTGGGAACTCGACCCCTAACATCAGGTGCATTGAAATCGCCATGGGAGACGTTTGGAGCACTGGTGGATGTGGAGAGCTGTGGAAGGCATTCAAGGACCTGGACCAGGGACTGAGATACCTTATTCTAGTCAGCGACCGACTGAGACATGGCAATGGCCCACTCCGGAGGAGGGGGAGTGCTCTCATCCCAGGAGTTGGAGTTCTCCTGTGGTGCAGACATGGTGCGAGGAGTGCAGGACGGGCAGAAAGGCGACGACTGGACTGATGTCCACTTTTTCTTGCAACGTGCACAGGCGTAATGGGTCACAGTGGGCTTAGGGTAAGAGGCCCCTGCAGGGTTGGACATAGGTAGAGCCTGTTGCGCTATAGCAATATGGAGCCACAGTGAAAATACTGCGGAGGAGCGCCAGATAGGGCGAGTGGAATAGAGGGGGATAAGGACAGAGCCTACCCGTTAGAGCGAACTGCAGCAGACGAAGTGTATGTTTCATGACCATGTTGTGGACTGATTTCTCTAGGACAGCTCACACGCCTGGTAATCAGGAATCTATAGCAACAGACAGGAGACAGCAGTTGTCAACTATGTTTACAAATAACTTTTCCTTCCCTTATCTATGTTCTCCCTCACCGGTCATTCCCCTTTGACTCTTGGGCCTGTAAACTAGACACATGGCCTGAATTGGCACAATATGCCTTACAGGAGCTCGCTTGTCCTGCTGGTAGTGCGCTATCAGAAAGAGTCTTCAGTGCTGCTGGATCAATCCTGACAGAAAGAAGGACACGGCTTTCGACACAAAATGTGGATGATCTAACCTTTATTAAAATGAACCATGCATGGGTTTCAAAGGATTTTGTGCCACCTTCCCCTGATGACACCTAGGTTGCCAGCAAAATGGCTTGCTTTGTCCTACTCTTCCTCTCACTTCTCCAATTTCTACATTTGTACCAGCTGAACGTCCAGCCTACGCCTGAACAGATGCCATTTTTGCCATCTACCTTTCTGGGCTGTCCACCCCCAGGGACGGTGTTAACACCTGGCGCACCCCTGCAAGTGCCGGTGCCCTGACCAGGTGTCGGTTCTCACTCTGGGGCGACGGCACTGGCACAGGGTCCCTCATAGTACCAAAAACTGTCTCTGACGGTGGGATGGGCCCACTCGCTGTCAGACGCACCGGCGTACTATGAGGGGCCCTGTGCCAGGGCCGTCGCCCACGAGTCAGCCTCACCTGCTTGCTCAGGGCCACAGCACTTGCAATACTTACCTCTCCCTGCTCCACCGCTGTGGAGTCTGGGTAGTTAAATCCTTCACAGGGACAGACACTACAAATTTCGTTAACTGCTCGATGATGGTTAAGACGTAGCTCTGCCCTGTCCTACTGGGCTCTACCTTCACATGATCAATGGCTAACATTTCTAATGGACGGCGACTCACAATCGGATGCAGTTTGCTTTCTGATCATCTTTCACGGTTTTACTAGTCACAGACGTGTGAAATTCCTGGCAACATTTTGCAATGTCTCCTCTCATGCCAATCCAATATAATCGCCTACAGCCTGTGTCTTCTGTCTTTAGCACTCCAAAGTGACTAGACAGATCATGATAGGCAGTGAGGACCATGTCTACATGTCTCCTGTCCTTGGCATTACAATTTGATGGAGACAAATAACAGTGATGGGATCGACGCTACTGCAAAACAGCAAGCCTTTCTTCACAAAGAACAGTTTTCACTGGCTACACAGATAAAGTAATTGAGGGTCAGCATCGCCTCTCATAATTCTAACGGGAGGTTGTAGCCTGATTATTAGCAATTACAAAATTTCTGCAATCACTCAACTTTCAGTGTGTACTTGTATCCATCTTCTTTCCTGTAGCGGAGAGTCTGGACTGGCTTACTGAGACTGAAATATAGACGAACATTTAAAATTAACCCAACACTGTATACAGCTGTACGGTGCTGATCCAGTACAGTTTGTCAACTTTTTATATTGTGGTGTTATCCATACAGAGCCTGTATGCAGCTATACACAGCTTGTCTGCTTGGGATACAGTAACCTTTTATGATGAAAGTCGTCGTCACCCCCCCCAAATGTGTTTGCATCATTGACACCTGGAACATTGGCCCACATGTGTGATTATTTCTTGTGTATCTTTTTATATTCTCGTGTAATCCAGACTGAACCTGAGAGCATCTGTGTGTGGCTCCCGAAATTTACACAGAGATGTGGAATATTTTCACTACACTATATATACCTTTTATCTGGTAATACAGTACCCTTATTTTGTCCTCCTCTTCCTCGGACTTCTACAATTAATCCATTTCCAGATGCTTCACATCCATTAGACACCTCAACATATTGCCTTTTTGCAACCTCCCTTTCAGGGCTGCCCCACCCCCCCTCCTCCACCAACAAAATTGTTATATTCTTGTGTAATACATACTGAGCTTTTCAGCGTGGTTGTCTGCCTCCTCAATGATATAAGGAGATTTATAATATTTAAACTATACTATATATACCTTGTATCTTGCAAAACAGTCTGAGAGTTATATTTTAATATGCTTTCTGAACAATACAAACATTAACCAACCTAAAAATGTGAAAACTATCTTTAGAAATGTTTAATAGGTTGGTGATAAGAATCAAATTTTGATTTTTACAAATATTTGCATAAAGGTTCTTGAAAACATGAACAAATTTTCCTATATACCTAGTCTCAAACCTTAAGAATTGTGTGAGAAACCTATTGCCACGTTGCGTTTTGAAAGTATAAGGGTAACTGCCTGATGGACCATACAAGGTCGAAGGATCAAACATGGCTGCTAGATCATTGCCAAAACTAACAATAGCCGGAAAAGTTGGTGGCATTGAACATAATGGACAAACAGGGGCTGCAGCTGGAATGTGGTTTGGCTGGTTAGTTGGAGGCGTAGACTGATATAATTATTGTTGTTTTGGTCTGCAATTTTATGCAGGTTATTGGACAGATAACTCAGAATATTTTTCAGCTCTGCAATGCCCATTTCTCCCATAACAGGTCTCTCCTGCCCTAAAGGTGGGTGTTCTTGTTCCTCCATCAAATTCTCCTCCCTTTCGACTTCTTCAAATATAGATGTGAATATGTCATCAGGAATATCCTGATCCTGCTCTTTTTTTTTTGGTGACCTTTCTGGGACATGAAGAACAGAATGGATGTTTTGGAAAAAGTAGAACCAGTAAAAGATGAGGATGTTCATCCTCAAAACCTGTCCCCCCTAAGGGGTGAAGTTTGGCAGGTATTGGCTGGCATTCTGGAAGTGTAATTATAAAGGCCTCCATGTTGTTGGCATTTATAATTGCATATCTTACTTTGCATTTGAGGTAGGAATACTGCCGGCTGTAGAACAACATATCACTGCTGGTCTGGGGCAGAAACGCAGGAGGCACATAGCCTCGGTACATGCAGGCCAGATGATATCCACATATTCCCAGACTGATTCCTGAGTGATGACGCCTTTAGTTGTGATCTTGTTAGCTAATTTCTGAAAACAATGGGCATTGGGCACTCTATCAGTGCATCATTGACACCAGGAACATTGGCCCACATGTGTGATTATTTCTTGCGGATGTGCATTTTAGATTCTAGTGTAATCAAAAATCAGATTGTGAACGTCACTGTCTGCCTCCTGAAATATATACGGAGATGAACTATTCCCCCCACACTGTATAGAGCTGTACTCTACTTATACAGTACACTTTTCTGATTTTTATATTTGGGTGTTAGGCAGATTGGGCTTCTGGCTATGGGTGTTTGTCGTGAAATATATACGGAGATTTACAATGACACCAAGACTGTATATAGTTGGACGATTGTTATACAGTAACATTTTTGCCATAAAGTCCTCCTCCACCCACCTCTCTTAAGTGCATCATTGACACCAGGAACATTGGCCAAGATGTGTGATTCTTTCTTGTAGATCAGCTTTTTATATTCTTGTGGAATCCATACTGAACCTTTGGACGTCATTGTCTGCCTCATGAATTATAAAAGGAGATGTATTATATTTTAACTATAATATATATACCTTGTATCTGCCTAAACAGTAATCTTTTTTATTTTTGTGTAATCCATACTTTCCCACTGAGAGCGTCCGTGTCTGCCTCCTGAAATATGTATGGAGATGAAGAATATATTTACTATACTATATATACCTTGTATCTGGCAAAACAGTATGACATTTATATTTTAATATGCTTTGTGAACAATACAAACATTAACCAACCGAAATATATGAAAACTATGTTTATAAATGTTTAATAGGTTTGTGATAATAAGAAATTTGTGATTTTTAAAACTGGAGGCATAAATGTTCGTGAAAACATGACCAAAGTTTTCTATATACCTAGTCTAAAACCTTAAGAATTGTCTTCGAAACCTATTGACACGTAGCGTTTTGAAAGTATAAGGGTTACTGCACGATGGACCATATTGGTCGAAGGATCAAACATGGCAGCTGGATCATTGACAAAAATAACAGGAGTCTGAAAAGTGTGTGCCATTGGACATGATGGCCTAACAGGGGCTGCTGCTGGAATGGGGTTTGTCTGGTTATTTGGAGGCGTAGATGGATCGCCCGCCAGGGCAGTGGAATATTCGTTACCGAGCCAGTGTTTTAAGGCGATGTGTCACAGCGGCAGTGACCCGGTCCATGGCCCTGAGCGTCCAATAAAAGGGGAAATATTTACAGGGGGTGATAACAGTTTGTAGTGTAGGTATTCGTGATGCCACCTGTGGTATCTGGTCAGAGGTGACCAGCGCTGCAGTGCAGATTCTCTGGGACAGATGGTGAGATGCAGCAGAGTTTGTAAAGTCTCCCACAGGCGAGACTATGTTATCCCAGGGCAGGAAGACGTTGTAGATAAAGTAATGGTGCTGGCCCTATGAGATGTAGCAAAGTGGAGTGTGCGTTGAGGGAAGAACTTGAGGAGACAGTCAATAGCAGTTTTCAAAGCTTTACTCACAGTTCTGGTGCCGGCAGTGCAGATGCCCGCTTGGTGCCACGCTCTCCAGGTGAGGAGTCCAGCCAACTCCCAGGTGGATGGAGAACACTAGTACAAAGCTCCCTGTCAGTATAAGCTTCCCCTGGCTGTCTCCCTGTGCTGATTTCCCACTCATTTCTTCCTTCCAGCACCTCGCTAAGCAGTGTCCCAGTCTAGAAGCTGCATATCCTCCAGGACAACGTTGTCTTTATGCGTTTCCTTGATTCTATAGAGCTTTCCTTCCCAGAGAAGGTACTTGCGGTTGTGGCTGTGATCCCTAAAGTTATCACAGCTATCCGCTTGATAGCTGAGTCATAAAGTTCTTACAGTAGTTAAGGGGCCGAGTACCTTCTGCGACCTGGATTCTCCCAGGCGGCGTACGCCAGTCCTGGAATGAGCCCACCTGTACCTTTCAGCTCATCCATGGCTCTCTCTGAGTATCCCTTTTCCCTTCCAGTGAAACACTCTTCTTTCTCTCTCTCAATAAGCAACTCCTCAGGACGTGAGCCTGCTGCCCAATTCTATCTTCTTCCCCTCTCCCTTATGGGAGAGGTGTGTAAAACACGTCTGTCCTCTTCCTCCCCCAAGGTTGAACTCTCTATCTTACCTCTAACTTCCTGCTCTGACCCACAAGCCTCACCCACCATCTTCACCCTTTGCTGGCTGGGTCGTGCTATATGAACTCAAGTAGTGTGTGTGATGGATTCAGTGTTGACAGAGACAGGTGTAATGTCTTTACCTTATTTGAAAGGTAAAAATACCACATGCAGTACCTCTGTGGCGACTGAACCC
The DNA here is from genome assembly GCA_033576555.1 of Oophaga sylvatica. Taxonomy (NCBI): domain Eukaryota; kingdom Metazoa; phylum Chordata; class Amphibia; order Anura; family Dendrobatidae; genus Oophaga; species Oophaga sylvatica. The sequence continues at coordinate 177,673,464 of JARQOD010000002.1, forward strand.
TCAGAGGCGCCACATACACTTAACCCTGCTGTTCTGTTCCCATGTATTATACACTTGTATTGCTCCTGGGTCACTATGACCCGGTTTATTAAATCTTGATTTTAGATACTCTAACTTAATTATTTTTATACCTTTTGCTTACTAGACTGTATGGGCACGTTTTGAAATTAAAAAAAAGAGAAATGAAATTGAAATCTTTATTTTTGTTTTTTTATTCCGAAAAAACTTAGTAATAAGCAAAACGAAAAATAGCAAACTACACATATGTGGTAAAAAAAAAAAAACCAAAACAAGCAAATCAAACATTTTGTGAAAAAAAATTAAAGATAATAAACACTTCAATTTTAACATATTTACATGGTAATATTAATTTATGTATTCTTGCATGAAGAACAATAAACATAGGCTTTGCATAAGAATTTTTTGCATCCAGAATATGTAATACTTGTTTTATTATTTATGACAAGAATAAGGGCAATAGCTGCACCTTTTTCTTTTTATTCTGGAAGCACCGCTGGTAGAGGCCATGGGGTTAGAAGTGCTTGTGGAGGCCATGGTTTCAGTTTCCTGAGCATGTTGCTGGATGCTCTGTACAAGGCCTGCTGCTCCTTTCGTTCTGGGTGTTACCTTTCTTTGCTCAATATACAGCCTAACCAGTGATTTTTCAAGTTCTTCGATAAAGAGTCTTCGTTTGTGGAGTTTGTTTGTATTCCAATTTGGGTTGATTTCCCTCCACAACACAAAAGCATTGTATGCCGACAAATCCACAATGTTGTAAAACACAATCATAGGCCACCGATTTTATTTTCTTTTGCAAGTATATGTACTAATGAGCTGATCTAATGTGTCTACACCACCTTTGGTTGCATTATAGTCCAAGATCATGTTAGGTTTTTAATCTTCCCGGGTACTTACTGCATTATCATGGTGGTTCGTACTCATTAGTATTACTTGTTTATTTTTTTTTGGAACATACGCAACAATTGTTGTATTTGCAGTAAAGTAGAACATGGAACTATGTACATTTCTTTTACTCAAGATACCTTGTGGTAGTTCAGGCTTGTTTTTTCGGATCATACACAACATGGTAAGTTGTCGCTTTTGTAACATTTGCCCTAGTTGGTAGGAAGTAAAAAATTATCACATGTGACATTTTGTCCTTTGAGTCCATATGTCAAATCAAGGACAACTCTCATCCCCTGATTTTTTTCTACTCTTTGTCCTGGTGTTTTTCCGGTATACACCTGTGCATTGTAAAGGTAAAAATTTGTGCTGTGACATAATGCCCATATTTCTATACCATACTTCGCCGGCTTGCTTGGTATATACTGTCGAAATGGGCACCTACCACAAAATGACACTAGTTGCTCATCAACGGTTACTGCATCACCAACATTGTATAATTTTGGCCGAATTTTGACCCATTTATCCCAAATGTCTCTAAAAGGGGCAAGTTTATCTCTACTTCTTCGTTCATTTCTGTCTATTTTATTGTCAAAACGGAATACCGTAAAATCATTTGCAGGCCTTTATAGCTCAGCTTTACAAAATAAGGCCCTCTTACACAGCGCGTTCTGCGCAGTCCATTCTGCGCAGAATATACACGTGTAGTGCACACCTAGTGATCTCTCTGGATGCGCTCTACATTTTAGTATAGACTGTGCACCAAAATAATCAATATAAAGCCATTTTTATGGTGCGCAGATCTCAATGCATACACCCGGCAGAGCGCGTGTACGACCCAATTGAAATAATTTAGGAAATAAATAAATTGATATACAATAGTAGATGCAATAAATAGACCCAACTGAGGTTATCACTCCTTTATTTCACTGAAAATATGGCCTCACAGCTGAAAAAAATGATGCCACTATGAACCAAACACAACAAGTGTACAAATCGGCGTGTAGCAAACAGGAAACCCCAAAAAAAATGAAATACTCATAGATAGGTCCCCCAAATGAGGAAATGTCAAATAAAATCAAGTTTTAGAAACTTATAGAAAAAAATCTACAGGGCCTCACAAATTCTCTGCGGGTCACTATGACTGATGAGATGACGCCTTTAGTTGTGATCTTCTTTGGTAATTTATGAAAAAGGTGGGCAGTGTGGCACTATATCAGTGCCTCATTGACACCTAGAACATTGGTCCACATGTGTGTTTGGTTCTTGCTGATATTTTTCTATTCTTGTGTAATCCATACTGAGAATTTTAGCATCAGTCTGCCTACTGAAACATATACGGAGATTTAAAATTCCCCCCAACAATGCATACAGCCGTATTGTACTGATACAGTTAACTTTCCTGCTTTTCAATTTTGGGTGTTAGCCAGACTGGGCCTCTGACTATGGGTCTTCCTCCGGAAATAGATACGGTGATGACCAATTCAACCAATAATGTATACAGCTGTACTGTGCTGATGCTGTTAACTTTCCTGGCTTTCAATTTTGGGTGTTAGCCAGACTGGGCCTCTGGCTAACAGTGTTTCTTCTGAAATATATAGGTAGATTGAAAATTCCACCCAAGACTGTATACAGCTGTACTCTACATATACTGTACACTTTTGTGATTTACATATTTTGGTGTTAGCCAGACTGGGCCTATGACTCTGGGTGTTCCTCCTGAAATATATACGGAGATTTAGAATATTTTCACTATACTATATATACCTTTTATCTGGTGATACAGTACCCCTTTTTTGGGTCTACTCTTCCTCAGACTTCTCCAATTAATCCATTTGCACCAGCTTTACGTCCATTATACACCGCAACATATGGCATTTTTGCTACCTCTCTATCTGGGCTGCCCCACCACCCCTCCTCCACCCACAAAATTGTTAGAATCTTATGTAATCCATACTGAGCCTTTCATTGAGATTGTGTGGCTCATGAATTATATAAGGAGATTTATAATATTTTAACTATACTATATATACCTTGTATGTGGCAAAACAGTATGAGATTTAGATTTTAATATGCTTTGTGAACAATACAAACATTAACCAACCAAAAAATATGAAAACTATCTTTAGAAATGTTTAATCGGTCTGTGATAACACTAAAATTTAGATTTTGAAAACTCTAGGCTTAAATGTTCTTGAAAACATGAACAAAGTTTTCGATATACCTAGTCTCAAACCTTAAGAATTGTGTTAGAAACCTATTGCCATGTTGCGTTTAGAAAGTATAAGGGTTACTGTCCGATGGACCATACTAGGTCGAAGGATCAAACATGGCAGCTGTATCATTGCCCAAAATAACAGGAGCCTGAAAAGTGGGTGCCATTGGACATGATGGCCAAACAGGGGCTGCTGCTGGTATGTGTTTTGGCTGGTGACTTGGAGGCGTAGACTGAAAATTATTGTGTTTTGGTCAGCAATTTCCTGAAGGTTATTTGACAGATAAGTCATCAGAATATTTTTCAGCTCTGCAATGACCACTTCTACCATAACAGGTATCTCCTGCCCTTAAGGTGGGTTTCATTGTTCCGCCATGAAATTATGCTCCCTTTCAACATCTTCAAATATAGATGTGAATATGTCATCATGAATATCCAGATCCTGCTCTCTCATAATTTTGAGGACCATTCTGGGACATGAATAACATAATGGATGATATTAAAGAAAGTAGAGCCAGTAAAAGATGAGGATGTTCATCCTCAAGACCTGTCCCCCCCAAGGGTTGAAGTTTGGCAGGTATTGGCTGGCGTGCTGAAAGTGGAATTAGAAAGGCCTCCATGTTGTTGGCTTTTATAATTGCATATCTTAGTTTGCGGTTTAGGTAGGAATAGACCAATATAGTAGTTTCTGTTTGTATAATATATGTGATATATATCTTTTGTTTTCATGTTCAACAATATATATTTATGCCAACCACTTTCTGATTTCTGTAATATTGGATTATTATGATTCTGTATGATTTGTGACACTTTTCTTCTGATGTATTTACAGTCTGATGAAGGTTGAGGTTTTTCGACCGAAACGTTACCTTGGATGTTAATAAATATTTATCTATGGTTAAGCATCATTTCCTGAGTGCCAGATTTGTTCATATATTAGGTAGGAATAGAGGCGGCTGTAGAACAGCGTATCACTGCTTGTCTGGGGGCAGAAAAGCAGGAGGCACATTTCCAAGCTACATGCAGGCCATATTCTGTCCCCGGGGCCTGTGGCTGCAAATATGGCTCTGTGAGATGCAGGATCTTTTCACCTTACTTACAACTGGCGATGGTCACAGATAGCTTAACTCAGCAGCCGGCAAATAGGTTATGATGAAGAATGCAGAAGACCTGCATTTCTTTAAGAATTATTGTTAAATGCATACAAACGGCAGCAGGTAAAAAAGACTTTCTTCAGACAGACTGAAAACATGTGCTTATGATGAAGCCAAGATGGAGAATGAGACACAGGGGGAAGAGTAAGGAAGTGACATCATACCCAGAAGAGGGAGACAGAGAGATAGAAGGGACCAACTTGATGGAAAGGGAGGATTTCAGCTATGCAAAACACAGGAACACATACCAACAGTAAACAATATGAGAGACTGCAATACAGCATGTAAAATGCACAGGACAGTCTGTAAAATGTCTCATTCATGGCACATAACAGGCCAGATAACATCCACATATTCCAGACTGATTCCTGAGAGATGATGCGTTTAGTTTTGATCTTCTTTGATAATTTATGAAAAAGGTGGGCAGTGGGGCACTATATAGTGGCTCATTGACACCTGGAACATTGGCCCACATGTGTGTTTAGTTCTTGCTGATCTTTTTAGATTATTGTGTAACCCATACTGAGATTTTGAGGTTCTGTCTGCCTCCTGAAATATATACGGAGATGAACAGTTCCCTCAACAATGTATACAGTTTTACTGTACTGATACAGTTAACTTTCCTGTTTTTCCGATTTGGGTGTTAGCCAGACTGGGCCTCTGGCTAACAGTGTTTCTCCGTAAATAGATACGGAGTTGAACAATTCCCCCAATAATATATACAGCTGTACTGTACTGATACACTTAACTTTCCAGCTTTTCAGAATTGGGTGTTAGCCAGACTGGGCCTCTGACTATGGGTGTTCCTCAGGAAACAGATATGGAGATGAACAATTCCCACAACAATATCTACAGATGTACTGTACTGATACTGTTAACTTTCCTGTTTTCCGATTTGGGTGTTAGCCAGACTGAGCCTCTGGCTAACAGTGTTTCTCCGTAAATAGATACGGAGATGAACAATTCCACCAACAATTTATACAGCTGTACTGTACTGATAGAGTAAACTTTCCTGCTTTCAATTTGGGTGTTAGCCAGAATGGACCTGTGACTATGGGTGTTCCTCTGGAAATAGATACGGAGATGAACAATTCCCCCAAACAATATCTACAGCTGTACTGTACTGATACAGTTAACTTTCCTGCTTTTCCAATTTCAGTTTTAGCCAGACTGGGCCCCTGGCTAACAGTGTTTCTCCGGAAATAGATAAGGAGATGAACAATTCCCCCAACAATGTATACAGCTGTACAGTACTGATAGAGTACATTTTCCTGATTTTCATATTTGGGTGTAAGACAGACTGGGCCTCTGACTGTGGGTGTTCCTCCTGAAATAGATACAGAGATTTAGAATATTTTCAATAAACAGGAGCTCGCTTGCCCTCAAACTTAGTGTGCTATCATAAAGAGTCTTCGGGCTCCAGAAGGCCTGGAAGCCTAACTTTACTGGGAGTAGGTAAACTGCTTGTTATTTTTCGGTAGCTGAGGAGAAATAGCAAAGATAGCCAAAGTAGCAATACACCGGAGAGACTGGAAACTAATGGGTTGCAGAACCTTAAACTAACCGCAACACTAGAAGTAGCCATGGAGCGTACCTACGGTGATCCTAGACGCCTCGTCACAGCCGGAGAGATAGCTACACCTAAAGACAGAAAGATGAAGGCTATCTGCCCCGTAGCAGAACCCCCAAAGAAATAGGAAGCCCCCAAACATGTAATGGCGGTTAGACAAGAAGAAAATACGAACACAGACAGAAAATACAGGTCCTTCTCAAAAAATTAGCATATAGTGCTAAATTTCATTATTTTCCATAATGTAATGATTACAATTAAACTTTCATATATTTAGATTCATTACACACCAACTGAAATTTGTCAGGTCTTTTATTGTTTTAATACTGATGATTTTGGCATACAACTCCTGATAACCCAAAAAACCTGTCTCAAAAAATTAACATATCAAGAAAAGGTTCTCTAAACGACCTATTACCCTAATCTTCTGAATCAACTAATTAACTCTAAACACATGCAAAAGATTCCTGAGGCTTTTAAAAACTCCCTGCCTGGTTCATTACTCAAAACCCCCATCATGGGTAAGACTAGCGACCTGACTGATGTCAAGAAGGCCATCATTGACACCCTCAAGCAAGAGGGTAAGACCCAGAAAGAAATTTAAAATCATAGAATCATGCCCTATGGGCAATCCTTTATTGATAAAATACCTCAATGGGTAGCACCCAAAAACAACCGTGATATAAAAAAACAAAAAAAAAGTGTATTCCTAACTTAAAAGCTATGGGGATAGCCTAGAGTCCCTGATGTAGATCTGGGCTGTCACCTGCCTAACAGCGGAGGTTGGCACCCTAGGGGGAAGCGTTGTGGCGCCCCCGCTCCACGATGGCTGACCCTAGGGTCCCTGTTAGGCCCTTACACCTTAGGGGATACCTCTACCCAGATAGTAGGGAGACCCCTAACATTAATACAGAGACCAGCTAACATAAAAGGTGACCCTAAGTCCCCAAAGTATTAAAAACAGTTCACAACACACGGGGTGGTAGGAAGTATAATGGAGATTGGCACAGATCTGCTGTACAACACTGCTAGTATACAGCAGCCTCCTTTTATGAACAGGAGTTATGATAAAACTGCCTTCTTGTGCCACAGCTTAATGAAAGTGAATGTGAACAGTCTCATACTTGTTCACTCACTAGTCAAAGCTCCTCCAGTGTATGGGAAATCTAAATGTGTGTGCATACCAGACAGTCAAATATAAGCTAAGATGCAATCTATAATTGTCAGCTATTGGACCAAAAGTCTAGTCTGAACTTATAAACACACTGAAAGAATGACTAGAGCATATATTGACTGGAATAAATAAGACGCATCGGCGTCATGAGAAGGTCATTGACACTTGATTTTAGTGTAATGTTAGGGGATAGCAATATTTGAAGATAAATGTATAAGGCAGCAAGATATAATTGATGTATACCTTCCCTAGCAATGCCCGATGTACCGAATAGGAGATAGGTACAGATATAACATTCCTACAGGTATGGTGCTAAATGGGGAATAGGTATATATATTGCCTTCCTGTACGTATAATACTAATCACCCCTCATCATGATGTGGATACACTGAGAAACTCCATTATAAAATGATATTAATAAGAAATGCGTAACGATACTCATCATTTCTCATGGTCACCCCACCACCATCAATAGTAGCGCCTCAACGCGTTTCGCCCCATGGGCTCATCAGGAGGCCAGATGTACAGATGTCCGGTGTCAAAATGACATGGTGCAGAGACTAACAGATGCTGTGTGACTTCCTCATATTTATATCTGCCGCCTAATGGAGACGCTCCACCCCCCTGTGCGGGCTCGCCTTCATAGGCTCCTCCCCCTTATATGGCTCCGCCAATAGGCTCGTGGGGAAAGCTCTGACCTCATCAGGGGGCGTATCTCTATCGCCCTGCGTCAGAGAAGCAATGCATGCCGGGAGTAGGAGGGGTGTCTGGGTCCTGACTAGTTGCGTGCAGAGCGGACCTTTACCCCTGCACAGGCTATGCATAATATATGTTCCTGGTGGCGACTCCACTAAAACAGTGGCGAGAACAGCTAACTTTCAAAGGGCTCATGGCTCACCGGTTCAAGCCCCACCTCGGAGCCTCAATAGTGGGCACACCCCCACATAGATGAGTATGTCCCTAATTTATCCTGTCCAACGGAAGATAATCCAGGTTGGCCTAGGATAATATTTTAACAGAAATGTATAAAGGGACATAGAACATAAATGGAAAAAGGTCGACAGTAATACGAGAGTCATTCTGATACATAGAATATAATGGTCACCCATTATAGGGGAACATAAAACATAGAATTGTATAGTCAGTTTAATCAAGTAGTCCAAAACAACGTCTTGGCTATAGGAAACAGGCAAATGACATCTGCTCGTTTAATCCATATGGTTCGAGTGATTCTAGCCTAAAGATCCATTCACACTCGCGTCTGAGGATAATTTTGTCCACGTCACCCCCTCTCGGATTTAGCTTAACAACCTCCAGAATCATGAACTTAACCTCGCCCATTCTCCCACCATGTTGATTGTTGATGTGTCTCGCAAGGGGAGTATCCCTGTTATTTCTGATGTCACCCATGTGTTCTCCCACCCTCCTTCTAAATTCTCTTTTTGTTTTGCCCACATAGTCCTTGTGACAAGTACACGTCCCCTTATATACCACAGCCGTGGTCTTGCAATTAGCAAAATCTCTTAAATAGAATCTTCTTCCTGTGTGAGCACTACGGAAGGATTTCATAGGTGACATCCATTTGCACAGACTGCAGTCGCCACAAGTGAAGAAACCAATGGGCTTTCTATCTAGCCATGTACCTGCTTTCAACGGTTTTTTGTATTGGCTATGTACCAGACGATCCTTAATTGATCTACCTTTTCTATAGGTAATGTTGGGTCTTTCACCCACCCAATCTCTCAGATCTGGGTCCATTTTTAGAATGTCCCAGTGTTTCATTAGAATACTCCTAATTTGCGTATGCTGAGAGTCAAAGGTACCGATAATTCTGGTGATATCTGTATCATCACGATCTGGTTTCTTATGTAAAAGCTGTTGTCTGTCTGTTCTCCTAGCGTGCTGGAAAGCTGTATCAATAACATGATGGGGATAACCTCTTTCCTTAAACCTCCTCTGCATATCTCCTGCCTGTAGAAGAAACGCATCATAATTCGAACAGTTCCGTCTGAGCCTGAGGAACTGTCCCTTAGGGATGCCTCTTTTTAGGGGAACAGGGTGGTGGCTATCCCAATGGAGGAGACTGTTGGTACTGGTTGGTTTCCGATATATTCTTGTGGACAGATTACCTACAGTTTCTCTTCTAATACTGATGTCCAAAAATGACAGTTCGCTCTTCTGTATTTTGAAAGTGAACCTAAGGTTCAGTTCGTTGGTATTCAATTCATTTACGAAAATTTCAAAATTCTCCTTTGTGCCTGTCCATATAATGAATACATCGTCGATGTATCTGTACCATAGTGTAATCATATCCTGCCACCATCTCTCCTCGCCAAACACCTCAGTTTCCTCCCACCAGCCCAGGAACAAATTGGCGTACGAGGGGGCACAGGGGCTCCCCATCGCTGTGCCCCTGAGCTGGTGGAGGTGCATGCCATCAAAGGTGAAGGAGTTGTGGGTCAGTACAAAGTCAAGTAACCTGACCACAAAGTCATTATGTTCCCCACATCCCACAGACCTCTGTCTCAGATAGAATTCTACACCCTTGATGCCCAGGTGGTGAGGGATGCTACTATACAGGGCTTCGATGTCAATGGAGGCCAACCAGAAATCTTCCTCTAGGTGAATATCCTCTAGTTTGAGTATCAGATCGGAGGTGTCCCTCAAATATGAGGGTAATGATGTCACAAATGGACGAAGTATCTCATCGATATATATCCCACAATTCTGGGTGAGGGAATTTACGCCAGACACGATGGGTCTGCCCTTCAAAGGGGCCAGTCCCTAATTAATCTTTGGCAAAGCGTAGAAGGTGGCTAACACCGGAAACTTGGGAAGCAGGAAATTATATTCAGTCTTAGATATGAGCCTCGACCCCAAACCGCCCTCAAGCAGGCCCTGTAACATCTCCTTATAATCCAGCATTGGGTTTTTGCTCAAGACCTCATATGTCTCTCTGTCGAGCAGTATATCTAGGCACATCTTACGGTATTTGGAATGATCCATGATGACTAGATTCCCTCCCTTATCCGAGGGTTTGACAATGAGCTGATCATTCTTGCTCAACCTATCAAGTGCCTCACGCTCACTGCATGACAGGTTATCCTCTTCCCCAAACCCAGTGACCTTAAGTTTTTTGAGATCTCTTTCCACCAATGACAAGAATATGTCAATATTGCTCGTATCCCCAGCAGGAGGCATCCTCTCACTCTTATTTTTAAGTTTAGTGAAGGGGCCCTTACCGTCTTCACTTGACCTCTCATTTTCATTGAGAAGATCACGTAGGGCTTGATATCCCTCCATATCCTCTTCATGTATACCATATCTTTGACACTCCTCACGATCGTGTTGTAGAAAAAACTTTTTCCATTTCAGTTTCCTGCCGAACAGGTTAAGATCTTTTACCCACTCAAAACAGTTAAAGTTATTTGTGGGCACAAAACTCAGGCCTCTTAGCAGTACATCTACTTCCTCCCTTGTGAGCTCATGCGAGGTCAGGTTGATAACCCGTCCCCTGGTTAGTTGAACCGGGTCCTGAGATGATATCCTGTCCTCGCACTTTGCTCCAAAAAAGATGAAGAGGATAAAGAGGAAGATGCAGCTGGGACTAAGGATGAGGCTCCTGCTCCCATGGGGTTGGTTTCTATGGGGAATGCCATCTGGTAACCTCCTCTCGAGGTACCCCTTCCCTTCCTGGAGTACCTTCCTCCTCGACCCCTTCCTGATTGCCATCTATTCCTATGAAAGGATCCTCTTTGTTGTTGTATCCCTCTTAGGCCTATATCAGCCCTTTCAGTATCGGAGGTGTCAATATCAGAAGAGGATGCCTCCGATGGTATGTCTTTTTGAAAGTTAAACACTTGGTTATCGCTAAAGTCTTTTAGGTCCCGCTGAAATTGTATTTGCTTACGTTCTTTTAGTAGAGACTGATATCTCTCCACTGACGTTTGCAAAAGTCCCTCCCTTCTATTAAAGTCTGGATCAGTTTTAAATTTAAGTACTCCCTCAATCAGTCTATTGAGAAGTGCGGTGGACTTTTCGAAAACTTTTTTCTCCTCTATGAGCAGGATTTGCATAAACCTGATTGAGGACTCAATGGATTCCTTATACCAGACGCTCATAAACTCCTGTGTAGCGATTCTAGGTGAGGGATTTATATTGATCCTCGATCCTCTAGGGACAATGCGATTTTTTAGATAGTTTTCAATTGTCCTGATTTCCCACCAGGATTTCAAATGCCCCTTGTAAGCTCCATAGAGTTCATTAAACAGATTTTTAAGAGTCAGCTGACCCGTGGGGTTCGTTGATGTGCCCCCTACGCTAAATGCCTGATTAGCATCCTCCAGCCAAAGATCAGGGTTAATTGGACCTACCAAAAAACTGGCCATAACAAAACCAGAATAAGTAACTGAAAATATATAATAGGTACAGAAGGGCTTCAAAGCCAAAATCATAGAATCATGCCCTATGGCAATCCTTTATTGATAAAATACCTCAATGGGTAGCACCCAAAAACAACCGTGATATAAAAAAACAAAAAACAAAGTGTATTCCTAACTTAAAAGCTATGGGGATAGCCTAGAGTCCCTGATGTAGATCTGGGCTGTCACCTGCCTAACAGCGGAGGTTGGCACCCTAGGGGGAAGCGTTGTGGCACCCCCGCTCCACGGTGGCTGACCCTAGGGTCCCTGTTAGGCCCTTACACCTTAGGGGATACCTCTACCCAGATAGTAGGGAGACCCCTAACATTAATACAGAGACCAGCTAACATAAAAGGTGACCCTAAGTCCCCAAAGTATTAAAAACAGTTCACAACACACGGGGTGGTAGGAAGTATAATGGAGATTGGCACAGATCTGCTGTACAACACTGCTAGTATACAGCAGCCTCCTTTTATGAACAGGAGTTATGATAAAACTGCCTTCTTGTGCCACAGCTTAATGAAAGTGAATGTGAACAGTCTCATACTTATTCACTCACTAGTCAAAGCTCCTCCAGTGTATGGGAAATCTAAATGTGTGTGCATACCAGACAGTCAAATATAAGCTAAGATGCAATCTATAATTGTCAGCTATTGGACCAAAAGTCTAGTCTGAACTTATAAACACACTGAAAGAATGACTAGAGCATATAATGACTGGAATAAATAAGACGCATCGGCGTCATGAGAAGGTCATTGACACTTGATTTTAGTGTAATGTTAGGGGATAGCAATATTTGAAGATAAATGTATAAGGCAGCAAGATATAATTGATGTATACCTTCCCTAGCAATGCCCGATGTACCGAATAGGAGATAGGTACAGATATAACATTCCTACAGGTATGGTGCTAAATGGGGAATAGGTATATATATTGCTTTCCTGTACGTATAATACTAATCACCCCTCATCATGATGTGGATACACTGAGAAACTCCATTATAAAATGATATTAATAAGAAATGCGTAACGATACTCATCATTTCTCATGGTCACCCCACCACCATCAATAGTAGCGCCTCAACGCGTTTCGCCCCATGGGCTCATCAGGAGGCCAGATGTACAGATGTCCGGTGTCAAAATGACATGGTGCAGAGACTAACAGATGCTGTGTGACTTCCTCATATTTATATCTGCTGCCTAATGGAGACGCTCCACCCCCCTGTGCGGGCTCGCCTTCATAGGCTCCTCCCCCTTATATGGCTCCGCCAATAGGCTCGTGGGGAAAGCTCTGACCTCAACAGGGGGCGTATCTCTATCGCCCTGCGTTAGAGAAGCAATGCATGCCGGGAGTAGGAGGGGTGTCTGGGTCCTGACTAGTTGCGTGCAGAGCGGACCTTTACCCCTGCACAGGCTATGCATAACATATGTTCCTGGTGGCGACTCCACTAAAACAGCGGCGAGAACGGCTAACTTTCAAAGGGCTCATGGCTCACCGGTTCAAGCCCCACCTGGGAGCCTCAATAGTGGGCATACCCCCACATAGATGAGTATGTCCCTAATTTATCCTGTCCAACAGAAGATAATCCAGGATGGCCTAGGATAATATTTTAACAGAAATGTATAAAGGGACATAGAACATAAATGGAAAAAGGTCGACAGTAATACGAGTCATTCTGATACATAGAATATAATGGTCACCCATTATAGGGAACATAAAACATAGAATTGTATAGTCAGTTTAATCAAGTAGTCCAAAACAACGTCTTGGCTATAGGAAACAGGCAAATGACATCTGCTCGTTTAATCCATATGGTTCGAGTGATTCTAGCCTAAAGATCCATTCACACTCGCGTCTGAGGATAATTTTGTCCACGTCACCCCCTCTCGGATTTAGCTTAACAACCTCCAGAATCATGAACTTAACCTCGCCCATTCTCCCACCATGTTGATTGTTGATGTGTCTCGCAAGGGGAGTATCCCTGTTATTTCTGATGTCACCCATGTGTTCTCCCACCCTCCTTCTAAATTCTCTTTTTGTTTTGCCCACATAGTCCTTGGGACAAGTACACGTCCCCTTATATACCACAGCCGTGGTCTTGCAATTAGCAAAATCTCTTAAATAGAATCTTCTTCCTGTGTGAGCACTACGGAAGGATTTCATAGGTGACATCCATTTGCACAGACTGCAGTCGCCACAAGTGAAGAAACCAATGGGCTTTCTATCTAGCCATGTACCTGCTTTCAACGGTTTTTTTGTATTGGCTATGTACCAGACGATCCTTAATTGATCTACCTTTTCTATAGGTAATGTTGGGTCTTTCACCCACCCAATCTCTCAGATCTGGGTCCATTTTTAGAATGTCCCAGTGTTTCATTAGAATACTCCTAATTTGCGTATGCTGAGAGTCAAAGGTACCGATAATTCTGGTGATATCTGTATCATCACGATCTGGTTTCTTATGTAAAAGCTGTTGTCTGTCTGTTCTCCTAGCGTGCTGGAAAGCTGTATCAATAACATGATGGGGATAACCTCTTTCCTTAAACCTCCTCTGCATATCTCCTGCCTGTAGAAGAAACGCATCATAATTCGAACAGTTCCGTCTGAGCCTGAGGAACTGTCCCTTAGGGATGCCTCTTTTTAGGGGAACAGGGTGGTGGCTATCCCAATGGAGGAGACTGTTGGTACTGGTTGGTTTCCGATATATTCTTGACACCTCCGATACTGAAAGGGCTGATATAGGCCTAAGAGGGATACAACAACAAAGAGGATCCTTTCATAGGAATAGATGGCAATCAGGAAGGGGTCGAGGAGGAAGGTACTCCAGGAAGGGAAGGGGTACCTCGAGAGGAGGTTACCAGATGGCATTCCCCATAGAAACCAACCCCATGGGAGCAGGAGCCTCATCCTTAGTCCCAGCTGCATCTTCCTCTTTATCCTCTTCATCTTTTTTGGAGCAAAGTGCGAGGACAGGATATCATCTCAGGACCCGGTTCAACTAACCAGGGGACGGGTTATCAACCTGACCTCGCATGAGCTCACAAGGGAGGAAGTAGATGTACTGCTAAGAGGCCTGAGTTTTGTGCCCACAAATAACTTTAACTGTTTTGAGTGGGTAAAAGATCTTAACCTGTTCGGCAGGAAACTGAAATGGAAAAAGTTTTTTCTACAACACGATCGTGAGGAGTGTCAAAGATATGGTATACATGAAGAGGATATGGAGGGATATCAAGCCCTACGTGATCTTCTCAATGAAAATGAGAGGTCAAGTGAAGACGGTAAGGGCCCCTTCACTAAACTTAAAAATAAGAGTGAGAGGATGCCTCCTGCTGGGGATACGAGCAATATTGACATATTCTTGTCATTGGTGGAAAGAGATCTCAAAAAACTTAAGGTCACTGGGTTTGGGGAAGAGGATAACCTGTCATGCAGTGAGCGTGAGGCACTTGATAGGTTGAGCAAGAATGATCAGCTCATTGTCAAACCCTCGGATAAGGGAGGGAATCTAGTCATCATGGATCATTCCAAATACCGTAAGATGTGCCTAGATATACTGCTCGACAGAGAGACATATGAGGTCTTGAGCAAAAACCCAATGCTGGATTATAAGGAGATGTTACAGGGCCTGCTTGAGGGCGGTTTGGGGTCGAGGCTCATATCTAAGACTGAATATAATTTCCTGCTTCCCAAGTTTCCGGTGTTAGCCACCTTCTACGCTTTGCCAAAGATCCATAAGGGACTGGCCCCTTTGAAGGGCAGACCCATCGTGTCTGGCGTAAATTCCCTCACCCAGAATTGTGGGATATATATCGATGAGATACTTCGTCCATTTGTGACATCATTACCCTCATATTTGAGGGACACCTCCGATCTGATACTCAAACTAGAGGATATTCACCTAGAGGAAGATTTCTGGTTGGCCTCCATTGACATCGAAGCCCTGTATAGTAGCATCCCTCACCACCTGGGCATCAAGGGTGTAGAATTCTATCTGAGACAGAGGTCTGTGGGATGTGGGAACATAATGACTTTGTGGTCAGGTTACTTGACTTTGTACTGACCCACAACTCCTTCACCTTTGATGGCATGCACCTCCACCAGCTCAGGGGCACAGCGATGGGGAGCCCCTGTGCCCCCTCGTACGCCAATTTGTTCCTGGGCTGGTAGGAGGAAACTGAGGTGTTTGGCGAGGAGAGATGGTGGCAGGATATGATTACACTATGGTACAGATACATTGACGATGTATTCATTATATGGACAGGCACAAAGGAGAATTTTGAAAGTTTCGTAAATGAATTGAATACCAACGAACTGAACCTTAGGTTCACTTTCGAAATACAGAAGAGCGAACTGTCATTTTTGGACATCAGTATTAGAAGAGAAACTGTAGGTAATCTGTCCACAAGAATATATCGGAAACCAACCAGTACCAACAGTCTCCTCCATTGGGATAGCCACCACCCTGTTCCCCTAAAAAGAGGCATCCCTAAGGGACAGTTCCTCAGGCTCAGACGGAACTGTTCGAATTATGATGCGTTTCTTCTACAGGCAGGAGATATGCAGAGGAGGTTTAAGGAAAGAGGTTATCCCCATCATGTTATTTATACAGCTTTCCAGCACGCTAGGAGAACAGACAGACAACAGCTTTTACATAAGAAACCAGATCGTGATGATACAGATATCACCAGAATTATCGGTACCTTTGACTCTCAGCATACGCAAATTAGGAGTATTCTAATGAAACACTGGGACATTCTAAAAATGGACCCAGATCTGAGAGATTGGATGGGTGAAAGACCCAACATTACCTATAGAAAAGGTAGATCAATTAAGGATCGTCTGGTACATAGCCAATACAAAAAACCGTTGAAAGCAGGTACATGGCTAGATAGAAAGCCCATTGGTTTCTTCACTTGTGGCGACTGCAGTCTGTGCAAATGGATGTCACCTATGAAATCCTTCCGTAGTGCTCACACAGGAAGAAGATTCTATTTAAGAGATTTTGCTAATTGCAAGACCACGGCTGTGGTATATAAGGGGATGTGTACTTGTCCCAAGGACTATGTGGGCAAAACAAAAAGAGAATTTAGAAGGAGGGTGGAGAACACATGGGTGACATCAGAAATAACAGGGATACTCCCCTTGCGAGACACATCAACAATCAACATGGTGGGAGTATGGGCGAGGTTAAGTTCATGATTCTGGAGGTTGTTAAGCTAAATCCGGGAGGGGGTGACGTGGACAAAATTATCCTCAGACGCGAGTGTGAATGGATCTTTAGGCTAGAATCACTCGAACCATATGGATTAAACGAGCAGATGTCATTTGCCTGTTTCCTATAGCCAAGACGTTGTTTTGGACTACTTGATTAAACTGACTATACAATTCTATGTTTTATGTTCCCCTATAATGGGTGACCATTATATTCTATGTATCAGAATGACTCTCGTATTACTGTCAACCTTTTTCCATTTATGTTCTATGTCCCTTTATACATTTCTGTTAAAATATTATCCTAGGCCATCCTGGATTATCTTCCGTTGGACAGGATAAATTAGGGACATACTCATCTATGTGGGGGTATGCCCACTATTGAGGCTCCCAGGTGGGGCTTGAACCGGTGAGCCATGAGCCCTTTGAAAGTTAGCCGTTCTCGCCGCTGTTTTAGTGGAGTCGCCACCAGGAACATATGTTATGCATAGCCTGTGCACGGGTAAAGGTCCGCTCTGCACGCAACTAGTCAGGACCCAGACACCCCTCCTACTCCCGGCATGCATTGCTTCTCTGACGCAGGGCGATAGAGATACGCCCCCTGATGAGGTCAGAGCTTTCCCCACGAGCCTATTGGCGGAGCCATATAAGGGGGAGGAGCCTATGAAGGCGAGCCCGCACAGGGGGTGGAGCGTCTCCATTAGGCGGCAGATATAAATATGAGGAAGTCACACAGCATCTGTTAGTCTCTGCACCATGTCATTTTGACACCGGACATCTGTACATCTGGCCTCCTGATGAGCCCATGGGGCGAAACGCGTTGAGGCGCTACTATTGATGGTGGTGGGGTGACCATGAGAAATGATGAGTATCGTTACGCATTTCTTATTAATATCATTTTATAATGGAGTTTCTCAGTGTATCCACATCATGATGAGGGGTGATTAGTATTATACGTACAGGAAGGCAATATATATACCTATTCCCCATTTAGCACCATACTTGTAGGAATGTTATATCTGTACCTATCTCCTATTCGGTACATCGGGCATTGCTAGGAAGGTATACATCAATTATATCTTGCTGCCTTATACATTTATCTTCAAATATTGCTATCCCCTAACATTACACTAAAATCAAGTGTCAATGACCTTCTCATGACGCCGATGCGTCTTATTTATTCCAGTCATTATATGCTCTAGTCATTCTTTCAGTGTGTTTATAAGTTCAGACTAGACTTTTGGTCCAATAGCTGACAATTATAGATTGCATCTTAGCTTATATTTGACTGTCTGGTATGCACACACATTTAGATTTCCCATACACTGGAGGAGCTTTGACTAGTGAGTGAACAAGTATGAGACTGTTCACATTCACTTTCATTAAGCTGTGGCACAAGAAGGCAGTTTTATCATAACTCCTGTTCATAAAAGGAGGCTGCTGTATACTAGCAGTGTTGTACAGCAGATCTGTGCCAATCTCCATTATACTTCCTACCACCCCGTGTGTTGTGAACTGTTTTTAATACTTTGGGGACTTAGGGTCACCTTTTATGTTAGCTGGTCTCTGTATTAATGTTAGGGGTCTCCCTACTATCTGGGTAGAGGTATCCCCTAAGGTGTAAGGGCCTAACAGGGACCCTAGGGTCAGCCACCGTGGAGCGGGGGCGCCACAACGCTTCCCCCTAGGGTGCCAACCTCCGCTGTTAGGCAGGTGACAGCCCAGATCTACATCAGGGACTCTAGGCTATCCCCATAGCTTTTAAGTTAGGAATACACTTTGTTTGTTTTTTTTGGTTTTTTTTGTTTTTTTATATCACGGTTGTTTTTGGGTGCTACCCATTGAGGTATTTTATCAATAAAGGATTGCCCATAGGGCATGATTCTATGATTTTGGTTTTGAAGCCCTTCTGTACCTATTATATATTTTCAGTTACTTATTCTGGTTTTGTTATGGCCAGTTTTTTGGTAGGTCCAATTAACCCTGATCTTAGGCTGGAGGATGCTAATTAGGCATTTAGCGTAGGGGGCACATCAACGAACCACATGGGTCAGCTGACTCTTAAAAATCTGTTTAATGAACTCTATGGAGCTTACAAGGGGCATTTGAAATCCTGGTGGGAAATCAGGACAATTGAAAACTATCTAAAAAATCGCATTGTCCCTAAGGATTGAGGATCAATATAAATCCCTCACCTAGAAATCGCTACACAGGAGTTTTATGACATCTGGTATAAGGAATCCATTGAGTCCTCAATCAGGTTTATGCAAATCCTGCTCATAGAGAGAAAAAAGTTTTCGAAAAGTCCACCGCACTTCTCAATAGACTGATTGAGGGAGTACTTAAATTTAAAACTGATCCGGACTTTAACCCCTCCCGACCCATGACGCCACGTAGGAGTCATGAAAACCTGTGCAATCCGACCCATGACGCCTATGTGGCTTCATGAAAGGATCTCGTCCCTGCGGGCCGGGAGACCGGGGTCACTCAAAGGTCACCCGACCCGCAGTTACAGGACCCTTTGTGCTTCACCACAGGGGGTTGGCTTAACCCCCCCGTGGCCACGATCGCTCTGATTGGCTGTTAAAAGTGAAACAGCCAATCAGAGCAATGTGTAATATTTCACCAATTTAATTGGTGAAATATTACAATCCAGCCATGGCCGATGCTGCAATAGCATCTGCCATGGCTGGAGACCGAGCCCTGACCCCCCCCACACCGAGTCACGGCGGTGATCGGCCGCCGCCACCGAAAGATGGCAGCGATCGGTCACCGCCGTCACTTACAGCTCCCCTCCTCTTTTGGTCCACTGCCCCCACTTCCTATCCCCCCCCCCAGCCTTCCGACCCCCCTACTCACCTCTCCCGATCCACCGATGTCCCACGATCGGGCCCGATGGAAAATGGCGGGCGCATGCATTTATTTTGATCACTGTGATAAACTGTCACAGTGATCAAAATAAAAAAAAGTAAATGAACCCCCCCCTTTATCATAGGTAGGGACAAATAAAAAAAATAAAGAATTTTTTTTTTTTTCCTAGCGGATTTTGCTGCTGATCCGCAGCTGATTTTGCTGCGGATCCGCGGCGGATATCGCTGCTTATCCGCGGCGGATTTCGCTGCTGATCCGCGGCGGATTTCGCTGCGGATCCGCGCGGATATCGCTGCTTATCCGCGGCGGATTTCGCCGCTGATCCGCGGCGGATTTCGCCGCTGATCCGCGGCGGACTTCGCCGCTGATCCGCGGCGGACTTCGCTGCTGATCCGCGGCGGACATCGCTGCTGATCCGCGGCGGACTTCGCTGCGGATCCGCGGCGGATTTCGCTGCTGATCGGCGGCGGATTTCGCTGCTGATCGGCGGCGGATTTCGCTGCTGATCGGCGGCGGATTTCGCTGCGGATCGGCGGCGGATTTCGCTGCTGATCCGCTGCGGATTTCGCTGCTGATCGGCGGCGGATTTCGCTGCTGATCCGCGCGGATTTCGCTGCTGATCGGCGGCGGATTTCGCTGCTGATCGGCGGCGGATTTCGCTGCTGATCGGCGGCGGATTTCGCTGCTGATCGCGGCGGATTTCGCTGCGGATCCGCGACTGATTTCGCTGCGGATCCGCGACTGATTTCGCTGCGGATCCGCGGCGGATTTCCTGCTGATCCGCGGCGGATTTCGCTGCTGATCCGCGGCGGATTTCGCTGCGGATCCGCGGCGGATTTCGCTGCTGATCCGCGGCGGATTTCGCTGCTGATCCGCGGCGGATTTCGCTGCTGATCCGCGGCGGATTTCGCTGCTGATCCGCGGCGGATTTCGCTGCTGATCCGCGACTGATTTTGCTGCTGATCCGCGGCTGATTATCTGCTGATTCATCTGCGCTAGCGGGTATAGCATAACGCGATCGCGTTATGCTATACCGTTACCAGCCGGTCAACGCTACGTGTTGAACGGGCTGGTAAAACGCAATATGAACCCAGCCTTAGGGTTAGAACTAGGGTTAGGGTTAGCATTAGGGCTAAGGTTAGAATTACGGTTAGGGTTGGAATTTGGGTTAGGGTTGGAATTAGGGTTAGGTTTGGAATTAGGGTTAGGCTTGTAGTTAGGTTTATGGTTAGAGTTGGGATTAGGGTTAGGGGTGTGTTGGGTTTAGGGTTATGATTAGGGTTTGTATTAGGGTTAGGTGTGTGTAGGCGTTAGGGGTGTGTTGGGGTTAGGGTTGGAGTTAGAATTGAGGGGTTTCCACTATTTAGGCACATCAGGGGTCTCCATACGCGACATGGCGCCACCATTGATTCCTGCAAATTTTGCGTTCAAAAAGTCAAACAGTGCTCCCTTTATTCCAAGCCCCGACGTATGCCCAAACAGTGGTTTATCCCCACATATGAGGTATCAGCGTACTCGGGAAAAATTGCACAACAACTTTGGGGGTTCTAATTTCTTCTGTTAACATTGGGAAAAAAATTGGGGACTAAAAATTATTTTGTGGAAAAAAAATGATTTTATATTTTCACGGCTCTGCGTTATAAGCTTCTGTAAAGGACTTGGAGATTCAAAGTGCTCACCACACATCTAGAGGAGTTCCTTGGGGGATCTAGTTTCCAAAATGGGGTCACTTGTGGGGAGTTTCTACTGTTTAGGCACATCAGTGACTCTGCAAACGTAACATGACGCCCGAAGACCATTCCATCAAGTGGGCATTTCAAAAGGTCACTACTTCCCATCCGAGCCCCGACGTGTGCCCATACAGTAGTTTTCTCCCACATATGGGATATCAGCATAGTCAGGACAAATTGGACAACAACTTTTGGGGTCTAATTTCTCATGTTACCCTTGCGAAAATAAAAAAATTGGGGACTAAAAGATCCTGATTGTGGAAAAAATATGATTTTTTATTTTCATGCCCGGGCGTTATAAACTTCTGTGTAGCCCTTGGGGGTTCAAAGTGCTCACCACACATCTAGATAAGTTCTTTGCGGTGTCTAGTTTCCAAAATGGGGTCACTTGTGGGGAGTTTCTACTGTTTAGGCGCATCAGGGGCTCTGCAAACGTAACAAGATGCCCGCAGACCATTCCATCAAGTTGGCATTTCAAAGCGTCACTACATCCCTTCCGAGCCCTGACGTGTGCCCAAACAGTGGTTCCCCCCCACATATGGGGTACTAGCGTACTCAGGACAAACTGGACAACAACTTTCGGGGTCCAATTTCTCCTGTAACCATTGTGAAAATAAAAAATAGTGGGCTAAAAAATCATTTTTTGAGAAAAAAAAATGATATTTTATTTTCACGGCTCTGCGTTATAAACTTCTGTAAAGCACCTGGGGGGGTTCAAAGTGCTCACTATGCATCTAGATAAGTTCCTTAGGGCGTCTAGTTTCCAAAATGGGGTCACTTGTGGGGGAGCTCCAATGTTTAGGCACACAGGAACTCTCCAAATGCGACATGGCAACTGCTAAATATTCCAGCATATTTTCTATTCAAAAAGTCAAATGGAGCTCCTTCCCTTCTGAGCCCTGCCGTGCGCCCAAACAGTGGTTTATGATCACAAATGAGGTATCTGTGTACTCAGGAGAAATTGCCCAACAAATTTAAGAATCCAATTTATACTGTTGCCCATGTGAAAATGAAAAAAACTGAGGCTAAAAGAAAATTTTTGTGAAAAAAAAGTACTTTCTTTTTTTTACGGATCAATTTGTGAAGCACCTTGGGGTTCAAAGTGCTCACTATGCATCTAGATAAGTTCCTTAGGGGGTCTAGTTTCCAAAATGGGGTCACTTGTGGGGAGCTCCAATGTTTAGGCACACAGGGACTCTCCAAATGCGACATGGCAACCGCTAAATATTCCAGCATATTTTCCATTCAAAAAGTCAAATGGCGCTGCTTCCCTTCTGAGCCCTGCCATGCGCCCAAACAGTGGTTTATGACCACATATGAGGTATCTGTGTACTCAGGAGAAATTGCCCAACAAATTTTAGGATCCAATTTATATTGTTGCCCATGTGAAAATGAAAAAACTGAGGCTAAAAGAAAATTTTTGTGAAAAAAAAGTACTTTCTTTTTTTTACAGATCAATTTGTGAAGCACCTGGAGGTTCAAAATGATCACTATGCATCTAGATAAGTTCCTTAGGGGGTCTAGTTTCCAAAATGGGGTCACTTGTGGGGGAGCTCCAATGTTTAGGCACACAGGGACTCTCCAAATGTGACATGGCAACCGCTAAATATTCCAGCATATTTTCCATTCAAAAAGTCAAATGGCGCTCCTTCCCTTCTGAGCCCTGCCGTGCGCCCATACAGTGGTTTATGACCACATATGAGGTATCTGTGTACTCAGGAGAAATTGCCCAACAAATTTTAGCATCCATTTTATCCTGATGCCCATGTAAAAATGAAAAAATTGATGCTAAAAGAAAATTTTTGTTGGAAAAATTAAAATGTACATTTTTTCCTTACACGTTGCTTTAGTTCCTGTGAAGCACCTGAAGAGTTAATAATCTTCTTGAATGTAGTTTTGAGTAGCTTGAGGGGTGCAGTTTTTACAAAGGTGTCACTTTTGGGTATTTTCTGCCATATAGACCCCTCAAAGTGACTTCAAATGTGAGGTGGTCCCTAAAAAAAATGGTTTTGTAAATTTTGCTGTAAAAATGAGAAATCGCTGGTCAACTTTTAACCCTTATAACTTCCTAACAAAAAAAAATGTTGTTCCCAAAATTGTGCTGATGTAAAGTAGACATGTGGGAAATGTTATTTATTAACTATTTTGTGTCACATAACTCTCTAGTTTAACAGAATAAAAATTAAAAATTTGAAAATTACAAAATTTTCAAAATTTTCGCCAAATTTCCATTTTTTTCACAAATAAACGCAAAAATTATCAACTTAAATTTACCACTAACATGAAGCCCAATATGTCACGAAAAAACAATCTCAGAATCGCTAGGATCCGTTGAAGCGTTCCTGAGTTATTACCTCATAAAGGGACACTGGTCAGAATTGCAAAAAATGGCAAGGTCTTTAAGGTCAAAATAGGCTGGGTCATGAAGGGGTTAACAGAAGGGAGGGACTTTTGCAAACGTCAGTGTAGAGATATCAGTCTCTACTAAAAGAACATAAGCAAATACAATTTCAGCGGGACCTAAAAGACTTTAGCGATAACCAAGTGTTTAACTTTCAAAAAGACATAATATCGGAGGCATCCTCTTCTGATATTGACACCTCCGATACTGAAAGGGCTGATATAGGCCTAAGAGGGATACAACAACAAAGAGGATCCTTTCATAGGAATAGATGGCAATCAGGAAGGGGTCGAGGAGGAAGGTACTCCAGAAAGGGAAGGGGTACCTCGAGAGGAGGTTACCAGATGGCATTCCCCATAGAAACCAACCCCATGGGAGCAGGAGCCTCATCCTTAGTCCCAGCTGCATCTTCCTCTTTATCCTCTTCATCTTTTTTGGAGCAAAGTGCGAGGACAGGATATCATCTCAGGACCCGGTTCAACTAACCAGGGGACGGGTTATCAACCTGACCTCGCATGAGCTCACAAGGGAGGAAGTAGATGTACTGCAAAGAGGCCTGAGTTTTGTGCCCACAAATAACTTTAACTGTTTTGAGTGGGTAAAAGATCTTAACCTGTTCGGCAGGAAACTGAAATGGAAAAAGTTTTTTCTACAACACGATCGTGAGGAGTGTCAAAGATATGGTATACATGAAGAGGATATGGAGGGATATCAAGCCC
>JARQOD010000002.1:177697932-177723405 GCA_033576555.1 Oophaga sylvatica
AATGTGCACCATGACCGCGGGTCCTCACCAGCCCCTCCCAGTAATCTGTCAACCCGATCAGCGATGTGTCGGACTCGAGCGCCAGGTAGGCAGCACACTGTTCGACGATCCCTGTCTTTGTGACAGATTGCCCTATCTGTTCCCCTAATAATTGAGTCCCCCACTACCAGCACCTGTCTGGCCTGCCCTGCTCTCCTAATTCCCCCCTTACTGGAGCAGACACTCCCCCGGCTTTCAGAGGACATGCCTGGCTGCAGCAGTGCTACCCCTGTACTGACAACCCCCTCATCTGCCAACTTTGCAAACTTATTGGGTGTGCCAGATCAGGACTAGCCTCCCTGGCGCTCTTCCCTCTACCCCCCGCTTTCTAACTGTCACCCAGCTTCCTACTTCAGTGTCCTGCAGCTCCACCCTAGCATCCCCCCCCTCATCTATCCCATTGAGCGTCTGCTCAGTGAGCAGAAGACTCCTTTCCATATTGTCTATGGATCTCAGTGTTGCCAGCTGCACATTTAGATCCAGAATTTGGGCTTCCAAATGCACAATGTGCTCACATCTCACACAGCAGTATGCACCCTCGACCGGCTGTTCAAGGACTGCATACATGTGGCAAGATGTACACTGGATGGCATTGGCAATAGTGGAGCACATATCTAATGGGGATTTATGTTGGACTCACAGTGTTGTTACATTGATCATATTATTTTCATTAGAAAACTTATCTCCATAGAAAGCTTTTTTCAGGTTATTACCTGATCAAAAGCTCAGAAATTGGATATCTACTGATATATGCTTTTATTTTTTATGGGAAACTTTCCCATGAAATATTGGCATGTACAGTGTGACAAATAGAGATAATAGAAAAGAAGAACACTTAAACCTCAGCTATATTTTACAGTATATCATGGAAACCAAGGTAGCTTAAAGTTTGCAGGTTTTCATTTTTATAAAAACAATTAAAACATATTTTCAGCTAAAACTTTAATCCTGTTTCAAAATGAAAAAAACTTCTTAAAGGTTTAATATCTACATTGTGCTCATACTTTGTAAAAAAGATTAGGTCTATTATTTTTTATCAACACCTCTCTGTGTGTTTTTTACTGTCTTATGCCAGTTTTCTTAACAGCAGCTAAGTCTCAGACTAAATATTTGACAAGCTCTCGGTGGTATTTTGTAACCTAAATAGGCTTTAAAACTGTGTGGTTTATGAGCGTGATATAAAATTGATGTCTCATTCTTTCCCCAATGTGCATTAGATGCTCAGTATCAAAAGGTTGAAAGACTTAAAGAACTCATTTGAAATAAGTTATTTCAGTCTTTAACTCATACCTAACCCTGCTAACAGCCATGTGTGCATTGCATGCAAGAGGTTAGTGAATGGCTTTCATGCAGAACCCATAAGGTTACAAAAAGGTTACAATTAGTGATGAGCGAGCATGCTCGCCACTGCTCGATACTCGATCGAGCATCAGGGTGCTCAGGCATTTTCGTTCACATGCTTGAATCTCTGCCCCGCATGTTTTATGGCTGTTAAACAGCCAATAAACATGTGGGGAATGCCTGCCATAAATTTTAATGCTATAGCTATGTTGACTACTGGCATTAGGCCGTAGTCACACTAGAGAGTTATACGGACGAGTGCTATGCGAGAAAACATTGCATAGCATTCGGACCAGTATTCCTCTATGGGGCAGCTCCCATCAACGTTTTTTTTCTCTACCGTTTTCAACGTGCAAGTGAAATCGCAGCGAGTCTCGGCTCACTCGCACCCATATAAGCCTATGGGTGTGAGTGAGACAACGCACATCACTCGGATATGATCCGAGTGCTGTGCGATATATGATGACCCCGGCAATGGAGGAGATGGAGAAATTCATTTCTCGCCTCCTCCACAGCTGTGCTCCGATCCGCTCTGTGCGAGAGGCTCGGATCACAGTCGCAGACACTCAGCTCCCGATCTCAGCAGAGCAGGAGCCAATGGTCATTAGCATATCGCATCTGATGCTATCGCATCCAATGCTCTTGCATCAGATGCCATACGCTAGTCTGACCCGGCCTTACTGTGATTTGCCAGCCGCATTGGGTCATCGGGTCTTATATAAAAGAAATGGTGATGCAATGCTTGGCACACTCTTCTCTGGAAGCAGTTCAGGGAGAGTTGATCTAGGAGGAAGAGCTTAGAATAGAGCAGGCATGTAGGCAGTGTTTAATTGCTATTGCAGTACTTATATGTGTATCGCTGCTGCACCATTAAAGCAAAAGTCCTTTTCAGGGATACATACAGTCCTTTCTCTAATAAAACTGCTGTTACCTGCATTCAGTGTAGGTATAGCTGCTGGAGGAGGGATAGTTTTGGATTAGAAGCATATA
This sequence comes from Oophaga sylvatica, assembly GCA_033576555.1. NCBI lineage: Eukaryota > Metazoa > Chordata > Amphibia > Anura > Dendrobatidae > Oophaga > Oophaga sylvatica. Next base: position 177,700,303 of record JARQOD010000002.1, read on the forward strand.
GGAATGGTTTATTGCCTTACAGTCCTTCTATAGGCATACTGCTTCTGCAACCTAAAAACAAAAGTACTTTTCGGGTATACATATTTCTTTTCCCTATTAATACCAGAAAGTTTGCAAGTGTGTATTATATATCTAATTTAAAATGTGCAATGCGTGCTCTTAGGGATGGGGAAGTTGATGTGCTGCTGATGGTGCATGAAGAGGCCAAGGCTGTGGGCCCAAGCCTCTCAACCCCACCAGATGACAGCAGAGGTGCATAAAGTCAATTCAAATGTTCCTTTTTTCTGGTGTATTCCATGTATCCCTTCCCACCCAAAAAAGGGTATATGGTTCATTGTTTCTTTTTTTTGTCCTCCTCCACCATATGAGAGAGTCATCATGTGGCCCTCTCTCATAATTTTTAGAGAGTCATCAGGCTACCCTCACTCATAATGTTTAGAGGGTCATTAGGCAGTTCTTACTCATAATTTTTAGAGGGTTATCATGCGACCCTTGTTCTTAATTTTTCCAGGGAGTGTATGATGCCCTCCTTTATAATTTTTACAGGATGTAACATAGTATTTAAGGTTGAAGGGAGACTTTAAGTCCATCTAGTTCAACCCATATCCTAACATGTTGATCCAGCGGAAGGCAAAAAAACCCCATGTGGCAAAAACTAAGCTCTACATTGAGGAAATAAATTCCTTCCCGACTCCACATACGGCAATCAGACTTGTTACCTGTATCAATGCCCTATCAAGGAATCTAGTATATATAATCTGTAACATTATACTTTTCAAGAAAGGCATCCAGTCCTTTCTTAAATTCTAGTAGTGAAACACTCATTACATCATACGGCAGAGAGTTCCATAGTCTCACTGCTCTTACAGTAAAGAATCTTCATCTGTGAATATGATTAAACCTTCTTTCCTCCATTCATAGAGGATGCCCCCTTTTCCCCGTCTCAGGTCTAAGAGTAAAAAGATCATTAGAAAGGTCTTTGTACTGTCCCCTCATATATTTATACATTATAATAAGATCACCCCTAAGCCTTCGTTTTTCCAAACTAAATAACCCCAAGTGCAATAACCTGTCTTGGTATTGCAGACCCCCCAGTTCTCTTATAACCTTGGTTGCGCTTCTCTGCACCTGCTCTAGTTCAGCTATGTCTTTCTTATACATCAGAGACCAGAACTGTACACAGTAATCTAAGTGTTGTCACACTAGTGACTTGTATAGAGGTAAAATTATGTTCTCCTCATGAGCATCTATGCCTCTTTTAATGCACATTATTTTATTTGCCTTTGCAGTAGCTGCCTGACACTGGCCACTAAATGTGAGTTTGTCATCCACCCAGGTCCTTTTCAGTGACAGTTTTACCCAGTGTTTTACAATTTAGCGCACAATTATACATCTTATTTCTTCTGCTTAAGTGCATGACCTTACATTTATCCCCATTAAACCCTTAACCCCCAAGGGTGGTTTGCACGTTAAAGGGAATCTGTCACCCCATTTTTGTCCTATGAGGTGCGGCCACAGCCATCAGGGGCTTATCTACAGCATTCTGTCATGCTGTAGATAAGCCCCCGATGTCACCTTAAAGTGAAGAAAAACGAGTTATATTCTACTCACCCAGGGGCGTTCCGCTTTCCGGTCGGGTCCGATGGGCGTCGCAGTCCGGTCCGGGGCCTCCCATCTTGTAGCGAAGCCAGCCTCTTCTTTCCATCCCGTCGCGGCTCCTGCGCTGGCGCACTGCTATGCCCTTGTGAGGGCAGAGCAGAGTACTGCAGTGCGCAGGCGCCGGGAAAGGTCAGAGAGGTACGGCGCCTGCGCACCGTAGTACTCTGCTCTGCCCTCACCAGGGCAGAGCAGTGCACCTGCGCAGGAGCCGTGACTGGACGGAAAAAAGAGGCCGGCTTCACTACAAGATGGGATCCCCAGGACTGACCACGACGCCCATCGGACCCGACTGGACGACGGACCGCCCCTGGGTGAGTATAATCTAACTCGTTTTTCTTCACTTTCAGGTGACATCGGGGGCTTATCTACAGCATTACAGAATGCTGTAGATAAGCCCCTGATGGTGGTTGTGTGTGGCCCAGCTGCGCTTGGTACACATGTTCCCTGGAAAATGCACAAAAAGGTAATTACAAAACCTGATATTCATTCACACTCACACTTCCCAGTATTGCCACTAGAGGGAACCTTAGACTATTTAAGGGTGTGAGGGACGTAGCAGTAGTGGAGTTGAGTTCAGTTTTAGTTCAGTTCCTGTCAGAGCTAGTTGAGTCTTGGTGTGATTCAGGAGTGAGTCATACTAGCCAGACAGATGGAGATTTCCTGTCAGATGAGACAGAGGACGAAAGATTGCAAGCTGTTACCGCAGAACAGACTGACTGTTAGTACCCTATGAATGTGGAAAGTGACTCTCGAAGCGGGCTTGTATTCAGTCTGATGGAAGGTCCTGAAAGCTGCTTTGGACAGAGTTTATGAAGGAACAGAAAGAAGGGGACTACAGTTATTACAACTAGTCAACTGAGAAACGGTCAGTGAGCTGTGGAAGGAAGGAAGCTGACGACTACACCTACTGCTACCCGTGCTTATGTTAAGGGTGAGAGTAGGGCGACGGGCGAGTGGTGACTAAAGGAAAGAGTGACCGAGACGTTACAGCAACAATTGCTGCCTCCACTCTGCTTAACCGGACGCCGGGTCCGAAGCCTTGCTAGAACCTTCACGGCTAGTAGGAGAAAACCGGAATCCCTGCTGGACTTCAAGTCGCAGAGGGGCCCTATAGTGCTGATACGTAACCGGGGTCAGGGAGAACAGGAGTCTAGCGGGACGCTGCATATAAAGACTTAGTTCTTGCCAAAAGAAGGCTCCACCACAACGTCGGCTGGGCATATCTGTTATATACAGAATATATCCTATGATTGTTAGCCTAGAAAAATGGCACTTCCCATCATACAATGTAATCCAAAAAGCACTAGAAGCATATTGCCATAAAATATTAACTTTATTAGAAAATATACACAGATAACAAAAAACATTTAAAAATGCGATGTCAATCCAATATGCTCCCATAGGTGCGTATGTATGACTATCAAATTGCCTGCATTAAATCATGTGCATATCAGCGGAAATGGCAGATTTATCATTCATGTATCTAAATCGGATGTAGGAGATGGTTACATAGCAAAATGCTTATAGATGAGGTATATTACAATATATACAAAAATGAATGTTCATATACAAGATATAAAGTCTGACAGGTTGAAGCTGTACTAAAGGATTCATTTGAACCTCATTCAACCCAGTCAAGTTACACAGCTGATTCACTATCAATAGTATATATAGCACAAAGTGCCTAAAGATATACAAAAATGGATAGAAGTATATAATAATATGGGACACAATGAGCCCTATTCAACTTTATAGTAGATACCCTGTCATATCCAAAGGGGGCAGGCACCCATATGTATGGTATAATACAATATAGATAAAGGTTGCATTCTTCCCCTACAGATAACATAAATGCATAGGTGTAATAAAAATCTATGTATATGAAACATGCCACTGATACTTAGCAAAATTACTGTCGGAGTATATAGATAAAGAAAGTATTCATAGCAGTGGATTAGAAAGTTCTAAATAATCAAGCACTATAATGTGAGAGTTACTCCGACATAGAGAAAGCAAAGGCAATAGTAAGCAGAGTAGAAACATATACGACCTTTGAACTGGAGCCCGGATTCCCCGACGCGCGTTTCGCGTTAGCTTCGTCTCTGGGGGTGAGTATGTGTGGTCTGGTAATTAATGTGCCCTTTTATATGTTTCCCAAATGAGCAATCACCTGTTTAATTTCCTCAAATGGAGGGTGTGTTGGAGCTCCCGGCGTGTGACGTACCCGGAGGACACGCCCACCGGATGCCGGGTCATTCCCCCCTTCCGACGCGTCAGGAAGGGAAAGAAGCCACAGCATTTCCGGTTAGACGCGTCTCCCAGGCAACGTGCCACATCACATGATAGCGTCCTCAGCCGTCTGGCACACCTACACCCGACGCGTCAGAGTAGAGGCGGTCCAAATCAGCCCGAGGAACGTCAGCAAGCAATGGTAAGCCCAGGGCAGCAACCAACATGTTACAACAAACCAGGAGGAATAAAATGTCTATTTGTGAAAAAACACTGCCAATATATTAATGTGTATCTATTGGTTAATAAACTGCTAGATGGCATTATTACTCACATCATAAATGTAACTAAGGTATCTATGAACAGGTTTACCATACAGTGAAAATATACCTCAGCATACATGCAGTGTCTATTATTAATAACTACAGGATATGACGGCACACAGAATCAACAAATATATTGATCAACTAATAAATCAAAACAATTAAAAAATACAAATATAAACACATGCTGCGATGGATACAAACGGAGAGGACATCCAAAGATTATCTATGAATGTTGTCCATGTTTATCCCAGGATCTGTATAGCTGGATAATATATTTGTTGATTCTGTGTGCCGTCATATTCTGTAGTTATTAATAATAGACACTGCATGTATGCTGAGGTATATTTTCACTGTATGGTAAACCTGTTCATAGATACCTTAGTTACATTTATGATGTGAGTAATAATGCCATCTAGCAGTTTATTAACCAATAGATACACATTAATATATTGGCAGTGTTTTTTCACAAATAGACATTTTATTCCTCCTGGTTTGTTGTAACATGTTGGTTGCTGCCCTGGGCTTACCATTGCTTGCTGACGTTCCTCGGGCTGATTTGGACCGCCTCTACTCTGACGCGTCGGGTGTAGGTGTGCCAGACGGCTGAGGACGCTATCATGTGATGTGGCACGTTGCCTGGGAGACGCGTCTAACCGGAAATGCTGTGGCTTCTTTCCCTTCCTGACGCGTCGGAAGGGGGGAATGACCCGGCATCCGGTGGGCGTGTCCTCCGGGTACGTCACACGCCGGGAGCTCCAACACACCCTCCATTTGAGGAAATTAAACAGGTGATCGCTCATTTGGGAAACATATAAAAGGGCACATTAATTACCAGACCACACATACTCACCCCCAGAGACGAAGCTAACGCGAAACGCGCGTCGGGGAATCCGGGCTCCAGTTCAAAGGTCGTATATGTTTCTACTCTGCTTACTATTGCCTTTGCTTTCTCTATGTCGGAGTAACTCTCACATTATAGTGCTTGATTATTTAGAACTTTCTAATCCACTGCTATGAATACTTTCTTTATCTATATACTCCGACAGTAATTTTGCTAAGTATCAGTGGCATGTTTCATATACATAGATTTTTATTACACCTATGCATTTATGTTATCTGTAGGGGAAGAAGGCAACCTTTATCTATATTGTATTATACCATACATATGGGTGCCTGCCCCCTTTGGATATGACAGGGTATCTACTATAAAGTTGAATAGGGCTCATTGTGTCCCATATTATTATATACTTCTATCCATTTTTGTATATCTTTAGGCACTTTGTGCTATATATACTATTGATAGTGAATCAGCTGTGTAACTTGACTGGGTTGAATGAGGTTCAAATGAATCCTTTAGTACAGCTTCAACCTGTCAGACTTTATATCTTGTATATGAACATTCATTTTTGTATATATTGTAATATACCTCATCTATAAGCATTTTGCTATGTAACCATCTCCTACATCCGATTTAGATACATGAATGATAAATCTGCCATTTCCGCTGATATGCACATGATTTAATGCAGGCAATTTGATAGTCATACATACGCACCTATGGGAGCATATTGGATTGACATCGCATTTTTAAATGTTTTTTGTTATCTGTGTATATTTTCTAATAAAGTAAATATTTTATGGCAATATGCTTCTAGTGCTTTTTGGATTACACTGTTATATACAGAGTTGAACTTAGCTTCATGCAGGTTGGAAACTCACACACATTAAAGAGAAAGGAGGCCTTAAACCTACTCAGTGATTACCTGGATGTGCATCCTCCACCCTGAGCAGCTTCCCGGGACGTACCTACAAATACCACCAGTAAAGGTATGGAAAGAGACTGATTTGTGTGTGACTGACTTATTGCCTGCACCTTGCACCGCCATATACTTTGAGGGATCCAGTCTTACCTGTGGGAGACTTAACACCTTGCTGCCAGTAACCATCCCCTCAGAAGATTAACCCTGCAGCGCTGGTCACCTTGATCAGAAACCACAGATGGCGTCACGAACAATTATTATTATCCCCTGTAAATATCCCCCTTTGTATGAGCGCCCAGGCAACGGACCGAGCTGTGCTACTTGTGACATTCCCCATAGACTTCAACGGGCTCGGTGCCGAGTACCCCATAAGCCCTGGTATTGTACGTGCGACTCATCTTTGGCGTCACAAACAGGATACGAAGCTTACTGGATGTGAGTCCTGTGTGCCTAAATGGACTGTTTTGTGCAAAAAGACTGTGTGCAGTTTTTGTAATTTTTGGCGCCATTTTCCGCCATTTTGCCGCCATATTCGCGCCCTGAGGCGCTGGTGAAGAAGGTGGGCGTGCCTTCGTGGGCGTACCCCCCATGTGGCGCGAAAGCTATGGGCGCCCTGTCTAAGTGCTATTACAATGTGAGAGCCTGCCCCACTGCAAGGGAGATCCGCCTTCTCTTCATCCTCTATGCCAAGAAGAGAAAGCGAAAGTCCCGCCTCCACGGAAGAGACCAGATTGTTCCAGATGGGAAACACAGTCTGGCCTGGAGTGAGATGGCGGAAGGACAGGAGACGCTGTGTGGAGGAACGGCGGTGCGCAGACCCCGTTCCCCTGAAGAGCTACTGCCTGTGCCTGAGCCGTCCCCAGGTCGGGAGACCGACCAAACAATGCAGAAAGTGGAGGAGGTGGATGCGGTGCTAAGGGACATGGCCCGGCACCGCACTGAAATGGAAGCGATGGAGAAAAGCTGGCGTGCTCTGAAACAGCGGCTGCTGTGGGACGCGACGCTCTCCCCCCTGGATGCGCAGATGTCACCTGCTGTCATGTGTGCATCGCCACGAAGATCGTCGCGGTTGCACATTCTGACTTCTCACAGCTGAGTTGCTGTTTCTTTGTGTTTGGCAGTTAGGGAGTTAATTCTGTCTGTGCTCAGTTCTGGGAATGGGTGCAGTTTCTCCCGGCTGCAATTAATTATTTGTTGATTGGTTTCCTTTAAATCTCTGGTTGTCTGTTTGGGAGTTGCCAGTGAAATTCTTCATGCAGACCACAAATAGGATTGTATCTGTATAGACTTAAGTTAAAGAGCTCCTTAGTTGTTTTAAGCTCACCTTGCTTAGAGTTTAATATCCCAGATCATTTATGTTCCTTCTGTGTTTGAGTGTGTATGCAAGTCTGTGTTTTCTCCAGTCTGTCTTATATTTCTAATCTGTGTATTTAGCAGAGATCAGCCCATATCCCTTTGGTGGTAATCAGTATCCTTCTTAGGACTGATTACAGGGTTCAGGGACTGATAGGAGACAGGGTTAGGCTGGAGACTTGGACCTCTGAACCATTATCAGTACCTCCAAGGTGAGGGATTAGTTAGGACCCCAGTTTAGGGTCAGGTTAGACCCCGGTCCTCATCTTTCCTGTGACAGTGTATCAAGTCCTCAAGATTAATCCTGAGTTCAACGGATATCGTGTCAGGTAAATCTATTCTATATTTACATGCTGATGTTGCTAATCTATATGTTGTATAGAGTGTTGTTCTTTTAAGAATAGTTTACTGACATCGTACACATATCATAAGACCGCGTGACATTTTCTCTGGCCCAAAAAATTATTCCCAGTTGCCATGGATCCAGTAGCCCAGCTGGCTCTGCAGTTGCAGGGATTATCCATGGAGCTGACGGACATTAAGTCCAAAGTTTTGTCTCCCCTGGAGCAAACCAGAGTTGAACCTAAGGTTGCTCTCCCGGACAGGTTCACTGGTGGGCGAGACAAATTTTTTACCTTCAGGGAAGCATGTAAATTGTATTTTCGGCTTCGGCCTCGATCATCAGGGAGTGAAGAGCAGAGAGTGGGAATTGTTATCTCGCTCCTACAAGGGGACCCTCAATCCTGGGCATTTTCCCTTCCTCCGGGATCCCGGCTCTACAGTCAGTAGATCGATTTTTTACTGCCCTGGGTTTGGTATATGATTACCCAGATCGGGTCTCTCTTACTGAGACAAAATTACGTAAGATACAGCAGGGAAATCGTCCGGCGGAGGAATTTGCTTCTGAGTTCCGTAGATGGGCCACAGATACTCAGTGGAATGACCCAGCTCTTAGGAGCCAGTTTTGTCATGGGCTTTCTGACAAATTAAAGGACGTTTTGGCTCAGTATGATTCTCCTCCATCACTGGAGGCTGCTATGGCCCTGGCTATCCGTACTGATAGACGGCTCCGGGAGAGGTGTGAGGTAACTCCGCCCCCTGTTGTTACTCCACCTACTACTAAAGTCCCTTATGTTGAGGTTCCCCTTGTCTGTTCGGAGGAGCCTATGCAGTTGGGAGGGACATCATTTCGTAGGAGGGGATTGGCGGTACGCCGCAGGACTAGAAGGTGTTTCTTCTGCGGGAAAGAGGGACATTTTGTTGGGGGATGTCCGTCCCGTGCCTTGTTGAGCAAGAAGTCGCCGGAAAACTGTTAATCCCAGGTTGTGTGGTGGACGACAACCTGGGAGTATGTATTTCGTCCGCTAGTTCTTCTCAGTTCCTTGTACCAGTGGAGGTGGTGGTTGGTACGAGAGTGGAGAGATTTTCTGTTCTTCTTGATAGTGGGTCCGGGGCTAATCTGGTTGACGCTCAGTTTGCTCAGGCTCAAGGTATGCATCTGAGTGTATTGGTCATACCGATCCCTATATTCTCCATTGACGCCAGGCCTCTCGGCCAAGGTAGCTTTGTTCATGAGGTTCATAACATTGACCTTCGGGTAGGGGCAATACATAGGGAACTATTATCTTGTTATGTGTTGGAGGGTCTACCTACTCCTATTGTGTTGGGACTTCCTTGGTTGGTTAAACATAACCCTGTGATTAATTGGCAGTCCAGAGAGATAAGCCAATGGGGTGAGTTTTGCAAAAGTAACTGCATGAACACAGTCATCAGTGCGGTCGTGCCTAGTACTTTGCCTCCTTTTTTGGAGGACTTTGGGGATGTGTTCTCTGAGGAGGGGTGTCAGGAGTTGCCTCCTCATCGTGTGTATGACTGCTCTATTAATTTACTTCCTGATGCTAAGTTACCTAAAGCTAGGTTATATAACCTTTCTGGTCCTGAGAGGCAGGCTATGAAAGATTATATTTCGGAAAGTCTGGCTAAAGGGCATATTAGACCTTCATCTTCCCCAGTGGCCGCGGGGTTCTTCTTTGTGAAGAAGAAAGATGGAGGCCTACGCCCTTGCTTGGATTTCCGCGAACTTAATCGGATTACTGTTCGAGATCCGTATCCACTCCCTCTGATTCCTGATCTCTTCAATCAAATTGTTGGTGCCAAATGGTTCTCTAAATTGGATCTCAGGGGGGCGCATAATCTGATTAGGATAAAAGAGGGGGATGAGTGGAAAACGACGTTTAACACGCCGGAGGGACATTATGAGAACCTTGTCATGCCTTTTGGTCTGACTACTGCACCAGCAGTATTCCAACATTTTGTTAATGACATTTTTCGTCATCTGGTGGGGCTGTTTGTGGTCGTATATTTGGATGACATTTTAATTTACTCGCCAGATCTTGTGTCTCACCAGGAGCATGTGAGACAGGTGTTGCAGATCTTGCGAGACAATAAACTATACGTCAAACTGGAAAAGTGTGTATTCGCCGTACAGGAACTTCAGTTTTTGGGTTTCTTGGTGTCAGCCTCCGGTTTCCGTATGGACCCTGAAAAGGTGAGAGCAGTGCTTGAATGGGATCAGCCAGAGGATCTTAAGGCTCTGCAGCGTTTTCTGGGGTTTGCTAACTACTACCGGAAATTTATTTGTAATTTCTCATCTGTTGTCAAACCTCTCACTGACATGACAAGAAAAGGGACGGATTTTTCTAAATGGTCGGACAAAGCTTGCCAAGCTTTTTCCTCTTTGAAAAAATGTTTTGCTTCGGCACCCGTTCTCATCCAACCAGATGCATCACAGCCGTTCGTTGTGGAGGTGGACGCGTCTGACGTAGGGGTGGGTGCAATATTGTCCCAGGGTCCGTCCCCTGGTAAATGGCATCCGTGCGCTTTCTTTTCTAAGAAATTGTCGTCCGCCGAAAGGAATTATGATATCGGCAATAGGGAACTTTTGGCCATTAAGTTGGCTTTTGAAGAATGGCGTCACTTTTTGGAGGGGCAGTCCACCCGGTCACCGTCATTACTGATCACAAGAACCTGCTGTATTTGGAATCCGCTAAGCGTCTGAATTCCAGACAAGCTCGATGGTCGTTGTTTTTTACCAGGTTTAATTTTGTCGTCACTTATCGTCCGGGGTCTAAGAATGTAAAGGCTGATGCCTTGTCTCACAGTTTCCCAGGGGCCGGGAAAACGGATGACCCGGTTCCTATCCTTCAGGAGGGGGTGGTAGTGTCGGCTGTATGCTCTGAGCTTGAGGAGGAGGTGTTAGAGGCTCAGGGGGACGCCCCTGCAGGACCTCCAGGGAGACTGTTTGTCCCAAATCAGTTGAGACAAAAGGTTATTGAGGCACATCATAATTCTGCTTTAGCAGGACATCCAGGGAGTAAGGCTACTTTAGATCTCCTTTCTCGCCGGTTTTGGTGGCCTAACGTTAATAAAGATGTTTTAACTTTTGTCGCGTCCTGTGGGGTTTGTGCTCACTCTAAGACCCCTCATACCCGTCCGTCTGGGACCCTCTTACCCTTGAAACTTCTGGAGCGTCCATGGACTCATTTGTCTATGGACTTCATCACGGACCTTCCTCAGTCGTCAGGGAAGACTGTCATACTGGTGGTTGTTGACAGGTTCAGTAAGATGGCACATTTCATTGCTCTTCCTGCCCTCCCTAATGCTAAAACTCTGGCGCAGGTGTTCATTGGGGAGATTGTGAGACTTCATGGGTTGCCTTCTGATGTGGTGTCAGATAGGGGGTCTCAGTTTGTGTCCAAGTTTTGGAGGGCATTTTGTTTACGTCGGGGGATGCAATTGTCATTTTCCTCGGCTTTTCATCCGCAGACCAATGGTCAGACAGAGCGTCTGAATCAAAGCCTAGAGACTTATCTTCGGTGTTTTGTCTCAGAGAACCAGGAGGACTGGTCTTCTTTCTTGCCTCTGGCAGAATTCGCTCTTAACAACAGGCGGAGCGAGTCCACTGGTAAATCCCGTTTTTTGGGGCATATGGTTTTCATCCCCAGTTTTGTACTTTCAATGGGGGGGGCCCTTCTGGGGTTCCTGAGGAGGAGCGTTTCTCGTCGTCACTTGCTTCAGTGTGGAGAGGTGTATTGAATAATCTGAGTGCTATGGGGAACCGTTATAAACGTATGGCTGATAGGAGGAGAGTTTCTGGTCCAGATCTTAATGTGAACGATCTGGTATGGTTGTCTACCAGGAATATAAAACTTAAAGTTCCCTCCTGGAAGCTGGGCCCCAGATTCATCGGGCCGTACAGGATCAGTTCCATAATTAATCCTGTGGCATTTCGTCTGGACCTCCCTCCTACGTTTAAAATTCATAATGTGTTCCACAAGTCATTACTTAAGAGGTACGTGGCACCAGTCATACCATCACCTCTACCTCCTCCTCCAGTGGTGGTCAATGGTAACTTGGAGTTTCAAGTGTCAAAGATCATTGACTCACGTCTGAATCGCCGGTCCCTTCAGTACTTGGTGCATTGGAAGGGGTATGGTCCAGAGGAGAGGACGTGGGTTCCTGCGTCTGACATTAACGCAGATCGTTTGGTGCGGACCTTCCACAGAACTCACCCGGGCAAACCTGGCCCTGAGGGTCCGGAGGCCCCTCGTAGAAGGGGGGGTACTGTCATGTGTGCATCGCCACGAAGATCGTCGCGGTTGCACATTCTGACTTCTCACAGCTGAGTTGCTGTTTCTTTGTGTTTGGCAGTTAGGGAGTTAATTCTGTCTGTGCTCAGTTCTGGGAATGGGTGCAGTTTCTCCCGGCTGCAATTAATTATTTGTTGATTGGTTTCCTTTAAATCTCTGGTTGTCTGTTTGGGAGTTGCCAGTGAAATTCTTCATGCAGACCACAGATAGGATTGTATCTGTATAGACTTAAGTTAAAGAGCTCCTTAGTTGTTTTAAGCTCACCTTGCTTAGAGTTTAATATCCCAGATCATTTATGTTCCTTCTGTGTTTGAGTGTGTATGCAAGTCTGTGTTTTCTCCAGTCTGTCTTATATTTCTAATCTGTGTATTTAGCAGAGATCAGCCCATATCCCTTTGGTGGTAATCAGTATCCTTCTTAGGACTGATTACAGGGTTCAGGGACTGATAGGAGACAGGGTTAGGCTGGAGACTTGGACCTCTGAACCATTATCAGTACCTCCAAGGTGAGGGATTAGTTAGGACCCCAGTTTAGGGTCAGGTTAGACCCCCGGTCCTCATCTTTCCTGTGACAGTGTATCAAGTCCTCAAGATTAATCCTGAGTTCAACGGATATCGTGTCAGGTAAATCTATTCTATATTTACATGCTGATGTTGCTAATCTATATGTTGTATAGAGTGTTGTTCTTTTAAGAATAGTTTACTGACATCGTACACATATCATAAGACCGCGTGACACCTGCGCCACCACTGCAAGCGGCTGATGAAAAACCGGAGGCCGGCTCCAAAAGTGCTGATCCTGACTCCGCCAGGGACGCGGCGGGAGGAAATGAGGCTGAGGAGGCCCTACCCGCACCGGAGTGCCAGCCAGGCCTGGAGGCCGCAGCGGAATGCAGTCCCCCGGTAGGGACGCCGGAGGAGACCCAGCCGTCTGTGATGGAGATCGACTGGGAGGAAATGGAGTACCTGGACGAATACGCCGCCCAGATGGAGAACGAGTGGCGACGCCGTGAGCAGGAGCAGCGGCAGCAGCAGGTTAGTGCGTCCCCAACTGAGCCACTGCACGCACCTGCATCCTACCCTGCATCTTACACTGCATCCTACTCTACAACGCAACAGGCTAGTGCGACTTCCATGGATCCAAATCTATATTCAGAAGAGGCACCTGTTAGGCCTCAAGGAAGTCGCAAAAGCAATCGCAAAAGTGAAACAAGGACTGTGGCTACCCAGACACAGGTAGCAGGACATGATCTATTTGTGATGCGTTCCAGAGCGCACCGCATACTTCCAGGCCCAGGTATGGAAGAAGTCATCGCTATTTACAAAGAAGAACAGTAGGACCCAGACAGGGTTTACTGCATCTGTAAAAAGTTAAAAGAAGAATTGCACTTTATTGTGAATGTTGATAATATGTGATAATGTTTGCATAATTTGAAGTACTATACCCCAGTTGGGTAATGTGAAATATTGTGTATAATGAGAAATGTTCCTATGCCAAGGACTGCGTGGCTGAGGACTTTGCCAGCCCAAAAACTGTGATGTAAATAGTTAGCACTTCGGTGCCCCATCTTGGTTTTACATAAAGCCATACTACCTCAGAAGAAAAACCCGTATGGTGTGGCCTTGAGTGAGGTCTGCAGCAAAGAAGTCCTGCAGCCCACCCAGGACCCACGTGGGAGGTTTTTGGTGCGGGTCCTCCACAAGAATATTGTATTTATTGTGAAAAGTATTTTGATATTTTTCTATTTTGCAACTTGTACACAATGTAACGTTAAAGTGTCCTTACCTCCCGCAAGGGATGAGTTATGTTGTTGATGTTATTATAAAAATTGTTTTTTTCTATTTCAGCCCGGGAGTACTGACGATAACTAGGGGGGGATGTGTGGCCCAGCTGCGCTTGGTACACATGTTCCCTGGAGAATGCACAAAAAGGTAATTACAAAACCTGATATTCATTCACACTCACACTTCCCAGTATTGCCACTAGAGGGAACCTTAGACTATTTAAGGGTGTGAGGGATGTAGCAGTAGTGGAGTTGAGTTCAGTTTTAGTTCAGTTCCTGTCAGAGCTAGTTGAGTCTTGGTGTGATTCAGGAGTGAGTCATACTAGCCAGACAGATGGAGATTTCCTGTCATATGAGACAGAGAACGAAAGATTGCAAGCTGTTACCTCAGAACAGACTGACTGTTAGTACCCTATGAATGTGGAAAGTGACTCTCGAAGCGGGCTTGTATTCAGTCTGACGGAAGGTCCTGAAAGCTGCTTTGGACAGAGTTTATGAAGGAACAGAAGGAAGGGGACTACAGTTATTACAACAACGAGTCAACTGAGAAACGGTCAGTGAGCTGTGGAAGGAAGGAAGCTGACGACTACACCTACTGCTACCCGTGCTTATGTTAAGGGTGAGAGTAGGGCGACGGGCGAGTGGTGACTAAAGGAAAGAGTGACCGAGGCGTTACAGCAACAATTGCTGCCTCCACTCTGCTTAACCGGACGCCGGGTCCGAAGCCTTGCTAGAACCTTCACGGCTAGTAGGAGAAAACCGGAATCCCTGCTGGACTTCAAGTCACAGAGGGGCCCTATAGTGCTGATACGTAACCGGGTCAGGGAGAACAGGAGTCTAGCGGGACGCTGCATATAAAGACTTAGTTCTTGCCAAAAGAAGGCTCCACCACAATGTCGGCCGGGCATATCTGTTATATACAGAGTTGAACTTAGCTTCATGCAGGTTGGAAACTCACACACATTAAAGAGAAAGGAGGCCTTAAACCTACTCAGTGATTACCTGGATGTGCATCCTCCACCCTGAGCAGCTTCCCGGGACGTACCTACAAATACCACCAGTAAAGGTATGGAAAGAGACTGATTTGTGTGTGACTGACTTATTGCCTGCACCTTGCACCGCCATATACTTTGAGGGATCCAGTCTTACCTGTGGGAGACTTAACACCTTGCTGCCAGTAACCATCCCCTCAGAAGATTAACCCTGCAGCGCTGGTCACCTTGATCAGAAACCACAGATGGCGTCACGAACAATTATTATTATCCCCTGTAAATATCCCCCTTTGTATGAGCGCCCAGGGCAACGGACTGAGCTGTGCTACTTGTGACATTCCCCATAGACTTCAACGGGCTCGGTGCCGAGTACCCATAAGCCCTGGTACTGTACGTGCGACTCAGTTGCCCTATCTCATAGGGTAAAAATGGGGTGACAGATTCCCTTTAATGACCGGGCCAATTTTTACAATTCTGAACACTGTCTCTTTATGAGGCTATAACTCTGGAATGCTTCAACGGATCTTTACGATTCTGAGAACCTTTTCTCATGACATATTGTACTTCATGATAGTGGTAAAATTTCTTCGATATAATTTGCGGTTATTTATGAAAAAATGGAAATATGGCGAAAATGTTAAAAATTTTGCAATTTTCAAATTTTGAATTTTTATTCCCTTAAAACAGAGAAATATGTCACACAAAATAGTTACTAAATAACATTTCCCACATGTCTACTTTACATCAGCACAATTTTGAAGTCAAATTTTTTTTTTTGTTACAAAGTTATAAGGGTTAAAAGTTGACCAGCGATTTCTCATTTTTGCAACAAATTGTACAAAACCATTTTTTTTAGGGACCACCTCACATTTGAAGTCACTTTGAGGGGTCCATATGGCAGAAAATACCCAAAAGTGACACCATTCTAAAAACTGCACCCCTCAAGGTACTCAAAACCACATTCAAGAAGTTTATTAACCCTTCAGGTGCTTCACAGGAGCTGAATCAACTTGTAAGGAAAAAATGAACATTTAACTTTTTAGTCACAAAAATGATCTTTCACAAACAATTTTTTTTTTTAACAAGTGTAAAAGGAGAAAATGGACAGAAAAAGTTGTTGTGCAATTTCTCCTGACTACGCTGATACCCAAAATGTGGGGGAAAACCACTGTCTGGGTGCACGGCAGGGCTTGGAAGGGAAGGAGCGCCGTTTGACTTTTTCAAACCAAAATTGGCTGGAATTGAGATTGGACGCCATGTCGCGTTTGGAGAGCCCCTGATGTGCACAAACAGTGGAAACCCCCACATATAACACCATTTTGGAAACTAGACCCCCTAAGGAACTTATCTAGATCTGTTGTGAGCACTTTGAACCCCCAAGTGTTTCACTAAAGTTTATAATGCCTGGGTGTGAAAAAAAAATTTTTCCCACAAAAATGATTTTTTAGTCCCCAATTTTTGATTTTTTCCAAGGATATTGGGCCCCAAAAGTTATCCAATTTGTCCTGAGTATGCTGATACCCCATATGTGGGGGAAAAATACTGTTTGGGTGCACTTCAGGACTCGGAATGAAATAATGACGTTTTGGAATGCAGACTTTGATGGGTGTCATGTTCAGTTTTCAGAGTCCCTGATGTATGAAAAACTGAGGACCAAGAGTCAAAATGCTAAATAAAAAACTAATTTTATTGAAACAATTTATAAGAATCTCAAACAAGAAGAAAGAAATTTAAACATAATCCAACCGTGTGGAGACGTAACTGGGAGCAGATTTAATACATGAATAGGGAATAGTATGCGGTCATAGTAGAAAACCAAAATACCAAACTGAAAAAACGAAGGTGTCCTGTTGACACCTGCACCACATGAATACTGACAAGAGCTGAGCCGTAAGTATGTGGGTCAATATTTCTCAGGGCCGAACAATGAGTAGTACAAAGTCACAATTGTATACGTAGTGATACACAGCGCTGAGCTGGGCCCAAGTGCTATTGAAGTAAAAAAAAAAAAAAAACTGAAATGAAAAAACTAAATGAAAATCCAGATAGGTAAGTATCTTACTGACACTCAAAGGGACAGCTCAGCGCTGAGATCACAACCCATAAAGCAACAGCTTCATCATTAGGCACACAGCAAAAAGTACTCGATGATACATCAGCCATTAGGCTGAATCACACATTCAGCCTCCCCTCTGGCTTCAGAGCATGCGAGGCATTCATCTGAGAGGCTGCTGCCTAATTACAGGCTTTTACATGGGGCACCACAAATGGTCATTTTTAGACATGTGATCACTGGGGCAGGATATTTAATGAGACGTCTAAACCCCTTAAACACGCCCCCTGAAGAAGGTGTACTGAAACGTACGTCGGGGATTGCGGTGTCCTGCGCCCACCTTAGCACCACTATGACTGGTAATTATTACTAATGGCTGATGTATCATCGAGTACTTTTTGCTGTGTGCCTAATGATGAAGCTGTTGCTTTATGGGTTGTGATCTCAGCGCTGAGCTGTCCCTTTGAGTGTCAGTAAGATACTTACCTATCTGGATTTTCATTTAAAGCTGCCTTGTGCAGTTTTTTTTTTTTTTTTTACTTCAATAGCACTCGGGCCCAGCTCAGCGCTGTGTATCACTACGTATACAATTGTGACTTTGTACTACTCATTGTTCGGCCCTGAGAAATATTGACTCACATACTTACGGCTCAGCTCTTGTCAGTATTCATGTGGTGCAGGTGTCAACAGGACACCTTCGTTTTTTCAGTTTGGTATTTTGGTTTTCTACTATGACCGCATACTATTCTTTATTCATGTATTAAATCTGCTCCCAGTTACGTCTCCACACGGTTGGATTATGTTTAAATTTCTTTTTTCTTGTTTGAGATTCTTATAAATTGTTTCAATAAAATTAGTTTTTTATTTAGCATTTTGACTCTTGGTCCTCAGTTTTTCATACGTTAAGATGAGCTATTTAATTTAATTTAACAGTGGATTTCCACTCCTATTCATTTAATTAATATGTTTTGGAGGTACCTCTTGTTAGAGTCCCTGATGTGCCTAAACAGTGGAAACCCCCCACAAGTGACCATGTTTTGGAAACTAGACCCCCTAAGGAACTTATCTAGATCTGTGGTGAGCACTTTGAACCCCTAAGTGCTTCACACAAGTTTATAATGCCCGGGCATGAAAATAAAAAATCCTATTTTTTTGCTACAAAAATTATATTTAAGTCACCAATTTTTTATTTTAACAAGGGTCACATGAGAAATTGGACCATAAAAGTTGTTGTACAATTTGACCTGAGTACGCTGATACCCCATATGTGGGGGGGAACCACTGTTTGTGCGTACGGCAGAGCTCGGAAGGGAAGGAGCGCCATTTGACTTTTTCAAACCAAAATTGGCTGGAATCGAGATTGGACGCCATGTCGCATTTTATTAGCCCCTGATGTGCCTAAACAGTGGGAATCCCCCATTAGTGACCCCATTTTAGAAACTAGACCCCCTAAGGAACTTATCTAAATCTGTGGTGAGCACTTTGAACCCCCAAGTGCTTCACACAAGTTTATAACGTAGAGCCGTAAAATTAAAAAAATCATATTTTTTCCACAAAAATGATCTTTTCACCCCAATTTTTATTTTCCCAAAGGTAACAACACCTTAAAAGTTATTGTGAAATTTTCCCTGCGTACGCTGATACCCAATATGTGGGGGAAAACCACTGTTTGGGTGCATGGCAGAGCTCGGAAGGGAAGGAGCACAGTTTGACTTTTTCAACGCAGAATTGGCTGTATGCCATGTCGCAATTGGAGAGCCCCTGATCTGCCTAAATAGTGGAAACCCCCCACAGGTGAAACCATTTTGGAAACTAGACCCCCTAAGGAACTTATCTAGATCTTTGGTGAGCACTTTGAACCCCAAGTACTTCACACAAGTTTATAATGCCCGGGCATGAAAATAAAAAATCCTATTTTTTTCCCACAAAAATTATCTTTTAGTCACAAATTTTTTATTTTCCCAAGGGTAACAGGAGAAATTGGACCACAAAAGTTGTTGTACAATTTGTCCTGAGTGCGCTGATACCCCATATGTGGGGGAGAACCACTGTTTGGGCGCACGGCAGAGCTCGGAATGGAAGGAGCACCATTTGACTTTTTCCAACCAAAATTGGCTGGAATTGAGATTGGACGCCATGTTGCATTTGAAGAGCCCCTGATGTGCCTAAACAGTGGAAACCCCCACAAATGACCCCATTTGGGAAACTAGACCCCCGAAGGAACTTATCTAGATCTTTGGTGAGCAATTTAAACCCCCAAGTGCTTCACACAAGTTTATAACGTAGAGCCGTAAAATTAAAAAAATCATATTTTTTCCACAAAAATGATCTTTTCACCCCAATTTTTATTTTCCCAAGGGTAACAAGACTCCAAAAGTTAATGTGCAATTTGTCCTGAGTGCGCTGATACCCCATATGTGGGAGTAAACCACTGTTTGGGTGCATGGCAGAGTTTGGAAGGGAAGGAGCGCCGTTTGACTTTTTCAATGCAGAATTGGCTGGACGCCATGTCGTGTTTGGAGAGCTCCTGATCTGCCTAAACAGTGGAAACCCCCACAAATGACACCATTTCGGAAACTAGACCCCTCAAGGAACTTATCTAGATGTGTGATGAGAACTTTGAACCCCCAGGTGTTTCACTAAAGTTTATAACGTACAGACGTAAAATAAAAAATCTTTTTTTTTTTTTACCAAAATGATTTTTTCGCCCCCAATATTTTATTTTCAGAAGGGTAACAGGAGAAATTGGACCCCAAAAGTTGTTGTCCAATTTGTTCTGAGTACGCTGATACCCAATATGTGGGAGAAAACTACTGTATGGGCACACGTCGGGGCTCGGAAGGGAAGTAGTGACGTTTTGGATTGCAGACTTTGATGGAATGGTCTGGGGGCGTCATGTCGCATTTGGAGAGCCCTGATGCACCTAAACAGTGGAAACCCCCACAAGTGACCCCATTTTTGCAAATAGACCTCACAAGGAACTTATCTAGATGTGTGGTGAGCACTTTGAACCCCGAAGTGCTTCACAGAAGTTTATAACGTACAGCCGTAAAAATAAAAAATCCTTTTTTTTTACAAAAATGATTTTTTTCGCCCCCAATATTTTATTTTCACAAGGGTAACAGGAGAAATTGGACCCCAAAAGTTGTTGTCCAATTTGTCCTGAGTACGCTGATACCCAATATGTGGGAGAAAACTACTGTATGGGCGCACGTCAGGGCTCGGAGGGAAGTAGTGACGTTTTGGATTGCAGACTTTGATGGAATGGTCTGGGGGCGTCATGTCGCATTTGGAGAGCCCCTGATGCGCCTAAACAGTGGAAACCCCCACAAGTGACCCTATTTTGGAAAATAGACCCCACAAGGAACTTATCTAGATGTGTGTTGAGCACTTTGAACCCTGAAGTGCTTCACAGAAGTTTATAACGCACAGCCGTTAAAAATAAAAAATCCTTTTTTTTTTACAAAAATGATTTTTTCGCCCCCAATATTTTATTTTCACAAGTGTAACAGGAGAAATTGGACCCCAAAAGTTGTTGTCCAATTTGTCCTGAGTACGCTGATACCCAATATGTGGGAGAAAACTACTGTATGGGTACACGTTGGGGCTCGGAAGGGAAGTAGTGACGTTTTGGATTGCAGACTTTGATGGAATGGTCTGGGGGCGTCATGTCGCATTTGGAGAGCCCCTGATGCGCCTAAACAGTGGAAATCCCCAACAAGTGACCCCATTTTGGAAAATAGACCCCAAGGAACTTATCTAGATGTGTGGTGAGCACTCTGAAGCTCCCAGTGCTTCACAGAAGTTTATAATGTACAGCCGTAAATACAAAAAAATCATTTTTTTTTTTACAAAAATGATATTTTCGCCCCCAGTTTTTTATTTTCCCAAGGGTAACAGAAGAAATAGGACAAGTTGCACAATAACTCTTGGGGTCTAGAGTACGGTGATACCCCATATGTGGGGGTAAACTACTGTTTGGGCGCATGGCAGAGCTCAGATGTGAAGGAGCACCGTTTGACTTTTTCAACGCAGAATTGGCTGGAATTGAGATCAGACGCCATGTCACATTTGGAGAGCCCCTGATGTGCCTAAACAGCAGAAACCCCCCAATTCTAACTCCAACCCTAACCCCAACACACCCCTAACCCTAGTCCCAACCCTAACCACAAACCTAACCCTAACACACCCCTAACCCTAATCCCAACCCTAACCCTAATCCTAACTTAGCACCATCCCTAACCCTAACTTTAGCCGCAACCCTAACCCTAATGGGAAAATGGAAATAAATACATTTTTTTTATTTTATTATTTTTCCCTAACTAAAGGGGTGATAAAAGGGGGTTTGATTTATTATTTATAGCGGGTTTTTATGATTGGCAGCTGTCACGCTAAAAGACGCTTTTTATTGCAAAAAATAGTTTTTTGCATCGCCACATTTGAGAGCTATAATTTTTGCATATTTTGGCCCACTGAGTCATGTGAGGTCTTATTTTTTGTGGTACGAGTTGACGTTTTTATTGGTACCATTTTTGAGCATGTGACATTTTTTGATCACTTTTTATATCGATTTTTGAGAGGTTTGAATGAACAAAAATCAGCAATTCATGAATTTCTTTTGGGGGAGGTGTTTTTAACTGTTCCGCGTGTGGTAAAATTGATAAAGCAGTTTTATTCTTCGGGTCAGTACGATTATGGCGATACCTCATTTATATCATTTTTTTATGTTTTGGCGCTTTTATAGAATAAAAACAATTTTTATATAAAAAATAATTATTTTTGCATCGCTTTATTCTGCGAGCTATAACTTTTTTTATTTTTTTGCTGATGATACTGTATGGCAGCTCGTTTTTGCGGGACAAGATGACGTTTTCAGCGGTACCATGTTTATTTATATCGGTCTTTTTGATCGCGTGTTATTCCACTTTTTGTTCGGCGGTATGATGATAAAGCATTGATTTTTTTTTTTGTAGGGGTTCACTAAAGGGGTAAACTAGTGGGACAGTTTTATAGGGGGGGTCGTTACGGATGCGGCGATACCAAATATGTGTACTTTTATTGTTTTGTTTTTTTTTATTTACAGGAAAAAATGAATTTATTGGGGAATATTTATTTATTTTTTTTATTTATTTTGGAATTTTTTTAAAAACATGTTTATTTTTATTTTTTTTAACATTTTTACTTTGTCCCAGGGTGGGACATCACTGTATTTTATCAGATCGCTGGTGTGACAGTGTGCACAGCACTCTGTCACACCAGCGATCGCTCTGGCACTGCTGCAGGCTTCTCAGTGCCTGCTCTCAGCAGGCACTGAGGAAGCCGCCTTCCTCCAGGACCCGGCGGCCATCTTGGATCCGGGTCCTGGGAGGGAGGAAGCCCTCAGAACAGCGCGATCACATCTCGCTGGTCTGAGGGTCTCAGGGGGGCACGCAGGGAGCCCCCTCCCTGCGCGATGCTCCCCTGTGCCCCCGGTACACCGCGATCATGTTTGATCGTGGTGTGCCAGGGGTTAATGTGCCGGGAGCGGTCCGTGACCGCTCCTGACACACAGTCACAGGTGTCAGCTGTGATAATCAGCTGACACTCGGCGGCGATTAGCTGCGCTCCCCCCGGGAGCGCAGCTGATCGCCTATGACGTACTATCCCGTCCATGGTCAGATTGGCACAGGTTTCATGGACGCAACAGTATGTCTGATGTCAGAGAGGGGTTAAAGATTAAAAATAATGGTCTATCAATGACTGTACTTGCTTCCTGCAGTACTCGGGGATGTATCCCATCCGGGCCTGGAGATTTGTCTACTTTAGTGATTTTTAGACGCCGCTGTACTTCCTGCTGGGTTAAGCAGATGAAATTTAATGGGGAATTTTTGTTATCACTGATTATGTTATCCATCATGGGATTTTCTTGTATAAATACTGTTGAAAAAAGTATCATCCTCATCCACCATTTCACCCAGACTATTTTTAAGAGGTCCAACACTATCATTGTTTAGTTTCTTCCTATTTATATAGTTAAAGAATATTTTGTGATTATTTTTACTCTCTCTGGCAATGAGTCTCTCTGTCTCAGTCTTTGCTGCTTTGAATTGCATTTTACAAAATTTAATTTTCTGTATTTATTTAATGCCTCTTCACTACCTACTTGCTTAAATTCTTTAAATGCTTTCTTTTGTCACTTATTGAACCCCTTACATCTCTATTTAGTCATAATGGTTTTCTCCTATTTCTAGTATGTTAATTCCAATAGGGTATATACTGTGCACAGGTCCTTTTCATGATGCTAATAAACGTCTCCCATT
>JARQOD010000002.1:177723505-177820476 GCA_033576555.1 Oophaga sylvatica
ACCAAGAATATTAAACGCAAAGTTCCCTCCTGGAAACTGGGTCCCAGTTCATCGGTCCATACAGGATCAGTTCTATAATTAATCCTTAGAAACGCCGAGAAACAAAAGCAGTCAAAGGTCAAAAGTAGAAAAAATAGAAAAAACTTTATTGATGTAATAGGATAAAAGTATTACACAACAGGTGAACCCTGCATGTGCCACGACACACAATAAAAACACAGCAAGGGAAACCATGTGTGGTAACGTAGATATAATAATGCCTCTTATTCCATATGTTCATTAATATTTCACATAGCTGAAATGCATAGGTAAGTATATAGAGGTAAATAAAGCATGGTGATGTCATACATACCACTAAAGTCACCAATGTGAGACCACACAGGTTACCCTTGCCGCCCCAACGCGCGTTTCGGAGGGTTTCCTTCCTTCCTTCTTCAGGGGCAAGGTTACAGCTGAACAGCCGTGTTTAAATATACAAGTGAATCAGGAAATAACATCTGTGTCTAATTCAAGTATACACCTCCTCATTAATTATCAAACACCAGAGCATACCTGCATTTAGAACCAGGAAATGGCATATCAGATTAACGATAGTCGTAGCCATGACAACCGTGCCAACAGCGCTATCATCGGGGAACGCCAAGACACATGGGGCCCCATGTGGATGAGCGTCCCTAGTTCAGCGATGCGGGACACCGGAAATACAGGAACTGACATGCGCAGTAGCGCAAAAGATGCATGTGATGGAGCTATGCACGGGACATGCGTAGTAAAGATAGCGGCAGCCATTTCTATGAAGACCAAATGCAAGGATCTCATGGTGTCAACCATTCATGTAGACATGCACAATAGTGAATAGTCAATATGCAGGTAGCCAAACTAAATAGTGACTAGAAATAGAAATAAATATACAGAGAGTGCACAGATAAAAGTTGAATAAACACAAAAAAGGGGGAGATAAATAATAAACAACAGAATATTAAAGTATAAAGACAAATAATCATATAAATAAAAAGTAAACACAGACATAACCAGAGTGTGGGCAAAAGAGATATATATACAAACCAAAAACCACATTAATTCATAATTGCCACATGTCATGGACATATAATGCACTCAGATAACAAGACATAAAAAGATATTTTATATATATATCTATATCATACTATTGAGCTAACCAAATTAACATGCATATCGGCAATGTCCATCACAAAAACATGATCAATTACAATCAGTACAGATAAGCAGTGATAGATGCAACAAATATCGCAGCGTAACGATTACAAGACGTTTTTTGCATGTACTGGCATAGTGCCTGACTGGTATCAGATGTCTCAAAAAGTCCAAGTGACAACGCTGACAAGATGTAGCAGATCCCATACAATAAAAACAGAACCATAAAGAAATAAAAAAAAAAAAATTAATATAAGACAAAAAGAAAATAGACAAAAAATAAAAAGGAAAAAACCAAAGGAAAAAATAATAATCATGTAGTGACAATCGAATGGACCATTGCATAGGTCATTTTCACATGATCACATGTTGGTCAAGATGAGGGTATTGTTGGATGTTGTTGCTAGATGTGGTCAAGGATGCACAGAATATGAAGCACCACACACAAAACTAAAAACAAATAAGAAAAAAATTAAGATCAATGAAGTACACATACAAGATCAGGATGTAATATACAGAATGCACAGCAGCCCATAGTCTACAAAAAGGGAGCAAAAGAGAGACACTCATTTAAACCATCCGGATGGACGGTCTTAAGTCGCCAGATCCAGCGTGTCTCCAATCTGGCCAGGCGCTTAGAGAGCTGACCCCCTCTAATATTAATTTGAAGAGCATCAATGCCCCTAACCCTCAGGAGTGTGGCATCACAATTATGGAAGATTTTAAAATGTCTTGGTATTGTCTTAAGGGTGGCTACGTCCATATGCGTAGATGCCGCCTGTATCCCCAAAACGTGTTCACGGATGCGGACCTTTAATTGTCGTGTTGTAAGGCCAACATATACAAGTCCACATGGACACGTGGCATAGTAAATTACGTACCTAGTGGTGCATGTAATGCGTTGTCTGATCGAAAATACTTTCTTACCACTAGAATCCGTGAATGAATCACATTTATCCACATTGGGGCAGGCGACGCATCCACCACATGGAACGCAGCCAACCCTAGGAGTGAAATTGTCCAAGAATGTGGTTTGCCGTTGCCCAGAGTAATGGCTATGAACCAACTGGTCTCGAAGGTTTTTTGCACGTCTGAAGGTCAGGGAAGGTTTCTCTGGGAGAAACTTTCTCATTATCGAATCTGTCATTAGTATGGGCCAAGCCCTCCCCAAAATGGCCCGCACCTGGTCGGATCGTGAATGAAAATTAGTAATGAAACGAATCTTATTAGCAGACGTTATTCCGGACCTCGGATTTGCCTTGTAGAGCAAATCACGACGAACTGAATGTTTAGCTCTCTGATAGGCCCGTTTAATCGAACGTCCACTATAGCCTCTTGCCAAAAAACGTATCCGTAATTCCTTAGCCCTCGATTCAAAATCGTCATCCGTGGAGCAGATCCTACGTAGTCGTAGGAACTGTCCCACTGGAATGGATCTAATCATATGGCCAGGATGGCCAGAGGATGCATGTAATAGGGAGTTAGTCGATGTTTCTTTACGAAAAATATCTGTCTGTAAGAGGCCAAATTGGTCTCTCTTGATTGTCACATCCAAGAAGTCAATAGAATTAATATCCCACACGAATGTTAGGTGGATGTTCTGATCGTTGCTGTTCAAGAGGGAGATAAATTGTTCAAGGTCGACGGCTGTGCCCTGCCATACGAAGAAGATGTCATCAATATAACGCGTCCATAAAGGGACACGCTCTATTGATCCCTGTTCGTAAGACAGGAAGAGGTCCCTCTCCCACAGCCCCAGGAAGAGACCGGCATAAGAGGGCGCATAAGCCGCTCCCATAGCGGTCCCCTGGAGCTGTAGGTAGAAGGACCCCTTAAACACAAAAAAATTGTGAGTGAGGGTGAACTCCAATAGCTCCAGCAGAAGTTCCCTCACCTCAGGAGATAGAGTGGACATGCCGAGGAAATACCTCACTGCATGGATGATAATCTAAGCAGACATGAAAGGGAGAGATTAAAATATCTGCAAAATCTTCCAGATGTGGTAGTCAAGCCTGCGGACAAAGGTGGTAACGTCGTCCTGTGGCCTAAAAAAATGTATGAACAAGAGGCCTATCGCCAATTGGATAATGGTATATATTATAAAAAACTTACTTATAATCCATTGTCAGCGTACAGTGCGCAGCTTGATGCCATTATCCAGCAAGCACTTCAGGACGACGTTATCACCAAAGACCTTGCAATGGCCTTGACTGTCACGGAACCCACTGTTCCCACATTATACTTACTCCCTAA
Organism: Oophaga sylvatica; assembly: GCA_033576555.1. NCBI lineage: Eukaryota > Metazoa > Chordata > Amphibia > Anura > Dendrobatidae > Oophaga > Oophaga sylvatica. The sequence continues at coordinate 177,726,932 of JARQOD010000002.1, forward strand.
AATTCACAAAAATACTACGTCACCCCCGGGCAGACTATCATCTCAGGTAGGGGCAATTTGCTGGAGCATGTAAACAGGTGGATTGACTTTCATCTTCAACCTCTTGTAGTTAATCTCCCGTCATTTCTCAAGGACACTGGAGATTTATTGCGCAGGGTCGATGGCTTGTGTTTGGAGGATGGTACTCTACTGGTTTCAGCGGATGTCGAATCACTTTACACCAACATCAGGCATAAGGATGGCATCCATGCAGTGAGGTATTTCCTCGGCATGTCCACTCTATCTCCTGAGGTGAGGGAACTTCTGCTGGAGCTATTGGAGTTCACCCTCACTCACAATTTTTTTGTGTTTAAGGGGTCCTTCTACCTACAGCTCCAGGGGACCGCTATGGGAGCGGCTTATGCGCCCTCTTATGCCGGTCTCTTCCTGGGGCTGTGGGAGAGGGACCTCTTCCTGTCTTACGAACAGGGATCAATAGAGCGTGTCCCTTTATGGACGCGTTATATTGATGACATCTTCTTCGTATGGTAGGGCACAGCCGTCGACCTTGAACAATTTATCTCCCTCTTGAACAGCAACGATCAGAACATCCACCTAACATTCGTGTGGGATATTAATTCTATTGACTTCTTGGATGTGACAATCAAGAGAGACCAATTTGGCCTCTTACAGACAGATATTTTTCGTAAAGAAACATCGACTAACTCCCTATCCTGGCCATATGATTAGATCCATTCCAGTGGGACAGTTCCTACGACTACGTAGGATCTGCTCCACGGATGACGATTTTGAATCGAGGGCTAAGGAATTACGGATACGTTTTTTGGCAAGAGGCTATAGTGGACGTTCGATTAAACGGGCCTATCAGAGAGCTAAACATTCAGTTCGTCGTGATTTGCTCTACAAGGCAAATCCGAGGTCCGGAATAACGTCTGCTAATAAGATTCGTTTCATTACTAATTTTCATTCACGATCCGACCAGGTGCGGGCCATTTTGGGGAGGGCTTGGCCCATACTAATGACAGATTCGATAATGAGAAAGTTTCTCCCAGAGAAACCTTCCCTGACCTTCAGACGTGCAAAAAACCTTTGAGACCAGTTGGTTCATAGCCATTACTCTGGGCAACGGCAAACCACATTCTTGGACAATTTCACTCCTAGGGTTGGCTGCGTTCCATGTGGTGGATGCGTCGCCTGCCCCAATGTGGATAAATGTGATTCATTCACGGATTCTAGTGGTAAGAAAGTATTTTCGATCAGACAACGCATTACATGCACCACTAGGTACGTAATTTACTATGCCACGTGTCCATGTGGACTTGTATATGTTGGCCTTACAACACGACAATTAAAGGTCCGCATCCGTGAACACGTTTTGGGGATACAGGCGGCATCTACGCATATGGACGTAGCCACCCTTAAGACAATACCAAGACATTTTAAAATCTTCCATAATTGTGATGCCACACTCCTGAGGGTTAGGGGCATTGATGCTCTTCAAATTAATATTAGAGGGGGTCAGCTCTCTAAGCGCCTGGCCAGATTGGAGACACGCTGGATCTGGCGACTTAAGACCGTCCATCCGGATGGTTTAAATGAGTGTCTCTCTTTTGCTCCCTTTTTGTAGACTATGGGCTGCTGTGCATTCTGTATATTACATCCTGATCTTGTATGTGTACTTCATTGATCTTAATTTTTTTCTTATTTGTTTTTAGTTTTGTGTGTGGTGCTTCATATTCTGTGCATCCTTGACCACATCTAGCAACAACATCCAACAATACCCTCATCTTGACCAACATGTGATCATGTGAAAATGACCTATGCAATGGTCCATTCGATTGTCACTACATGATTATTATTTTTTCCTTTGGTTTTTTCCTTTTTATTTTTTGCCTATTTTCTTTTTGTCTTATATTAATTTTTTTATTTTTTATTTCTTTATGGTTCTGTTTTTATTGTATGGGATCTGCTACATCTTGTCAGCGTTGTCACTTGGACTTTTTGAGACATCTGATACCAGTCAGGCACTATGCCAGTACATGCAAAAAACGTCTTGTAATCGTTACGCTGCGATATTTGTTGCATCTATCACTGCTTATCTGTACTGATTGTAATTGATCATGTTTTTGTGATGGACATTGCCGATATGCATGTTAATTTGGTTAGCTCAATAGTATGATATAGATATATATATAAAATATCTTTTTATGTCTTGTTATCTGAGTGCATTGTATGTCCATGACATGTGGCAATTATGAATTAATGTGGTTTTTGGTTTGTATATATATCTCTTTTGCCCACACTCTGGTTATGTCTGTGTTTACTTTTTATTTATATGATTATTTGTCTTTATACTTTAATATTCTGTTGTTTATTATTTATCTCCCCTTTTTTGTGTTTATTCAACTTTTATCTGTGCACTCTCTGTATATTTATTTCTATTTCTAGTCACTATTTAGTTTGGCTACCTGCATATTGACTATTCACTATTGTGCATGTCTACATGAATGGTTGACACCATGAGATCCTTGCATTTGGTCTTCATAGAAATGGCTGCCGCTATCTTTACTACGCATGTCCCGTGCATAGCTCCATCACATGCATCTTTTGCGCTACTGCGCATGTCAGTTCCTGTATTTCCGGTGTCCCGCATCGCTGAACTAGGGACGCTCATCCACATGGGGCCCCATGTGTCTTGGCGTTCCCCGATGATAGCGCTGTTGGCACGGTTGTCATGCTACGACTATCGTTAATCTGATATGCCATTTCCTGGTTCTAAATGCAGGTATGCTCTGGTGTTTGATAATTAATGAGGAGGTGTATACTTGAATTAGACACAGATGTTATTTCCTGATTCACTTGTATATTTAAACACGGCTGTTCAGCTGTAACCTTGCCCCCTGAAGAAGGAAGGAAGGAAACCCTCCGAAACGCGCGTTGGGGCGGCAAGGGTAACCTGTGTGGTCTCACATTGGTGACTTTAGTGGTATGTATGACATCACCATGCTTTATTTACCTCTATATACTTACCTATGCATTTCAGCTATGTGAAATATTAATGAACATATGGAATAAGAGGCATTATTATATCTACGTTACCACACATGGTTTCCCTTGCTGTGTTTTTATTGTGTGTCGTAGCACATGCAGGGTTCACCTGTTGTGTAATACTTTTATCCTATTACATCAATAAAGTTTTTTCTATTTTTTCTACTTTTGACCTTTGACTGCTTTTGTTTCTCGGCGTTTCTATATATTGTATATGCAGTTGGTCTGCTACAGTCTGGCAACTTTTCAGTTTACTACTTTGTGACACTATGTTATTATATCTCCTATGATGATATGTTACTCTCAGTAACTGATATGTTGATCTATGGTGTTATTTGGTTAACCTTTGTTACTGTGTCATGCACAGGTTTCCTCGATCATAATATGGACTATAGAGCCAAGGAAAAGGTTTGGCTCAATAATGTGGATAAAGTATTTACCAGCAGTGGAACAGATGCACAGCAGCCTAATGATCTCAAATGGGATGACAAATTATCATCCATCAAGACAATGCTTATGAAACGGTCTCGTATTTGGTGGAACAGATTATTTCTTGATAAATATGTACAAAATAAAATGATACCGAGAGGACTTAGGGTCCGCGTTATACCATCCTACCCAGTAGATGATGCGGCCTTTATTACTAAATGGGAGGAGACATGCACCCTCTGCTCTGTTACCCTGATGCAACTACTTATCAATTTAAATTCTACCAGTATTTTGGAGTTAGATAAACAGATAGATGTTGCACAGAATGAGGTCAGGGCTGGTTGTCCCATTGACAAACTTCAATCATTTGAAATAGATCTTGATAAAGCTATGGATCTACTAGCAACCAAAATTCAAGAGACCCAACTGTCTAAATTTAACAGAGACACCAAAGACTATCAATCTAAAAGGGTATATTTATGGAGGACCAATGAGGGGCGAAATCTACAGAGAACTCCCTCTAGCATGTCCCTATCATCTCTAAGTGGACGGTCCGACCTTTCATCTGTCTCTGCCTCTACTACTAATGGGATTGAGAGTACCCGCTTAAGAGACCATTCTTACCATCCTTATAAAAGGCGCCATATTCCAACAGGTCCCTCCAAGAAAGATAATAAGGTGATTAATTTAAGTCAATACATATTATCAGATGTAGACCTGAGACTTCTTGAAAAAGGACTCTCTTTTTCCCCTGCATCGGGTTTTGATATGTTTAATACCATCAAGGATCTCCATTTGTTTGCCAGATCCCTGCTGTTTAGGAGATTTCACTTTAATAATGAACTCCATGTCCTTTTCCCTACAGAAGAGGAACAGAATGCATTAAGGGTCCTTGAGGAATTGGCGGTTGAACATGCACACGATGGCGGTAAGGTTCCTCCATCTATCCGTCTGCGTTCCAACAAGTTTCCTCCACTGGCTGCATGCTCCAGCATTGACCTCTTTGTCCGGGTGGTTACTAATGATCTTGCTAGCATCCCTAGACATGTTAGGGATGATAATCTAAGCAGACATGAAAGGGAGAGATTAAAATATCTGCAAAAATCTTCCAGATGTGGTAGTCAAGCCTGCGGACAAAGGTGGTAACGTCGTCCTGTGGCCTAAAAAAAATGTATGAACAAGAGGCCTATCGCCAATTGGATAATGGTATATATTATAAAAAACTTACTTATAATCCATTGTCAGCGTACAGTGCGCAGCTTGATGCCATTATCCAGCAAGCACTTCAGGACGACGTTATCACCAAAGACCTTGCAATGGCCTTGACTGTCACGGAACCCACTGTTCCCACATTATACTTACTCCCTAAAATTCACAAAAATACTACGTCACCCCCGGGCAGACCTATCATCTCAGGTAGGGGCAATTTGCTGGAGCATGTAAACAGATGGATTGACTTTCATCTTCAACCTCTTGTAGTTAATCTCCCGTCATTTCTCAAGGACACTGGAGATTTATTGCGCAAGGTCGATGGCTTGTGTTTGGAGGATGGTACTCTACTGGTTTCAGCGGATGTCGAATCACTTTACACCAACATCAAGCATAAGGATGGCATCCATGCAGTGAGGTATTTCCTCGGCATGTCCACTCTATCTCCTGAGGTGAGGGAACTTCTGCTGGAGCTATTGGAGTTCACCCTCACTCACAATTTTTTTGTGTTTAAGGGGTCCTTCTACCTACAGCTCCAGGGGACCGCTATGGGAGCGGCTTATGCGCCCTCTTATGCCGGTCTCTTCCTGGGGCTGTGGGAGAGGGACCTCTTCCTGTCTTACGAACAGGGATCAATAGAGCGTGTCCCTTTATGGACGCGTTATATTGATGACATCTTCTTCGTATGGCAGGGCACAGCCGTCGACCTTGAACAATTTATCTCCCTCTTGAACAGCAACGATCAGAACATCCACCTAACATTCGTGTGGGATATTAATTCTATTGACTTCTTGGATGTGACAATCAAGAGAGACCAATTTGGCCTCTTACAGACAGATATTTTTCGTAAAGAAACATCGACTAACTCCCTATTACATGCATCCTCTGGCCATCCTGGCCAATGATTAGATCCATTCCAGTGGGACAGTTCCTACGACTACGTAAGATCTGCTCCACGGATGACGATTTTGAATCGAGGGCTAAGGAATTACGGATACGTTTTTTGGCAAGAGGCTATAGTGGACGTTCGATTAAACGGGCCTATCAGAGAGCTAAACATTCAGTTCGTCGTGATTTGCTCTACAAGGCAAATCCGAGGTCCGGAATAACTGTGCTAATAAGATTCGTTTCATTACTAATTTTCATTCACGATCCGACCAGGTGCGGGCCATTTTGGGGAGGGCTTGGCCCATACTAATGACAGATTCGATAATGAGAAAGTTTCTCCCAGAGAAACCTTCCCTGACCTTCAGACGTGCAAAAAACCTTCGAGACCAGTTGGTTCATAGCCATTACTCTGGGCAACGGCAAACCACATTCTTGGACAATTTCACTCCTAGGGTTGGCTGCGTTCCATGTGGTGGATGCGTCGCCTGCCCCAATGTGGATAAATGTGATTCATTCACGGATTCTAGTGGTAAGAAAGTATTTTCGATCAGACAACGCATTACATGCACCACTAGGTACGTAATTTACTATGCCACGTGTCCATGTGGACTTGTATATGTTGGCCTTACAACACGACAATTAAAGGTCCGCATCCGTGAACACGTTTTGGGGATACAGGCGGCATCTACGCATATGGACGTAGCCACCCTTAAGACAATACCAAGACATTTTAAAATCTTCCATAATTGTGATGCCACACTCCTGAGGGTTAGGGGCATTGATGCTCTTCAAATTAATATTAGAGGGGGTCAGCTCTCTAAGCGCCTGGCCAGATTGGAGACACGCTGGATCTGGCGACTTAAGACCGTCCATCCGGATGGTTTAAATGAGTGTCTCTCTTTTGCTCCCTTTTTGTAGACTATGGGCTGCTGTGCATTCTGTATATTACATCCTGATCTTGTATGTGTACTTCATTGATCTTAATTTTTTTCTTATTTGTTTTTAGTTTTGTGTGTGGTGCTTCATATTCTGTGCATCCTTGACCACATCTAGCAACAACATCCAACAATACCCTCATCTTGACCAACATGTGATCATGTGAAAATGACCTATGCAATGGTCCATTCGATTGTCACTACATGTTATTATTTTTTCCTTTGGTTTTTTCCTTTTTATTTTTTGTCTATTTTCTTTTTGTCTTATATTAATTTTTTTATTTTTTATTTCTTTATGGTTCTGTTTTTATTGTATGGGATCTGCTACATCTTGTCAGCGTTGTCACTTGGACTTTTTGAGACATCTGATACCAGTCAGGCACTATGCCAGTACATGCAAAAAACGTCTTGTAATCGTTACGCTGCGATATTTGTTGCATCTATCACTGCTTATCTGTACTGATTGTAATTGATCATGTTTTTGTGATGGACATTGCCGATATGCATGTTAATTTGGTTAGCTCAATAGTATGATATAGATATATATATAAAATATCTTTTTATGTCTTGTTATCTGAGTGCATTATATGTCCATGACATGTGGCAATTATGAATTAATGTGGTTTTTGGTTTGTATATATATCTCTTTTGCCCACACTCTGGTTATGTCTGTGTTTACTTTTTATTTATATGATTATTTGTCTTTATACTTTAATATTCTGTTGTTTATTATTTATCTCCCCCTTTTTTGTGTTTATTCAACTTTTATCTGTGCACTCTCTGTATATTTATTTCTATTTCTAGTCACTATTTAGTTTGGCTACCTGCATATTGACTATTCACTATTGTGCATGTCTACATGAATGGTTGACACCATGAGATCCTTGCATTTGGTCTTCATAGAAATGGCTGCCGCTATCTTTACTACGCATGTCCCGTGCATAGCTCCATCACATGCATCTTTTGCGCTATTGCGCATGTCAGTTCCTGTATTTCCGGTGTCCCGCATCGCTGAACTAGGGACGCTCATCCACATGGGGCCCCATGTGTCTTGGCGTTCCCCGATGATAGCGCTGTTGGCACGGTTGTCATGGCTACGACTATCGTTAATCTGATATGCCATTTCCTGGTTCTAAATGCAGGTATGCTCTGGTGTTTGATAATTAATGAGGAGGTGTATACTTGAATTAGACACAGATGTTATTTCCTGATTCACTTGTATATTTAAACACGGCTGTTCAGCTGTAACCTTGCCCCCTGAAGAAGGAAGGAAGGAAACCCTCCGAAACGCGCGTTGGGGCGGCAAGGGTAACCTGTGTGGTCTCACATTGGTGACTTTAGTGGTATGTATGACATCACCATGCTTTATTTACCTCTATATAACTTACCTATGCATTTCAGCTATGTGAAATATTAATGAACATATGGAATAAGAGGCATTATTATATCTACGTTACCACACATGGTTTCCCTTGCTGTGTTTTTATTGTGTGTCGTGGCACATGCAGGGTTCACCTGTTGTGTAATACTTTTATCCTATTACATCAATAAAGTTTTTTCTATTTTTTCTACTTTTGACCTTTGACTGCTTTTGTTTCTCGGCGTTTCTATATATTGTATATGCAGTTGGTCTGCTACAGTCTGGCAACTTTTCAGTTTACTACTTTGTGACACTATGTTATTATATCTCCTATGATGATATGCTTTCTCTCAGTAACTGATATGTTGATCTATGGTGTTATTTGGTTAACTATAATTAATCCTGTGGCATTTCGTCTGGACCTCCCTTCTACGTTTAAAATCCATAATGTATTCCACAAATCGTTGCTTAAGAGGTACGTGGCGCCAGTTATACCGTCACTTCTACCTCCTCCTCCAGTGGTGGTCAATGGTAACTTAGAATTTCAAGTGTTGAAGATCATTGACTCACGTCTGAATCGCCGGTCCCTTCAGTATTTGGTTCATTGGAAGGGATATGGTCCTGAGGAGAGGACGTGGGTCTCTGGTCTGAGATTAACGCAGATCGATTGGTTCGGACCTTCCACACGACTTACCCGGACAGACCTGGCCCTGAGGGTCCGGAAGCCCCTCGTAGAAGGGGGGGTACTGTCATGGGTGCATCGCCACGAAGATTGTCGCGATTGCACATTCTGACTTCTCGCAGCTGAGTTGCTGTTTCTTTGTGTTTGGTAATGAGGGAGTTAATTTTACCTAGCTCTTTGCTAAGACTAGGTCCAGCCTCGCCCGGCTGCTTTTGATTATGTTCTAATTAGCTTCCTTTATATAGCTGCCAGTCTGCTGGTTAGATGCCGGTGAAAGCATTCATACAGACTGCAGATAGGATCGGTTCTGAGAAGACTTAAGCTAAGAGCTCTTTTGTTGTTTCTCCTCACCTTGCTTATAGTTTATCTCCTAGACCTTTGGTGTTCCCTCTGTGTTTTAATGTTGTATGCAAGACAGTATTTACTTTATCCCCTGTCTGTCTCGTTTGTCTATACTGTTTGTTAACCTTTACCTGTCCATTCCCTATGGTGGTAATCAGGGTCCTTCTAAGGACTAGATTACAGTGGTCAGGGATTTATAGGAGACAGGGTTTACGCTGGTGGCCTGGACCTCTGTACCATTAACAGTACCTCCAGGTAGAGGGACTAGTCAGGACCCCAGTTTAGGGTCAGCATAGACCCCGGTCCACCTCTACCCAGAGACAGCGTGAAAAGGATTCAGTATTGACCCACAGGATATTATGTCAGGTAATACTATGCTATATATACATGTTAATGTTACCTATTTATATGTTATATAGAATGTTGTCCCACTTGATAGATTACTGACATTATATATTTATACATCTGCTAGACAGCGTGACAATGGAGCCCAGCATACACTTGAGCATCATAGATAGGGCCCATCATACACTGGAGCATTCTAAATGGGGGACATAAGACACTGGAGCAGCATCTACAGGGCCCATCATACACTGGAGCATTCTAAATGGGGGACATCAGACACTGGAGCAGCATTTATGGGGCCCGTTGTATACTGGATCATTAATAATGGGGCCCATTATATATGGAGCATGATTTTGGCCCATAAGACACTGGAGCATCATCCATGGGGCCCATCATATACTGGAGCATTCTAAAAGGGGGAAAACAGACACTGGAGCAGCATTTACGGGGGCCATTATACACTGGATTATTATAAATGGGGCCCATTATTTATGGAGCATTATATTGGCCCATCATACACTGGAGCATCATCCATGTGGCCCATCATATACTGGAGCATTCTAAATGGGGCAGATCAGACACTGGAGCATCATCCATGGGGCCCATCATATACTGGAGCATTCTAAATGGGGCAGATCAGACACTGGAGCATCATCCATGGGGCCCATCATATACTGGAGCATTCTAAAAGGGGGAAAACAGACACTGGAGCAGCATTTATGGGGACCATTATACAATGGAGCATTATAAATGGGGCCCATTATATATGGTGCATTATATTGGCCCATCATACACTGGAGCATCATCCTTGGGGCCCATCATATACTGGAGCATTCTAAATGGGGCAGATCAGACACTGGAGCAGCATCCATGGGGCCCATCATATACTGGAGCATTCTAAAAGGGGGAAAACAGACACTGGAGCAGCATTTACTGGGACCATTATACACTGGATCATTATAAATGGGGCCTATTATATATGGAGCATTATATTGGCCCATCATACACTGGAGCATCATCCATGGGGCCCATCATATACTGGAGCATTCTAAATGGGGCAGATCAGACACTGGAGCAGCATCCATGGGGCCCATCATATACTGGAGCATTCTAAAAGGGGGAAAACAGACACTGGAGCAGCATTTACGGGGACCATTATACACTGGATAATTATAAATGGGGCCCATTATATATGGAGCATTATATTGTCCTATCATACACTGGAGCATCATCCATGGGGCCCATCATATACTGGAGCATTCTAAATGGGGCAGATCAATGGGACCACCGACTTTTCACGATAGTCAGCCGATTTTGTTCGACTTGACATTTGAGAAAGTCGGGTTTCATGAAACCTGACTCGACCCTTAAAAAGGCAAAGTCGCTCATCTCTACAGGACAGTATTCCTACTCCAGCTTAACTACTATTTGTGATTGTAGGCATTTAGGATGGTGGCTTCCTGCGTCAATCATGACTCAGCCCATAGAGCTAATTTTTACAAACCCTTTGCACATTGTGCAGTAGACAAACCAGGACAGTATTCCTACTCCAGCCTATCTACTATTTGTGATTGTAGGCCCTTGGGATGGTGGCTTCCTGCTTCAACCATGACTCAGCCCATAGGGCTAATTTTTACAAATCCTATGCACATTGTGCAGTGGACAAATCTTAAATGTAGAGTGGTCCTACCAAACTAATATTTGTCATTGGAGGCCCTTGTGACAGGTTGCTCCATATTGTGACTGAGATAGGGGATACATATTCAATAGAAATCTAGGTTTGGTAGTTGTTTTTGCGTATCTGTAAAAGTGGTACAATAGTGCAGCAAACTTATTCCCAGAAACTATATGTGAGTCAGAAATGCATGCAGGCTTATTCTCCAGGCTCTTCCCATTCTGTTTCATCACTTTCCCATCCATTTCAGCCTTTTCGTCAGGCCCCCAGACCCCTTTGTAGGGTCCAGCAGAAAATTACTCGCAATTCGAAACGAATACGCGATTTTTACAAAGTACTCATTACGAGTATAGCGATTACGAATATTACGGTGCTCGCTTATCACTAATTATACTGTATAGACAATGGAGGATGCTTTATACTACATGGACCATGGAGTGGGTGCTTTATACTGTATGGACCATGGGGGGATGTATTATACTGTACAGACAATTGGGGGTGCTTTATACATGGGGAATATGCTTTATACTGTATGGACCATAGGGGATGTATTATGCTTTGTAGACCATTGGGGGGATGCTTTATACGGTATGGACCATGGGGTTGATGTATTATACTGTATGTACCATAGGGGGATATATTATGATGTATGGACCATAAGGCCAATGCATTATACTGTATGGACCATAGGGGGATATATTATGCTGTATGGACCATGGGGGATGCATTATACTGTATAGACCATGGGGGATGCATTGTGCTGTGAGGACCAGGGGGGATGCATTATGTTGTATGGACCACGTGGGGATGCATTATGCTGTGAGGACCAGGGGGACTCATTATACTGTATGAACCATGAGGGGATGCATTATACTGTATGGACCATGGGGGGATGCATTATACTGTATGGGACATGGGGTGTATTATACTATATGAGACATGGGGTGCATTATGCTGTATAGAGGACTATGTGGGGCTATTATAATATTTGAAGGCTTACGCGGGAGTCTTTAAACTGTATGCAAACTATTATACAGTGTGAAAGTTTGTGCAGGGTCCATCATACTGTGCAGGGGCAATATACAGTGTGGAGAGGTGTGGTACCATTATACTACATGAAGGGCTGTGTGGGGGTCACAGTTGGGGGATCATACTGTGTTGGGGTCACTAGGACAGTTGCGAGGTGGGGGACAGTAGGGTCATCATTCACTATGGGGGTATCTTAGTGTTTGTGGGGCACTTTTATTGACATCATACTTTACAAGTGCAATGACAGGGAAATCTAGGGCTTCAATAGGAGGAAAATTAGAGGGCACACAGTACCACACAGTAGGTGCCATAATAGGAACCTATATGGCAGCAGCAGCTCAGCATTGGACTATCAGCAGGATGAGGAGGTTGTGGATAAATGGAGACGTGCAGGAAATGTGAGAAGTCAAATGTGTCTTTGTTGTAATCTCTGCAGATGAGTCCTGTCTGGAGAATTTGTCATGTCGGTCTAGGCCAGATGAAAAAGATGGGAAAAGTGAAGACTCCACCAGAAAGATCGTCAGCTGTTAAGTCATCATTTATAACTGTGTTGTAGTTTTATATGTTCTACAGGGCTGGTATCTACCACTGTCACCATATGTCAGTAATATCGATGTTTCTCTTTGTATTGAGATTATTTTCAGTAACAGCACAGTGATCTGCTGAGGTTCTCCTACATCCACTATTAGGGTGCGCCACCATAGTTGTAATCAGGGTTACATGGTTTAGGGGCCCACTCAGAAGTTTAACCCTCCTTGAACCAAAGCTCTAGCTTCGCCTCTGGTCATATGAACTATTTAAAGGCTGCCGGCACTATCTTGCGCACATTGCAGCAGGAAACAGGATAGGGAGAGCATAGTTTCAGCATAGGGAAAGTTAAAGTAGCGTAGGGAGAGTTAAAGTAGCATAGGGAGAGTGATAGGAGGTTATAGTGAGCATTATTTATTCCAAAAAAGCTCTTTTAAGAGCTGAAGATTGTCAAGAGATTACTTGTTTGTTAGGTGGGGATTTAAGTAGGGAGAGATTTAATAGGAGGGAGGGTGAAAGTTAAAGGGCACTGAAGAATAAGAAAGGATGCTGGTATGGTCACTTAAGTAGTCCTTCACCATCTTGGTCAACTTCTCCCTCCTCGTCATAATTACCCCCACAGATAGCCCTTGCTGATGGGACGGTCTCATAAGAATTTGTCAGTTGGTGGACATTGCTCCCCCCTGAGTTGCACCTGTGTGCGTGGCCCTCCCTGTAATCCTTGTGAGTGAAAAGAGCCGATACCTCTGCCAACAGCGTTGTCTGAGGGTAATCTTTTTGGCAAGTCTTCCACAATGGCCCTCTGGAATACATTCACTGAAAATGGCACATCTGCCTCTTACATGAGAGAAGCAAATATCTCCTTTTATCATGGGTTAAGAAAGATGCACAGACAGTATTTCATGTTGGACAAAATGTGTTTCACGCAAGGGTCTTGGGAAAGGCATCTGGACATGAACTCTGCATGTGTGGCAGACTACAAAGAGTCAAAGGTTCATTGTCCTCACCAGGAAGAACACTAACCATTCTCTCCTCCTCATGACCCATAGCCTATTCCTCCTACTCCTTCTCCTCTTCAGACCATCCATGCTGGACAGGCATGAAGCTGGGATTGGGAGTCCCCTCTGTAGCACAGACCAAAAAATCCTGTTCAACTTCATCCTTCTCCTCCTCCTGTACCTCATCATCACCCAGTGTGGCTTGAGAATAATGTGTGAGGCTGTGCTGTGTGGTATCAGACACTGTAAAGTCTTGCTCCATAGCCACCTGCTTGGCATTCAAATCTTCCTTTTTGAGATTCTGCAGCAAACATTTTAATAGACAGAGAAGCGGGATGATATGGTTATGCTGACAAAGCATCATCTGCGTTCCCCATTATGGTGCAGTACTGAAAGTTTTGAAGAACTTCAGAAATGTCATCGATCCACACCCACTCGGCAATTGTTATGTGTGGCGACTGAGTGTAACTCCGACGGTCATTGAGAAGCTGGAATTCAGACATTGCCCTCTGCTGCTCACTAAGCCTTGCCAACATATGAACCACCTACCACCTCATCACATTTATCTAACTATCCCTGTGTTGCCCATTCAAAATTCTCTACATAATCCTTGTATATTGTTCTTACATGCTTTATGCATTTAAAAGCCCTCTGTGTCTGTACTTTTACACATACTGGTTGGTAACCAGTTCATGCAGCATTACATGAGCACCCAATTTCTTTTGTGTCTCCCTTATTTCATCATAGATTGTAAGCTTGTGAGCAGGGCCCTCATTCCTCTTGGTATCTGTTGTTTATGTGATTATTGGTATTTTGTAATGTCTTTTTTAGTCTCTACAAGTCCCATCTAAAATGTAAAGTGCTGTGGAATATGTTGGCGCTATAGAAATAAAATTATTATGATTTATTATTATTATTACAGGCCGAACCATAGCGTTTGGGCAAGTCACAAATTAGTCTTTAACAAGGCAAATTAATGCTCTGCTGCAGCAAAGATAGTGTGCCAAAAGACTGAGATGACTTTCGGAAATGTGCGCTGACACACCATACCTTGGCAAGCAGGGTATAGTTTTTAAAAAAGGCTGTACAAGTAAGTTCAGCATGTGGGCCATGCATGGAACGTGTTTACCAGCTTGACGAGCTTTAAAGCCACCACCAAGTTACACCCATTACCGCACACAACAAGACCTGGTTGGTCCAGCGGGAGAGCCACTGATCGGTCTGTTCTTTTATCACCTTCAACAGATCGGCTGCGTTGTGAGCTTTATCACCTAAACAGATGAGCTTCAGCCTAGCATGCTGCCGCTTTGCCAAGGCAGTGCTGCAGACCTCCCAGCTGGGGAGTGATGGAGAGGCTACTTTTGGTGAGGAGGAGGAGTTGGAGGGACAGGAACTGTAATACAAGGAGACTAAAACCCTGATGGAAGTTGGGACCGCTATTTTTGTTGTGGGTAAGATGTATGATGTCCCAGCCTCTGACTTTGTCACAGACTCCACCAGGTTTAGCCAGTGTGCCATAAGGGAAATGTAGCTACCCTGTCCTCAAGAACTTGTCCATGTGTCTGTGGTAAAGTAGACCTTCCTTGTGACTGCGTTGGCCAGGGAACAGCTGATATTTTGTAACAAGTGCTTATGTAGCGCATTGACAGGACACAGGGAAAAATAGTATTGGATGGTAATTGAGTACTGTGGGTCTCCCACAGCCAAGAAGTCGTAGAAAGACTCTATTTCCACAAGTCAAAATGGCAACATTTCCAGGGCTACCAATTTGGCTATGTGGGTGTTTAGCATTTTGGCCGGTGGGTGGGTCGATATTTTTGCATTCTGTTAAAAGTCTGTGGCAAGGACAAGTGAATGCTGCACTGGGACAATGAACTGGATGTGGCTGCTGACTGTTGTGTCTGTGAAGCTGCAGGTTGTGGGCAGGAGGCATCAGTGCCTGCTTCATGGACAGCAGATTGGGAAGGCTGTAACACAGAGGAAGGGGCAGTGGTTTCACCATCAGACAAAGATTTTGTACCCAGATGTTTTGTCCATCTACTGGGGTGCTGGGCTGCCATGTGCTGGTGGTGCTCAGGTTGGCAGTGTTCTTGCCACTTCTTAGCTTGGTTTGGCAGATGCTGCAAATTACAGTTGTTTTGTCTGAAGGAATTTCAGAAAAAAGCTTTCATACAGGGGAATAATGCACCCTTGGCCTGTTATCTAGTCGAGTACGGGAGGCTCTGAGTTCTCCCTCTGTTCAAACCATTACCTCTTCTTGCCTGTTTTTGTGCTATGGACCAATCCCTGTCTGCACTGCTATGCTCATTAGGCATGCCACCGTGCCAGCTTGAATCAGTGACCTCATCATCAACCACGTCATCTTCCAATTCCTCAATCTGATCCTACTTCTGAGTTGTGATTTTAGGCTGACCTGATGGCAACTGTGCATCATGATTATCCTCCACCTCTTCAAACATGAATTGACCTTCCCATGTGGCTTTCTCCTGGCCGTGGGTGCTCAATGTTTAGACATCACTGTACTCTACCTCCTCATGACCCTCTTTAATGTGTATGTTGAGTGGCTCTTTCACAATCGGGCCCTAAACGCGCCCCCGCATTTTACCGCAGCGCGCATGTGAAAAGCTTCACCTTCCGCGCCAATGCGGTTTTGCGGATGTTTGATGTTGAGAGATAGAACCATCCGGCAAAAAAAAAAAAGTGCATGCAGGTTGCGCGCCGCAATGTACATTGCCGCTCCAAAACCATGCACGCATGACATGCGGGCATGCGCGCTATGCATGTCATCAAAAAAGCGCATGCGCGATCAGATTTAGATGCGGTGGAAAATCGGGGCGCAAGGGAAAACGGATGTGTGAACAGGCTTACAAGGGAACGTAAACAGTTCCTCAGAGTGGCCAGCATTGGGGTCATATGTCTCCTGGGACTCTTAATGATGGAAGGAGGACCAGGTTGAGAATTCAGAGTCCCAGCCTCTTGGCTACTGAGACTGGACCGTGTGGAAGACTTCATGGTGCTATTTGTCAACACACTGGAGCCTTTGTCTGTCATCCAACCCACAACATCCTGGCAATTGCATGGGTTTGTCAGTGGTGTACCGCACTGACCACATTTTGACAGAAAGCTAGAACGAGATCCAGTCACCTTCTAATCTGTAACATGGCCTTGGCTGCACCACCACATCCATGTCCCTTAACGTCACCCTTTCTCATATTGAATGCTTTATGCTTTTGAAAAAAAAAAATCCTGGATTTGTTTTTGACAAGTACCCTCACAGAGGTGTTATGTACAAATTCAATATATCTAGAAATGTGTGGCAATTTTTTTTTAAGATATCAGCTTTATTACACACGGCAATTGCAGACAAAAAATTATACATAAATAGTCACGTTTGCGTTTCTCTGCAGGCTTTGCGCCAGTCGCACAACTGCTTGATAAAGATATGCTATTTATTAAACCAATAGAAAATGCATAGGTTTGTATGCGTTTCAAAAAGTGTAACCCTATCAATTTTTTTTTATTTCCTGAATAAAAATAATGGATTACACGTTTGAGATGCGTAGAAAAATAAAATTACCTTTATTTTATAATACTTCTGGCGTCCGATGTTTCTTCACAAGCTGGCAGCGTGCATATGGACTGTAAACATTCCATGTTTCATGTGCATTGAGCCTAACATTCACTGTTTACACGTACATAAAAGGTAGAGAACAAGTATAGTACATTTGGGAAGTGGTTGTATAAGGACTCGCTCACACGAGCGTATAATACAGCCATATGCTAACCAATGTTTTATCGGAGAACACTCAATTTTTATTCTCATGCCAAATCAGCATGAGAAAATGATGGCAGCATGTTCCGAATTAATCTGATAATTGGATAATGCGCACCCATGGGTGCTTGTGAAATATCAGACTGTACTCGGATGACATCCAAGTGCAGTCCAATTATCACAGACATCGAGAATGGAGAAGATGGAGAAATTAAGTGCGAGATAATTGGATCAAACTAAGGTGACACTCGTATCAAACTCTGGCAGAGTTTGATCTGAGAGACATTAGCATAATTGGCCTGAATCGATGGCCGTGTGAACCCGACCTGAAAGTAATTATTGACAACGCACTGGAGTAAAACGTATAATTACAGAGCCTACACACCATTTGTAAAAAAGTGAGTTCATGGAGTATTCATGGAGTATTAACTGATGTTGTGCTTGTAGGAAAAGTATAATATAAGGCCGGGATCACACATGCGAGGAATACGGCCAAGTATCGCATGTTAATACCCGGCAGCAGCAATACATGGAGCCACACACTTCGCTCCCGAGGCCAAGTATTAGCATGCGAGACTCGGCCGTATTCCTTGCATGTGTGATCCCGGCCTAAGGATAAAAGCAAAGAAGTTTGGAATTTTGAGTAATATTTAGTGATGAGCGCGTTGCTCGAGTTTTTCCTAACAAACAGGCAATCCCCACATGTATTCAGGCTGTCTAGCAGCCGCAAATCATGCAGCTGCGACTACACAAACTAAATCTCCAAGCACGCCCAAATACTCGGAGAACACCCAAGCATGCTCGGGAAAACCAGAGTAACGATCATACTCGCTCATCACTAGTAATATTACCAGGAAGTGTTATAGTAACATAGTAACATAGTTATTAAGGTTGAAGGAAGACTTTAAGTCCATCTAGTTCAACCCATATCCTATCCTAACCTGCCCTAACATGTTGATCCAGAGGAAGGCAAAAAAAACCCAAGTGGCAAACAGTAAGCTTCACATTGGGGAAAAAAATTCCTTCCCGACTCCACATACGGCAATCAGACTAGCTCCCTGGATCAACGCTGTATCTAGGAAACTAGTGAATATAGCCTGTAATATTATACTTTTCAAGAAAGGCATCCAGTCCCCTCTTAAATTTTAGTAAGGAATCACTCATTACAACATTAGACGGCAGAGAGTTCCATAGTCTCACTGCTCTTACAGTAAAGAATCTGCATCTGTGATTATGGCTAAACCTTCTTTCCTCCAACGTAGAGGATGCCCCCTCGTCCCCGTCACAGGTCTAAGAGTAAAAAGATCATTAGAAAGGTCTTTGTACTGTCCCCTCATATATTTGTACATTGTAATAAGATCACCCTAAGCCTTCGTTTTTCCAAACTAAATAACCCCAAGTGTAATAACCTGTCTTGGTATTGCAGACCCCCCAGTTCTCTAATAACCTTGGTCGCTCTTCTCTGCACCCGCTCCAGTTCAGCTATGTCTTTCTTATACACCGGAGACCAGAACTGCACACAGTATTCTAAGTGTGGTCGCACCAGTGACTTGTATAGAGGTAAAATTATGTTCTCCTCATGAGCATCTATGCCTCGTCTAATGCATCCCATTATTTTATTTGCCTTGGCAGCAGCTGCCTGACATTGGTCACTAAATGTGAGTTTGTCGTCCACCCATACACCCAAGTCTTTTTCAGTGACAGCTTTGCCCAGTGTTTTACAATTAAGCACATAATTATACATCTTATTTGTTCTACCCAAGTGCATGACCTTACATTTATCCCCATTAAAGCTCATTTGCCATTTATCAGCCCAAGCTACTAGTTTACATAAATCCTCCTGTAATATAAAATTATCCTCCTCTGTATTTATTACCCTGCAGAGTTTAGTGTCATCTGCAAATATTGAAATACTACTCTGTATGCCCCCTACAAGGTCATTAATAAATATGTTAAAGAGAAGCGGCCCCAATACTGACCCCTGTGGTACCCCACTGCTAACCGTGACCCAGTCCGAGTGTGCTCCATTAATAACCACCCTTTGTTTCCTATCCATGAGCCAGTTCTTAACCCACTTACACATATTTTCCCCTATCCCCATTGTTCTCATTTTATGTATCAACCTTTTGTGTGGCACTGTATCAAAAGCTTTTGAGAAGTCCATGAACACCACGTCCACTGCATTCCCTTGGTCCAGTCCTGAACTTACCCCTTCATAAAAGCTTATCAGATTAGTCTGACAAGAACGGTCCCTCGTAAACCCATCTGATACTGTGTCATGAGGTTATTCAGCCTTCAGATACTCCAATATAGTATCCTTAAAAAACCCTCCAGGATTTTACCCACAGTAGATGTTAAGCTCACTGGCCTATAATTTCCAGGTTCAGTTTTTGCCCCCTTTTTGAATATTGGCACCACATTTGCTATAAGCCAGTCCTGTGGTACAGACCCAGTTATTATGGAATCTTTAAAGATTAAAAATAATGGTCTATCTATAACTGTACTTAATTCCTGCAGTACCGGGGGTGTATCCCATCCGGGCCCGGGATTTGTCAACTTTAGTGATTTTTAGACGCCGCCGTACTTCCTGCTGGGTTAAGCAGTGACATTTAATGGAGAATTTTTTTTATCTACTGATCATGTTATCTGTCATGGGATTTTCTTGTGTAAATACAGTTGAAAAAAAGTCATTTAGAATATTGGCTTTTTCCTCATCCTCATCCACCATTTCACCAGACTATTTTTAAGGGGACCAACACTATCATTTTTAGTTTCTTGCTATTTATGTAGTTAAAGAATATTTTGGATTATTTTAACTTTCTCTGGCAATGAGTCTCTCTGCCTCAATCTTTGCTGTCTTGATTTGCTTTTTACAGAATTTACTCAGTCTTCTGTATTTATTTAATGACTCATCACTACCTACTTGCTTTAATTCCCTAAACGCTTTCTTTTTGTCCCTTATTGCGCCCCTTACAGCTCTATTTAGCCATAGTGGTTTCCTCCTATTTCTAGCATGTTTATTCCCATAGGGTATATACTGTGCACAGGTCCTATTCAGGATGCTAATAAACGTCTCCCATTTTCTTTGTGTATTTTTATGTCTCAGGATATCGTCCCAGTTTATTGCACTAAGATCATCTCTCATCCGTTGGAAATTTGCCTTCCTGAAGTTTAGTGTCCTTGTAACCCCTCGACTACACATCTTATTAACCCCTTCCCGACCCATGACGCCACGTAGGCGTCATGAAAACCTGTGCCAATCCGACCCATGACGCCTATGTGGCGTCATGAAAGGATCTCGTCCCTGCGGGCCGGGAGACCGGGGTCACTCAAAGGTCACCCGACCCGCAGTTACAGGACCCTTTGTGCTTCACCACAGGGGGGTTGGCTTAACCCCCCCGTGGCCACGATCGCTCTGATTGGCTGTTAAAAGTGAAACAGCCAATCAGAGCAATGTGTAATATTTCACCAATTTAATTGGTGAAATATTACAATCCAGCCATGGCCGATGCTGCAATAGCATCTGCCATGGCTGGAGACCGAGACCCTGACCCCCCCCACACGTAGTCACGGCAGCGATCGGCCGCCGCCACCGAAAGATGGCAGCGATCGGTCACCGCCGTCACTTACAGCTCCCCTCCTCTTTTGGTCCACTGCCCCCACTTCCTATCCCCCCCCCAGCCTTCCGACCCCCCTACTCACCTCTCCCGATCCACCGATGTCCCACGATCGGGCCCGGCGTCCGCCCGGGCCTCTTCATGGGCGCCGCCATATTGGAAAATGGCGGGCGCATGCGCAGTGCGCCCGCCGGCCGGCGCATGCGCAGTGCGCCCCCCAGTGTTCAAAAATTTATTTTGATCACTGTGATAAACTGTCACAGTGATCAAAATAAAAAAAAGTAAATGAACCCCCCCTTTATCATAGGTAGGGACAAATAAAAAAAAATAAAGAATTTTTTTTTTTTTCCTAGCGGATTTTGCTGCGGATCCGCGGCGGATATCGCTGCTATCCGCGGCGGATTTCGCTGCTGATCCGCGGCGGATTTTGCTGCTGATCAGCGGCGGATTTCGCTGCTGATCGCGGCGGACTTCGCTGCTGATCCGCGGCGGCATCGCTGCTGATCCGCGGCGGACTTTCGCTGCTGATCGCGGCGGATTTCGCTGCGATCCGCGGCGGATTTCGCTGCTGATCGCGGCGGATTTCGCTGTGATCCGCGACGATTTCGCTGCTGATCGCGGCGGATTTCGCTGCTGATCCGCGGCGGATTTCGCTGCGATCCGCGGCGGATTTCGCTGCTGATCCGCTGCGGATTTCGCTGCTGATCCGCAGCGGATTTCGCTGCTGATCCGCGGCGGATTTCGCTGCTGATCCGCGGCGGATTTCGCTGCTGATCCGCGGCTGATTTTGCTGCTGATCCGCGACTGATTTTGCTGCTGATCCGCGGCTGATTATCTGCTGATTCATCTGCGCTAGCGGGTATAGCATAACGCGATCGCGTTATGCTATACCGTTACCAGCCGGTCAACGCTACGTGTTGAACGGGCTGGTAAAACGCAATATGAACCCAGCCTTAGGGTTAGAACTAGGGTTAGGGTTAGCATTAGGGCTAAGGTTAGAATTACGGTTAGGGTTGGAATTTGGGTTAGGGTTGGAATTAGGGTTAGGTTGGATTAGGGTTAGGCTTGTAGTTAGGTTTATGGTTAGAGTTGGATTAGGGTTAGGGGTGTGTTGGGGTTAGGGTTATGATTAGGGTTTGTATTAGGGTTAGGTGTGTGTACGCGTTAGGGGTGTGTTGGGGTTAGGGTTGGAGTTAGAATTGAGGGGTTTCCACTATTTAGGCACATCAGGGGGTCTCCATACGTGACATGGGCCACCATTGATTCCTGCAAATTTTGCGTTCAAAAAGTCAAACAGTGCTCCCTTTATTCCAAGCCCCGACGTATGCCCAAACAGTGGTTTATCCCCACATATGAGGTATCAGCGTACTCGGGAAAAATTGCACAACAACTTTGGGGGTTCTAATTTCTCCTGTTAACATTGGGAAAAAAAATTGGGGACTAAAAATTATTTTTGTGGAAAAAAAATGATTTTATATTTTCACGGCTCTGCGTTATAAACTTCTGTGAAGGACTTGGAGATTCAAAGTGCTCACCACACATCTAGAGGAGTTCCTTGGGGGATCTAGTTTCCAAAATGGGGTCACTTGTGGGGATTTCTACTGTTTAGGCACATCAGTGACTCTGCAAACGTAACATGACGCCCGAAGACCATTCCATCAAGTGGGCATTTCAAAAGGTCACTACTTCCCATCCGAGCCCCGACGTGTGCCCATACAGTAGTTTTCTCCCACATATGGGATATCAGCATACTCAGACAAATTGGACAACAACTTTTGGGGTCTAATTTCTCATGTTACCCTTGCGAAAATAAAAAAATTGGGGACTAAAAGATCCTGATTGTGGAAAAAATATGATTTTTTTATTTTCATGCCCGGGCGTTATAAACTTCTGTGTAGCCCTTGGGGGTTCAAAGTGCTCACCACACATCTAGATAAGTTCTTTGCTGTGTCTAGTTTCCAAAATGGGGTCACTTGTGGGGAGTTTCTACTGTTTAGGCGCATCAGGGGCTCTGCAAACGTAACAAGATGCCCGCAGACCATTCCATCAAGTTGGCATTTCAAAGCGTCACTACATCCCTTCCGAGCCCTGACGTGTGCCCAAACAGTGGTTCCCCCCCACATATGGGGTACTAGCGTACTCAGGACAAACTGGACAACAACTTTCGGGGTCCAATTTCTCCTGTAACCATTGTGAAAATAAAAATAGTGGGCTAAAAAATCATTTTTTGAGAAAAAAAAATGATATTTTATTTTCACGGCTCTGCGTTATAAACTTCTGTAAAGCACCTGGGGGGTTCACAGTGCTCACTATGCATCTAGATAAGTTCCTTAGGGCGTCTAGTTTCCAAAATGGGGTCACTTGTGGGGGAGCTCCAATGTTTAGGCACACAGGAACTCTCCAAATGCGACATGGCAACCGCTAAATATTCCAGCATATTTTCTATTCAAAAAGTCAAATGGCGCTCCTTCCCTTCTGAGCCCTGCCGTGCGCCCAAACAGTGGTTTATGATCACAAATGAGGTATCTGTGTACTCAGGAGAAATTGCCCAACAAATTTTAGAATCCAATTTATACTGTTGCCCATGTGAAAATGAAAAAAACTGAGGCTAAAAGAAAATTTTTGTGAAAAAAAAGTACTTTCTTTTTTTTACGGATCAATTTGTGAAGCACCTGGGGGTTCAAAGTGCTCACTATGCATCTAATAAGTTCCTTAGGGGGTCTAGTTTCCAAAATGGGGTCACTTGTGGGGGAGCTCCAATGTTTAGGCACACAGGGACTCTCCAAATGCGACATGGCAACCGCTAAATATTCCAGCATATTTTCCATTCAAAAAGTCAAATGGCGCTCCTTCCCTTCTGAGCCCTGCCGTGCGCCCAAACAGTGGTTTATGACCACATATGAGGTATCTGTGTACTCAGGAGAAATTGCCCAACAAATTTTAGATCCAATTTATAATGTTGCCCATGTGAAAATGAAAAAAACTGAGGCTAAAAGAAAATTTTTGTGAAAAAAAAGTACTTTCTTTTTTTTACGGATCAATTTGTGAAGCACCTGGGGGTTCAAAGTGCTCACTATGCATCTAGATAAGTTCCTTAGGGGGTCTAGTTTCCAAAATGGGGTCACTTGTGGGGGAGCTCCAATGTTTAGGCACACAGGGACTCTCCAAATGCGACATGGCAACCGCTAAATATTCCAGCATATTTTCCATTCAAAAAGTCAAATGGCGCTGCTTCCCTTCTGAGCCCTGCCATGCGCCCAAACAGTGGTTTATGACCACATATGAGGTATCTGTGTACTCAGGAGAAATTGCCCAACAAATTTTAGGATCCAATTTATACTGTTGCCCATGTGAAAATGAAAAAACTGAGGCTAAAAGAAAATTTTTGTGAAAAAAAAGTACTTTCTTTTTTATTACAGATCAATTTGTGAAGCACCTGGGGGTTCAAAATGATCACTATGCATCTAGATAAGTTCCTTAGGGGGTCTAGTTTCCAAATGGGGTCACTTGTGGGGAGCTCCAATGTTTAGGCACACAGGGACTCTCCAAATGCGACATGGCAACCGCTAAATATATCCAGCATATTTTCCATTCAAAAAGTCAAATGGCGCTGCTTCCCTTCTGAGCCCTGCCATGCGCCCAAACAGTGGTTTATGACCACATATGAGGTATCTGTGTACTCAGGAGAAATTGCCCAACAAATTTTAGGATCCAATTTATACTGTTGCCCATGTGAAAATGAAAAAACTGAGGCTAAAAGAAAATTTTTGTGAAAAAAAAGTACTTTCTTTTTTTTACAGATCAATTTGTGAAGCACCTGGGGGTTCAAAATGATCACTATGCATCTAGATAAGTTCCTTAGGGGGTCTAGTTTCCAAAATGGGGTCACTTGTGGGGGAGCTCCAATGTTTAGGCACACAGGGACTCTCCAAATGTGACATGGCAACCGCTAAATATTCCAGCATATTTTCCATTCAAAAAGTCAAATGGCGCTCCTTCCCTTCTGAGCCCTGCCGTGCGCCCATACAGTGTTTATGACCACATATGAGGTATCTGTGTACTCAGGAGAAATTGCCCAACAAATTTTAGGATCCATTTTATCCTGATGCCCATGTAAAAATGAAAAAATTGATGCTAAAAGAAAATTTTTGTTGGAAAAATTAAAATGTCCATTTTTTCCTTACACGTTGCTTTAGTTCCTGTGAAGCACCTGAAGGGTTAATAATCTTCTTGAATGTAGTTTTGAGTAGCTTGAGGGGTGCAGTTTTTATAAAGGTGTCACTTTTGGGTATTTTCTGCCATATAGACCCCTCAAAGTGACTTCAAATGTGAGGTGGTCCCTAAAAAAAATGGTTTTGTAAATTTTGCTGTAAAAATGAGAAATCGCTGGTCAACTTTTAACCCTTATAACTTCCTAACAAAAAAAAAATGTTGTTCCCAAAATTGTGCTGATGTAAAGTAGACATGTGGGAAATGTTATTTATTAACTATTTTGTGTCACATAACTCTCTAGTTTAACAGAATAAAAATTAAAAATTTGAAAATTACAAAATTTTCAAAATTTTCGCCAAATTTCCATTTTTTTCACAAATAAACGCAAAAATTATCGACTTAAATTTACCACTAACATGAAGCCCAATATGTCACGAAAAAACAATCTCAGAATCGCTAGGATCCGTTGAAGCGTTCCTGAGTTATTACCTCATAAAGGGACACTGGTCAGAATTGCAAAAAATGGCAAGGTCCTTAAGGTCAAAATAGGCTGGGTCTTGAAGGGGTTAAAGGATACATGAAAGCTTATTATTTTGTGATCACTATTACCCAAGTGACCCCCAACCCTTATATTTGATATGCGGTCTGGCCTGTTGGATAATATTAGGTCTAGCAGTGCCCCCCCTCTTGTTGGGTCCTGAAGTAGTTGTGAAAGGTAATTGTCTCTCATAGTTGCCAAAAACTTATTACCTTTGCTGGAACTGCAGGTTTCTGTTCCCCAATGTATTTCAGGGTAGTTGAAGTCCCCCATAATAATGACTTCTCCTTGAGTCGCTGCTTCATCTATTTGCTTTACGAGGATATTCTCTGTTGCTTCCATTATTTTAGGAGACTTATAACAAACCCTATCAATAATTTATTATTTTACCCCCTCCCCTAATCTCCACCCACAGAGACTCTACATCTTCATTAGATTCACAGATATCACGCAGGATGGGTTTTAAGGATGATTTTACATATAAACACACACCCCACCTCGCTTATTTTTACGGTCATTTCTAAACAGACTATAGCCCTGTAAATTAACCGCCCAGTCGTGGCTCTCATCCAGCCAAGTTTCAGATATCCCCACCATGTCATAATTATGTTCCAACAAAATTAATTCTAATTACGCCATTTTGTTGGTGAGGCTTCTAGCATTAGTATACATGCACTTTATGTATCTCTCTGAACCTCTATTCTTTCTTAAATTATTAACTGTTCTAACCCACCCCCCATGCCACCCCCACCCCCAATTTCATTATTTGTGCCCAGGTCTCTATCTGTACTGCCTTCCCCTCCTATAAAATGAATACCCTCCCCCCCAGTCCCTAGTTTAAAGACTCCTCCAACCTTCTAGCCATTTTCTCCCCAGCACAGCTGCACCCTCCCCATTGAGGTGCAGCCTGTCCCTAGCATAGAACCTGTAGCCAACTGAGAAGTCGGCCCAGTTCTCCAGGAACCCAAACCCCTCCTTCCTACACCAATTCTTGAGCCACTTATTAACCTCCCTAATCTCCCGTTGCCTCTCTGGTGTGGCACGTGGTACGGGCAGTATTTCAGAAAATACCACGTTGGAGGTCCTTGCTTTAAGCTTGCAGCCTAATTCCCTGAAATCATCTTTAAGGATCTTCCACCTGCCTCTAACTTTGTCATTTGTGCCAATGTGCACCATGACCGCTGGGTCCTCACCAGCCCCTCCCAGTAATCTGTCAACCCGATCAGCGATGTGTCGGACTCGAGCGCCAGGTAGGCAGCACACTGTTCGACGATCCCTGTCTTTGTGACAGATTGCCCTATCTGTTCCCCTAATAATTGAGTCCCCCACTACCAGCACCTGTCTGGCCTGCCCTGCTCTCCTAATTCCCCCCTTACTGGAGCAGACACTCCCCCGGCTTTCAGAGGACATGCCTGGCTGCAGCAGTGCTACCCCTGTACTGACAACCCCCTCATCTGCCAACTTTGCAAACTTATTGGGGTGTGCCAGATCAGGACTAGCCTCCCTGGCGCTCTTCCCTCTACCCCGCTTTCTAACTGTCACCCAGCTTCCTACTTCAGTGTCCTGCAGCTCCACCCTAGCATCCCCCCCCTCATCTATCCCATTGAGCGTCTGCTCAGTGAGCAGAAGACTCCTTTCCATATTGTCTATGGATCTCAGTGTTGCCAGCTGCACATTTAGATCCAGAATTTGGGCTTCCAAATGCACAATGTGCTCACATCTCACACAGCAGTATGCACCCTCGACCGGCTGTTCAAGGACTGCATACATGTGGCAAGATGTACACTGGATGGCATTGGCAATAGTGGAGCACATATCTAATGGGGATTTATGTTGGACTCACAGTGTTGTTACATTGATCATATTATTTTCATTAGAAAACTTATCTCCATTAGAAAGCTTTTTTCAGGTTATTACCTGATCAAAAGCTCAGAAATTGGATATCTACTGATATATGCTTTTATTTTTTATGGGAAACTTTCCCATGAAATATTGGCATGTACAGTGTGACAAATAGAGATAATAGAAAAGAAGAACACTTAAACCTCAGCTATATTTTACAGTATATCATGGAAACCAAGGTAGCTTAAAGTTTGCAGGTTTTCATTTTTATAAAAACAATTAAAACATATTTTCAGCTAAAACTTTAATCCTGTTTCAAAATGAAAAAAACTTCTTAAAGGTTAATATCTACATTGTGCTCATACTTTGTAAAAAAGATTAGGTCTATTATTTTTTATCAACACCTCTCTGTGTGTTTTTTACTGTCTTATGCCAGTTTTCTTAACAGCAGCTAAGTCTCAGACTAAATATTTGACAAGCTCTCGGTGGTATTTTGTAACCTAAATAGGCTTTAAAACTGTGTGGTTTATGAGCGTGATATAAAATTGATGTCTCATTCTTTCCCAATGTGCATTAGATGCTCAGTATCAAAAGGTTGAAAGACTTAAAGAACTCATTTGAAATAAGTTATTTCAGTCTTTAACTCATACCTAACCCTGCTAACAGCCATGTGTGCATTGCATGCAAGAGGTTAGTGAATGGCTTTCATGCAGAACCCATAAGGTTACAAAAAGGTTACAATTAGTGATGAGCGAGCATGCTCGCCACTGCTCGATACTCGATCGAGCATCAGGGTGCTCAGGCATTTTCGTTCACATGCTTGAATCTCTGCCCCGCATGTTTTATGGCTGTTAAACAGCCAATAAACATGTAGGGAATGCCTGCCATAAATTTTAATGCTATAGCTATGTTGACTACTGGCATTAGGCCGTAGTCACACTAGAGAGTTATACGGACGAGTGCTATGCGAGAAAACATTGCATAGCATTCGGACCAGTATTCCTCTATGGGGCAGCTCCCATCAACGTTTTTTTTCTCTACCGTTTTCAACGTGCAAGTGAAATCGCAGCGAGTCTCGGCTCACTCGCACCCATATAAGCCTATGGGTGTGAGTGAGACAACGCACATCACTCGGATATGATCCGAGTGCTGTGCGATATATGATGACCCCGGCAATGGAGGAGATGGAGAAATTCATTTCTCGCCTCCTCCACAGCTGTGCTCCGATCCGCTCTGTGCGAGAGGCTCGGATCACAGTCGCAGACACTCAGCTCCCGATCTCAGCAGAGCAGGAGCCAATGGTCA
Source organism: Oophaga sylvatica (assembly GCA_033576555.1). Taxonomy (NCBI): domain Eukaryota; kingdom Metazoa; phylum Chordata; class Amphibia; order Anura; family Dendrobatidae; genus Oophaga; species Oophaga sylvatica. The sequence goes on from JARQOD010000002.1 coordinate 177,755,686, forward strand.
TTAGCATATCGCATCTGATGCTATCGCATCCAATGCTCTTGCATCGGATGCCATACGCTAGTCTGACCCGGCCTTACTGTGATTTGCCAGCCGCATTGGGTCATCGGGTCTTATATAAAAGAAATAGTGATGCAATGCTTGGCACACTCTCCTCTGGAAGCAGTTCAGGGAGAGTTGATCTAGGAGGAAGAGCTTAGAATAGAGCAGGCATGTAGGCAGTGTTTAATTGCTATTGCAGTACTTATATGTGTATCGCTGCTGCACCATTAAAGCAAAAGTCCTTTTCAGGGATACATACAGTCCTTTCTCTAATAAAACTGCTGTTACCTGCATTCAGTGTAGGTATAGCTGCTGGAGGAGGGATAGTTTTGGATTAGAAGCATATAGGAATGGTTTATTGCCTTACAGTCCTTCTATAGGCATACTGCTTCTGCAACCTAAAAACAAAAGTACTTTTCGGGTATACATATTTTCTTTTCCCTATTAATACCAGAAAGTTTGCAAGTGTGTATTATATATCTAATTTAAAATGTGCAATGCGTGCTCTTAGGGATGGGGAAGTTGATGTGCTGCTGATGGTGCATGAAGAGGCCAAGGCTGTGGGCCCAAGCCTCTCAACCCCACCAGATGACAGCAGAGGTGCATAAAGTCAATTCAAATGTTCCTTTTTTCTGGTGTATTCCATGTATCCCTTCCCACCCAAAAAAGGGTATATGGTTCATTGTTTCTTTTTTTTGTCCTCCTCCACCATATGAGAGAGTCATCATGTGGCCCTCTCTCATAATTTTTAGAGAGTCATCAGGCTACCCTCACTCATAATGTTTAGAGGGTCATTAGGCAGTTCTTACTCATAATTTTTAGAGGGTTATCATGCGACCCTTGTTCTTAATTTTTCCAGGGAGTGTATGATGCCCTCCTTTATAATTTTTACAGGATGTAACATAGTATTTAAGGTTGAAGGGAGACTTTAAGTCCATCTAGTTCAACCCATATCCTAACATGTTGATCCAGCGGAAGGCAAAAAAAACCCATGTGGCAAAAACTAAGCTCTACATTGAGGAAATAAATTCCTTCCCGACTCCACATACGGCAATCAGACTTGTTACCTGTATCAATGCCCTATCAAGGAATCTAGTATATATAATCTGTAACATTATACTTTTCAAGAAAGGCATCCAGTCCTTTCTTAAATTCTAGTAGTGAAACACTCATTACATCATACGGCAGAGAGTTCCATAGTCTCACTGCTCTTACTGTAAAGAATCTTCGTCTGTGAATATGATTAAACCTTCTTTCCTCCATTCGTAGAGGATGCCCCCTTTTCCCCGTCTCAGGTCTAAGAGTAAAAAGATCATTAGAAAGGTCTTTGTACTGTCCCCTCATATATTTATACATTATAATAAGATCACCCCTAAGCCTTCGTTTTTCCAAACTAAATAACCCCAAGTGCAATAACCTGTCTTGGTATTGCAGACCCCCCAGTTCTCTTATAACCTTGGTTGCGCTTCTCTGCACCTGCTCTAGTTCAGCTATGTCTTTCTTATACATCAGAGACCAGAACTGTACACAGTAATCTAAGTGTTGTCACACTAGTGACTTGTATAGAGGTAAAATTATGTTCTCCTCATGAGCATCTATGCCTCTTTTAATGCACCCATTATTTTATTTGCCTTTGCAGTAGCTGCCTGACACTGGCCACTAAATGTGAGTTTGTCATCCACCCATACACCCAGGTCCTTTTCAGTGACAGTTTTACCCAGTGTTTTACAATTTAGCGCACAATTATACATCTTATTTCTTCTGCTTAAGTGCATGACCTTACATTTATCCCCATTAAACCCTTAACCCCCAAGGGTGGTTTGCACGTTAAAGGGAATCTGTCACCCCATTTTTGTCCTATGAGGTGCGGCCACAGCCATCAGGGGCTTATCTACAGCATTCTGTCATGCTGTAGATAAGCCCCCGATGTCACCTTAAAGTGAAGAAAAACGAGTTATATTCTACTCACCCAGGGGCGTTCCGCTTTCCGGTCGGGTCCGATGGGCGTCGCAGTCCGGTCCGGGGCCTCCCATCTTGTAGCGAAGCCAGCCTCTTCTTTCCATCCCGTCGCGGCTCCTGTGAGGGCAGAGCAGAGTACTGCAGTGCGCAGGCGCCGGGAAAGGTCAGAGAGGTACGGCGCCTGCGCACCGTAGTACTCTGCTCTGCCCTCACCAGGGCAGAGCAGTGCACCTGCGCAGGAGCCGTGACTGGACGGAAAAAAGAGGCCGGCTTCACTACAAGATGGGATCCCCAGGACTGACCACGACGCCCATCGGACCCGACCGGACGACGGACCGCCCCTGGATGAGTATAATCTAACTCGTTTTTCTTCACTTTCAGGTGACATCGGGGGCTTATCTACAGCATTACAGAATGCTGTAGATAAGCCCCTGATGGTGGTTGTGTGTGGCCCAGCTGCGCTTGGTACACATGTTCCCTGGAAAATGCACAAAAAGGTAATTACAAAACCTGATATTCATTCACACTCACACTTCCCAGTATTGCCACTAGAGGGAACCTTAGACTATTTAAGGGTGTGAGGGATGTAGCAGTAGTGGAGTTGAGTTCAGTTTTAGTTCAGTTCCTGTCAGAGCTAGTTGAGTCTTGGTGTGATTCAGGAGTGAGTCATACTAGCCAGCGCTGTGTATCACTACGTATACAATTGTGACTTTGTACTACTCATTGTTCGGCCCTGAGAAATATTGACTCACATACTTACGGCTCAGCTCTTGTCAGTATTCATGTGGTGCAGGTGTCAACAGGACACCTTCGTTTTTTCAGTTTGGTATTTTGGTTTTCTACTATGACCGCATACTATTCTTTATTCATGTATTAAATCTGCTCCCAGTTACGTCTCCACACGGTTGGATTATGTTTAAATTTCTTTTTTCTTGTTTGAGATTCTTATAAATTGTTTCAATAAAATTAGTTTTTTATTTAGCATTTTGACTCTTGGTCCTCAGTTTTTCATACGTTAAGATGAGCTATTTAATTTAATTTAACAGTGGATTTCCACTCCTATTCATTTAATTAATATGTTTTGGAGGTACCTCTTGTTAGAGTCCCTGATATGCCTAAACAGTGGAAACCCCCCACAAGTGACCATGTTTTGGAAACTAGACCCCCTAAGGAACTTATCTAGATCTGTGGTGAGCACTTTGAACCCCTAAGTGCTTCACACAAGTTTATAATGCCCGGGCATGAAAATAAAAAATCCTATTTTTTTGCTACAAAAATTATATTTAAGTCACCAATTTTTTATTTTCCCAAGGGTCACATGAGAAATTGGACCATAAAAGTTGTTGTACAATTTGACCTGAGTACGCTGATACCCCATATGTGGGGGGGGAACCACTGTTTGTGCGTACGGCAGAGCTCGGAAGGGAAGGAGCGCCATTTGACTTTTTCAAACCAAAATTGGCTGGAATCGAGATTGGACGCCATGTCGCATTTTATTAGCCCCTGATGTGCCTAAACAGTGGGAATCCCCCATTAGTGACCCCATTTTAGAAACTAGACCCCCTAAGGAACTTATCTAAATCTGTGGTGAGCACTTTGAACCCCCAAGTGCTTCACACAAGTTTATAACGTAGAGCCGTAAAATTAAAAAAATCATATTTTTTCCACAAAAATGATCTTTTCACCCCAATTTTTATTTTCCCAAAGGTAACAACACCTTAAAAGTTATTGTGAAATTTTCCCTGCGTACGCTGATACCCAATATGTGGGGGAAAACCACTGTTTGGGTGCATGGCAGAGCTCGGAAGGGAAGGAGCACAGTTTGACTTTTTCAATGCAGAATTGGCTGTATGCCATGTCGCAATTGGAGAGCCCCTGATCTGCCTAAATAGTGGAAACCCCCCACAGGTGAAACCATTTTGGAAACTAGACCCCCTAAGGAACTTATCTAGATCTTTGGTGAGCACTTTGAACCCCCAAGTGCTTCACACAAGTTTATAATGCCCGGGCATGAAAATAAAAAAATCCTATTTTTTTCCCACAAAAATTATCTTTTAGTCACAAATTTTTTATTTTCCCAAGGGTAACAGGAGAAATTGGACCACAAAAGTTGTTGTACAATTTGTCCTGAGTGCGCTGATACCCCATATGTGGGGGAGAACCACTGTTTGGGCGCACGGCAGAGCTTGGAATGGAAGGAGCACCATTTGACTTTTTCCAACCAAAATTGGCTGGAATTGAGATTGGACGCCATGTTGCATTTGAAGAGCCCCTGATGTGCCTAAACAGTGGAAACCCCCAACAAATGACCCCATTTGGGAAACTAGACCCCCGAAGGAACTTATCTAGATCTTTGGTGAGCAATTTAAACCCTAAGTGCTTCACACAAGTTTATAACGTAGAGCCGTAAAATTAAAAAATCATATTTTTTCCACAAAAATGATCTTTTCACCCCAATTTTTATTTTCCCAAGGGTAACAAGACTCCAAAAGTTAATGTGCAATTTGTCCTGAGTGCGCTGATACCCCATATGTGGGAGTAAACAACTGTTTGGGTGCATGGCAGAGTTTGGAAGGGAAGGAGCGCCGTTTGACTTTTTCAATGCAGAATTGGCTGGACGCCATGTCGTGTTTGGAGAGCTCCTGATCTGCCTAAACAGTGGAAACCCCCACAAATGACACCATTTTGGAAACTAGACCCCTCAAGGAACTTATCTAGATGTGTGATGAGAACTTTGAACCCCCAGGTGTTTCACTAAAGTTTATAACGTACAGACGTAAAATAAAAAATCTTTTTTTTTTTTTTACCAAAATGATTTTTTCGCCCCCAATATTTTATTTTCAGAAGGGTAACAGGAGAAATTGGACCCCAAAAGTTGTTGTCCAATTTGTTCTGAGTACGCTGATACCCAATATGTGGGAGAAAACTACTGTATGGGCACACGTCGGGGCTCGGAAGGGAAGTAGTGACGTTTTGGATTGCAGACTTTGATGGAATGGTCTGGGGGCGTCATGTCGCATTTGGAGAGCCCCTGATGCACCTAAACAGTGGAAACCCCCACAAGTGACCCCATTTTTGCAAATAGACCTCACAAGGAACTTATCTAGATGTGTGGTGAGCACTTTGAACCCCGAAGTGCTTCACAGAAGTTTATAACGTACAGCCGTAAAAATAAAAAATCCTTTTTTTTTTACAAAATGATTTTTTCGCCCCCAATATTTTATTTTCACAAGTGTAACAGGAGAAATTGGACCCCAAAAGTTGTTGTCCAATTTGTCCTGAGTACGATGATACCCAATATGTGGGAGAAAACTACTGTATGGGTACACGTTGGGGCTCGGAAGGGAAGTAGTGACGTTTTGGATTGCAGACTTTGATGGAATGGTCTGGGGGCGTCATGTCGCATTTGGAGAGCCCCTGATGCGCCTAAACAGTGGAAATCCCCAACAAGTGACCCCATTTTGGAAAATAGACCCCACAAGGAACTTATCTAGATGTGTGGTGAGCACTCTGAAGCTCCCAGTGCTTCACAGAAGTTTATAATGTACAGCCGTAAAAACAAAAAAATCATTTTTTTTTTTACAAAAATGATATTTTCGCCCCCAGTTTTTTATTTTCCCAAGGGTAACAGAAGAAATAGGACAATTGCACAATAACTCTTGGGGTCTAGAGTACGGTGATACCCCATATGTGGGGGTAAACTACTGTTTGGGCGCATGGCAGAGCTCAGATGTGAAGGAGCACCGTTTGACTTTTTCAACGCAGAATTGGCTGGAATTGAGATCAGACGCCATGTCACATTTGGAGAGCCCCTGATGTGCCTAAACAGCAGAAACCCCCAATTCTAACTCCAACCCTAACCCCAACACACCCCTAACCCTAGTCCCAACCCTAACCACAAACCTAACCCTAACACACCCCTAACCCTAATCCCAACCCTAACCCTAATCCTAACTTTAGCACCATCCCTAACCCTAACTTTAGCCGCAACCCTAACCCTAATGGGAAAATGGAAATAAATACATTTTTTTTATTTTATTATTTTTCCCTAACTAAAGGGGTGATAAAAGGGGGTTTGATTTATTATTTATAGCGGGTTTTTATGATTGGCAGCTGTCACGCTAAAAGACGCTTTTTATTGCAAAAAATAGTTTTTTGCATCGCCACATTTTGAGAGCTATAATTTTTGCATATTTTGGCCCACTGAGTCATGTGAGGTCTTATTTTTTGTGGTACGAGTTGACGTTTTTATTGGTACCATTTTTGAGCACGTGACATTTTTTGATCACTTTTTATATCGATTTTTGAGAGGTTTGAATGAACAAAAATCAGCAATTCATGAATTTCTTTTGGGGGAGGTGTTTTTACTGTTCCGCGTGTGGTAAAATTGATAAAGCAGTTTTATTCTTCGGGTCAGTACGATTATGGCGATACCTCATTTATATCATTTTTTTATGTTTTGGCGCTTTTATAGAATAAAAACAATTTTATATAAAAAATAATTATTTTTGCATCGCTTTATTCTGCGAGCTATAACTTTTTTATTTTTTTGCTGATGATACTGTATGGCAGCTTGTTTTTTGCGGGACAAGATGACGTTTTCAGCGGTACCATGTTTATTTATATCGGTCTTTTGATCGCGTGTTATTCCACTTTTTGTTCGGCGGTATGATGATAAAGCATTGATTTTTTTTTTTTTTCTAGGGGTTCACTAAAGGGGTAAACTAGTGGGACAGTTTTATAGGGGGGGTCGTTACGGACGCGGCGATACCAAATATGTGTACTTTTATTGTTTTGTTTTTTTTTATTTACAGGAAAAAATGAATTTATTGGGGAATATTTATTTATTTTTTTTATTTATTTTGGAATTTTTTTAAAAACATGTTTATTTTTTTTAACTTTTTTACTTTGTCCCAGGGTGGGACATCACTGTATTTTATCAGATCGCTGGTGTGACAGTGTGCACAGCACTCTGTCACACCAGCGATCGCTCTGGCACTGCTGCAGGCTTCTCAGTGCCTGCTCTCAGCAGGCACTGAGGAAGCCGCCTTCCTCCAGGACCCGGCGGCCATCTTGGATCCGGGTCCTGGGAGGGAGGAAGCCCTCAGAACAGCGCGATCACATCTCGCTGGTCTGAGGGTCTCAGGGGGGCACGCAGGGAGCCCCCTCCCTGCGCGATGCTCCCCTGTGCCCCCGGTACACCGCGATCATGTTTGATCGTGTGTGTGCCAGGGGTTAATGTTCCGGGAGCGGTCCGTGACCGCTCCTGACACACAGTCACAGGTGTCAGCTGTGATAATCAGCTGACACTCGGCGGCGATTAGCTGCGCTCCCCCCGGGAGCGCAGCTGATCGCCTATGACGTACTATCCCGTCCATGGTCAGATTGGCACGGGTTTCATGGACGCAACAGTATGTCTGATGTCAGAGAGGGGTTAAAGATTAAAAATAATGGTCTATCAATGACTGTACTTGCTTCCTGCAGTACTCGGGGATGTATCCCAGCCGGGCCTGGAGATTTGTCTACTTTAGTGATTTTTAGACGCCGCTGTACTTCCTGCTGGGTTAAGCAGATGAAATTTAATGGGGAATTTTTGTTATCACTGATTATGTTATCCATCATGGGATTTTCTTGTATAAATACTGTTAAAAAAGTATCATCCTCATCCACCATTTCACCCAGACTATTTTTAAGAGGTCCAACACTATCATTGTTTAGTTTCTTCCGATTTATATAGTTAAAGAATATTTTGTGATTATTTTTACTCTCTCTGGCAATGAGTCTCTCTGTCTCAGTCTTTGCTGCTTTGAATTGCATTTTACAAAATTTAATTTTCTGTATTTATTTAATGCCTCTTCACTACCTACTTGCTTAAATTCTTTAAATGCTTTCTTTTTGTCACTTATTGAACCCCTTACATCTCTATTTAGTCATAATGGTTTTCTCCTATTTCTAGTATGTTAATTCCAATAGGGTATATACTGTGCACAGGTCCTTTTCATGATGCTAATAAACGTCTCCCATTTTCCTTTTGTACTTTTATGTCTCAGGATATTGTCCCAGTTTATAGCACTAAGATCTCTCGTTCGTTGGAAATTTGCCTTCCTGAAGTTTAGTGTCCTTGTAACCCCTCTACTACACATCTTATTAAAGGATACATGAAAACTTATTATTTTGTGATCACTATTACCAAGTGACCCCCAACCCAATCTGATATTCGTCTGGCCTGTTGGTTAATATTAGGTCTAGCAGTGCCCCCCTTCTTGTTGGGTTCTGAACTAGTTGTGAAAGGTAATTGTCTCTCAACTAGGTAGTTGTCAAAAACCTATTACCTTTGCTGGAACTGCAGGTTTCTGTTCCCCAATGTAGGTATTTCAGGGTAGTTGAAGTTCCCCATAATAATGACTTCTCCTTGAGTCGCTGCTTCATATATTTGCTTTACGAGGATATTCTCCGTTGCTTCCATTATTTTTGGAGACTTATAACAAACCCCTATAATTTATTATTTTTTCCTCTCCCCTTATCTCCACCCACAGGGACTCTACATTTTCATTAGATTCACATATATTATCAAGTAAGATGAGTTCTAAGGATGATTTTACCTATAAACACCCCCCCCTCGCTTATTTGAACGGTCATGTCTGAACAGACTATAGCCTTGTAAATTAACAGCCCAGTCATGGCTCTCGTCCAGCCATGTCTCAGGTATCCCCACCATGTCATAATTATGTTCCCACAGAATTAATTCTAATTCTTCCATTTTGTTGGTGAGACTTTTGGCATTAGCATACATGCACTTTACGTATCTCTCATTACCTCTATTCTTCCCTAAAATCTTAACTGTTCTACCCAAACCCTCCATTCCACCCCAATTTCTTTTTGTGCCCAGGTCACTATCTTCACTATCTTCCCCTCCTGTAAAATGAATACCCTCCCCCAATCCCTAGTTTAAACTCTCCTCCAGCCTTCTAGCCATTTTCTCCCTCAGCACAGCTGCACCCTCCTCATTGAGTTGCAGCCCATCCCTAGCGTAGAACCTGTAGCCAACTGAGAAGTCGGCTTCGTTCACCAGGAACCCAAACCCCTTCTTCCTACACCAATGATCCACTTATTTATCTCCTTAAACTCCCGTTGCCTCTCTGGCGTGGCACGTGGCACGGGCAGTATTTCAGAGAATATCACCTTGGAGGTCCTTGCTTTAAGCTTGCAGCTTAATTCCCTGAAATCATCTTTAAGGACCTTCCACCTTACTTTAACTTTGTCATTTGTGCCAATGTGCACCATGACCGCTGGGTCCTCACCAGCCCCTCCCAATAATCTATCAACCCGATCAGTGATGTGTCGGACTAGAGCGCCAGGTAGGCAACACACTGTACGACGATCTCTGTATTTTAGACAGATTGCCCTATCTGTTCCCCTAATAATTGAGTCCCCTACTACCAGCACCTGTCTGGCTTTCCCTACTTTCCTATTTCCCCCTTACTGGAGCAGACACTCCTCTGGCTTTCAGAGGACATACCTTGCTGCAGCAGTGCTACCCCTGAAGTGAAACCCCCCTCAGCTGCCAACTTAGCAAACTTATTCGGGTGTGCCAGATCAGGACTAGCCTTCCTGGCACTCTTCCTCTACCCCACCTTTTAACTGTCACCCAGCTAGCTGCCCTACAGTCCTGCAGTTCCTTTAAAAAATACAAACAGCAATTCAGTAATTCCTCCCTTGGAAACTCCCTGAATCCAAAGTCACTGAATCATAAGTCACACATTTACCACTGTTCACACTTATGCTCCGGTCACACTCAGCTCATTCACACTCGCTAAGGAAGAAGCTATAAAGATAAAGAATTTTTTTTCCTTTCAGCAGCAATCCAACATGCAGCTCAATGCACTTCCAAGGGACTGGAAGCCCCAACCAGGTGCCACTTATAAACCCTTAATTATGGACCCCTACCCTTAATTAACCACTTGTGAGTATAGCTACACCTCAGGATTTAAATGCAATGTAGTTAACGCTTAAAGATACAGATAGTAAAATAAGAGACTAATCCCGTAGAGAGAAAAAATAGGTTAAGAAAGCCCCAAAAAAAGTTAAACAGGTAGAAAAGCACTCAGCAATTCCAATTCAGCAACTCACCCCAATTCACACAGGTATTTGTTAAAGGATTCCCAAATACCTCTTCACTGAATCACAAGTCACACACTTACCACCGTTCGCACTTACCTCCGGTCTCACTCAGCTCGTTCACACTAACTAAGGAAGAAGATATAAAGAAATTTTTTTTTCCTTTCAGCAGCAATCCAACCTGCAGCTCAATTCACTTCCAAGGGATGTTCATGAGACCTACCCCTACAATTCTCTGACATGTTTTCTGAAGTCCTCCTGCAGGTGGAGGCCCTAATGTTATGGGTCTGCAACTCAGAAATAGAGCGGGGGTGAATCTGACCCTGCACTAGGACTAGACTCGATCCCTACGATGGAGCTGGCGACCTATTCCTTGCGAATAGACCCACCGACGATGCTAGTCTAGACTCAAGCTAAGACCTGAAGGTGGGGGAAGGGGATCCCTGAAAGATCTAGGCACTGGGAACAAAACACTGGTAACCTCCTAGCAGGGAAATAGAGGAAGCTGCAGAAACAAAAGGAAAAAACAAAAAGACTAGAGTTGGGCAAAACAGGTCAGTCAGATTCATAAGTTGCCGACTTTCGCCAAAATCGGGTTTCACCGTTAGGGCTGGAAAGAGAAGTTCTTATGTGCTTGTGCTGATAGCAATTGTGCTGTACAGTTAGTGTGTAGTGACAGGGGAGGATTTTCTTGTATGCAGCAGCGCTGGTTATTAGGCTGCCTGATAGCTGTATTGCTGTGTGCACACTGCTGTGCAGACTGCTTTTTACACAGAACTAATACTTTTAGTCTTTTTTTATGCACAGTTACCGAGCGTTCATTTTTTCACACACCGTATAGAGCTGTACGCTCCTCACACACTACCGTGTACTGGCTGGTATCACGGACAAATACATGCTGACTATCTGTGTGTGACTCCGGAAATATATACGGAGATTGAAATTTTCCCCTACACAGTATACAGCTGTCCGCTTCTGATACAGTACTGTATATCTGCTCTTTGTATTACGGTCAAATCCATACTGAGTGAGCGTCTGTGTGTGACTCCGGAAATATATACGGAGATTTAAATTTTCCCCTACACAGTATACAGCTGTCCGCTTCTGATACAGTACAGTATATCTGTTCTTTGTATTAGGCAAATCCATACTGAGTGAGCGTCTGTGTGTGACTCCGGAAATATATGCGGAGATTTAAATTTTCCCCTACACAGTATACAGCTGTACGCTTCTGATACAGTACCGTATATCTGCTCTTTGTATTACGATGAAATCCATACTGAGAGAGCGTCTGTGTGTGACTCCAGAAATATATGCGAGATTTAAATTTTCCCCTACACAGTATACAGCTGTACGCTTCTGATATAGTACCGTATATCTGCTCTTTGTATTAAGGTCAAATCCATACTGAGTGAGCGTCTGTGTGGGACTCCGGAAATATATCAGAGAATTTAAATTTTCCCCTACACAGTATACAGCTGTTCGCTTCTGATACAGTACATACGCGTTTTTTCTGCCTTTGTATTACGGTCAAATCTATACTGAGTGGCGTCTGTGTGTGACCCCGAAATATATACAGAGATTTAAATTTTCCCCTACACTGTATACAGCTGTCCGCTTCTGATACAGTACCGTTTTTCTGTCTTTTGTATTACGGTCAAATCCATACTGAGTGAGCGTCTGTGTGTGACTTCGGAAATATATATGGAGATTTAAATTTTCCCTACACCATATACAGCTGTACGCTCCTCATACAGTACCATATATCTGCTGGTATTTTTGGTACATTTTCCCAAACATGAGGAAATATGGTGGAACAGGCCGCGGATGTGGGCGGAGGGGGCCAGCTGGTACTGATGGTGGTGGTGCATCTGCTGGTTGTGCCAAAAGCACAATAGCACTTAAGGCAGGAGGTGTTGAGCCTGCGTCATCATCTGGCTCCAGAAGGCCTGGAAGGCTCCCTTTTCTGGGAGTAGGTAAACCGCTTTTAAAGCCGGAATAGGTTTTGACTTAAATTGCCGAAACAGCCTCCAGCTCTATCGCCTTCTATTCTGAAGTTTCAAAAACTGCAAGCACTGAGTCGTCAGTGCAGGCTCCTGGTCAGGAACAACACTTTTCCTTGTGTCCTTCACCCCCACCAAAAGTGAAGGATGCGGCAGGCCACACTTCAGATTACTCCCTGGAGCTCTTTTCACATACCATGCCTGGGTTATCAAGTCAAATCCTGAATTCCCCAGTCCAAAATGAATATGACATGGAGTGCACTGATGCAGAGCCACTGCTATATAATTCTGCTGGTACATTCACCCAGAGCACTGCATTGCCCTCACAGTCTACTGAGCTAGATTATGACCCTGATGAAACTCAGGTGCCCCTTCCCGCATACTATACCACCTTACACGGTGACACAGAGGAAGGTGCAGATGAAATTGAAGAGGAGGTGATGGATGACCCAGTTGTTGACCCGGATTGGCATCCATTGGGTGAAGAGGGTGCCGCTGGCCATATCTTAGAAGAGGAGGAGGATCCGCAGCAGGCATCGACATCGCAGCTGCGATTATCTGGCAGGCTCGTAGCAGTCCAAAAAAGTCTTAAAAAAGCAAAAAGAGTTGCAGGACAGCTTGGCCAGATGGTCAAATTAGCACAGCGTGCAAGCCCTGAAAATTTGTCCCTTAGTAGGAAGAGTGCAGTGTGGTACTTTTTTGACCAAAACCCTGTTGATGAGGCAAAGGTTATCTGTAAGAAGTGCGGAAGGACCTTTAGCCGAGGGAAAAATCTCAGAAATTTGAATACCAGTTGCATGCTTAGACATTTAAATACCATGCACTTGCAAGCGTTGATGGACTACAAAACCTCAGGTAGCAGAAGTGCACCTGCTCCGACTGAAGGTAGCCAGCAACGCTACATCGCTTCCCCCACTGAAAGCCCACCGGTTAGCGCATCACCAGCAAGAAATGTTGAGGTGTCATCGCAAGGTCAAAGCAGTCAGGGAATCCCAATGTTTTTCCAACAAAAGACTGAATCTAGGCCATCACCACCACCATCACCAACCCCCTCTCAGTCCGCCATGTCCACCACTAGTTCCCCCATAAGCAGTGCTCAAGTCCAGCCCACCCTAGGAGACACTCTGAGTAGGACAAGAAAGTACTCATCCTCTCATCCGCATACACTGGCTTTGAAAGCCTACATTGCCAAACTGATCTCATTAGGGTTGATGCCCTCCGTTTGGTTGAAAGCGCAGCGTTCCGAGAGCTCATGGTCTACGCTGTCCCACGCTATGACCTACCCAGTCGGCACTTCTTTTCTAGAAAAGCCATCCCTTCCCTCCACCTACATGTGAAAGACCGCATTTTCCATGCACTCAAACAATCACTGAGTGGAAAAGTGCACCTCACAACAGATGCATGTGCCAGTAGGCATGGCCAGGGCCGTTATGTGTCCATCAATGCGCACTGGGTTAATGTGGTGGATGCAGGGTCCACAGGGGACAGCGGCGGTGGGACAGTGCTGCCTAGCCCATGGTATAGGCAACAGTTGGCTGTAGGCATTCGACCCTCCTCCTGCTCCTCTTCCTCCAGAAGTGAAAGCTCGTCGACAGAGCGCAGTCTCACGAGCACTCCGTCCGCAGCTGCCAGTGTTGCACACGAGGTGTCCCACTATCCATCAGCTAGTGGTAAGCATCAGCAGGCTGTTTTAAAGATGATGTCTTTGGGTGACAACAGACACACCGCGGAGGTACTGGCCGACTACTTGCAGGGAGAAACTGAGTCATGTCTGGGCAGTCTACATCTTGAGCCAGGCAAGATAGTCAGTGATAACTGATGTAATTTTGTGGCAGCCATAGCCCTGGCAAAACTCAGACTCATAACTTGCCTGCTCACACCTTGAACCTGATGGTGCAGTGCTTCATAAATAATTATCGGATGTTATCAGCCCTGCTCCAAAAGGTGCGAAGACTGTGCTCGCACATCCGTTGCTCGCCCGTAGACTCCAGTCGTATGCAGAGGCTGCAGCGATCGCTCCACTTCGCCAAGTACGGCCTAATCATAGACGTTGCAACAAGGTGGAACTCCACCATGCACATGGTTGAGAGGCTGTGTGAACAGAGGCAGGCTGTAATGCATTTGTGGGAGGATACACAGGCAGGCAGTTTGAGGGCAGACATCGAGTTGTCAGGTGTGCAGTGGTCACTGCTGAAAGACCTCTGTAAAGTCCTTCAGTATTTTCAGGAATGCACACGGCTGGTAAGCGCAGATGACACCATTATAAGCATGAGCATCCCACTTAAGCGTCTGCTCATGCAAACTTTGATGCACATTAAGGATCAAGCGTCTGCAGTGGAGGAGGAGGATGAGTAAGAGGGAAGCCTTGATGACAGTCAGGCATTGTCTGCTCAGGGAACTGTCCTGGACGAGGTGGAAGAAGAAGAGGAATAGGAGGAGGATGAGGATGAGGGGGATGATTATTTTGGGGAGGAGGATGCTTCTCAGGGAGCAAGAGAAAATGTTGGCTTGCCAAGGTCAGGTACAGGGTTTGTGCGTGACTTGAGGGATGTGGATTTGGCAGAAAGTGCTCCTCCACCCACCACTGTCAGTGCATCATTGGCACTTGGAACATTGGCCCACATGTGTGATTGTGTCTTCCGGATCCTAAAAAGGGATCCCCGCATTGCCAAAATTATGAATGATGATGACTACTGGTTGGCCAGCATCCTTGATCCACGCTATAAAGGCAAATTACAGAGCATCATGCCACAGGAGAACCTAGAGCTAATATTGGTGAACAAACAAGCAACTCTGGTAAACAGTTTGTTAGAGGCATTCCCAGCACACAGCAGCGGTGCAGGTTCTACCACGAGCCGTACTGTGCAACATGGAAGAGGTGTTCGTGTTGCACACAGCCGAAGTGGTGTTGGAGACAGGGGTTTCATGACCATGTTGTGGACTGATTTCTCGAGTACCGCTCATACAACTGGTAATACTGAATCGATTGCAACAGACAGGAGACAGCAGTTGTCATCTATGGTTCAAAATTACCTCTCCTCCCCTATCGATGATCTTCCTCACAGTTCATTCCCCTTTGACTACTGAGCCTGTAAACTGGACACCTGGCCTGAATTGGCACAATATGCCTTACAGGAGCTCGCTTGCCCTGCTGGGGACCCAGCTGTCGACACAAAATGTAGGTGATCTCACCTTCATTAAAATGAACCATGCCTGGGTTTCAAAGGATTCTTGTACCACCTTCCCCTGATGACACATAGGTTGCCAGCAAAATGGCTCGCTTTGTCCTCCTCTTCCTCCGACTTCTCCAATTCCTCCATTTGCAGCTGCTGAATGTCCAGCCTACACCTCAACATATGCCAGTTTTTCCACCTCCCTAACTGGGCTGTACCCCGCCCAGGGCCAGCGTCAGCACCTGGCGCACCTTGGCAAGTGCCGGGGACCTGAGTAGGTGGGGGGGACCACTCGCCGTCAGAGACACTGGCATACTATGAGGGGCCCTGTGCTAGTGCAAGCGCCCATGAGTGTGCCCCCCCCTGCTTGCTCAGGGTCCCAGCACTTGCAATACTTACCTCTCCCTGCTCCACCACTGTGAAGTCTTCCTCGTTTCCTGACAGTGACATTCAGGTCAGAAAGCGCAATGACGTCACGTCTGTGCGCCCTCTACCTGAACAGTCACAGTGCAGAGAGCTGGAAGATGGCGACCCTGAGGAGTCCAGAGTAGAGCAGTGCCCAGCGAGGAGAGGTATTTCATTTTTTTTAATGTTTGGCGCAATATATGGGGAGCATTATACACTTGAGCATCATAGATAGGGACCATTATACATTGCAGCATCATATGGGGCCCATTATATATGGAGCATTATTATGGGGCCCATCATACACTGGAGCATTATCTATAGGGCCCATCATACACTTGAGCATCATAGATAGGGCCCATTATACATTGCAGCATCATATGGGGCCCATTATATATGGAGCATTATATAGGCCCATCATACACTGGAGCATCATCCATGGGGCACATCATATACTGGAGCATCATATGGGGCCCATTATATATGGTGGATCATATGGGGCACATTATATATGGAGCATCACATGGAGCCGATTATATATGAAGCATTATATATGGGGACCATTATATTTGGAGCATTATATGGGGCTCATCATACACTGGAGCATCATATATGGGGCCCATCATATACTAGAGCATCATATGGGGTTCATTATTTATGGGGCATCATATAAGGCCCTTTATATATGGAGCACATATGAGGCCTATTCTGTATGGAGCATTATATGGAGCCCATTCTGTATGGCGCACTATGTGGTCCCCATAATACTGTATGGATGACTATACTGTCCGGTTTTTGAGCTATTGTAGAATTTACAATAGATATCACTCATGTAATGTAAGAAGTGAAGTATTTTGCATTGTACTATATCTATATTTCTCTGCCGTATCTGAGCATCATGAATTGTGGTATATATTAAAGGGGCCCACTGAGACTCTTTGGCCAGGGGCCCAAGAAAACCTGGAGCCAGCTCTGCCCCCCCCACAACCTTAGCCAAATAACCCCCAGTTTTCAATGCGTTACTATAATTATAAAGTAAATTAAGGTTGACAAGCTTAAATAGTAAGAATTGATGTTGTTGGCATTGAAATGGGCACTGTAGGTGTGTTTACTGTCCTCTACTCACTGGCGACTGTTATTCCCCATTGACTTGGGGTCGGGTTTCGTTTTTTTGTCGAAACTCCGACTTTTGCGGCTTGTTAGTTGACCGATCTCGTTAAACTCAACTTTTGCTAAAGTCAGATGGTCCGAAACCCGACTCGACCCTCGAGGAGGCAAAGTCACTCATCTCTAGCCACAAGCTATTTCCTAGTAGAAACCATTATGTAATGGGTACCACAAAAATATGTTCACATTCTATGTGATTTGATGCATTTTCATTGTTGACTTGAGTTTCCAGTGAAGTAAATCTACAATTTTTCATTAGAATTGGTATAAACACCATTTACTCTCTCATCTCCTGATGAAATTGGTTTTACTACTCACTATTTTTAAAGTGTCTTTGTCAGGTCCCTTAATTGAGAACAGTATAGAATAGAGGAAAAAATATTATTTTTTGGATTAGATCTATCAGCAGAGGGTCAACTTAGAGCTGAATTTCTTGAAATCCACAAGTTTCCGTGAATGTGAACATATTTTAATTCGATTTGAAAGGACGATTTTGATAATAGTGTACAAGCAGATTGAAAATAAGAGTGGTAATTTCAGTCTGTGATTAATAACGCAAAGATTAATGTGTTATATAGAGAAATTCTGTATCTGTTGTGGGGGTTCCAGATCTCTCGTAGCCACATGGATATGCACAGGGTTTTCATATCAAAACAGAATAAAGTTTATTGTCCCTCATAAACTTTACAACTCCAAAACAGCCTTTTTTCAGCACATATAAACAAAAACAGTCCTTTTCTCTGGGTAAGGCCCAATAAATCAAAATGGTCTCAGCAACTTGGTGTCAGAGGAATCTCTCAGGTTTTAACACAGAGTATTCACATCCACTTATGAACTTGAGTATGGGAGCCACTTTTCCCACCCAAGTTCTCTTGGCTGCAACTAGATCCCTGACCTAAAATCCAGTAAAATGAAAACCCTCTCACTATTTTATCGCTACTGGTAAAGACTACTTGGCTCTTACATTACTGAAGCCAATCACATCGGGAACACATACCTTGCATCCAGGACTTTACCTTCTGTTTTTTTACACTATGTAAGTAATTCAGTGTGACTGAATTGATTGAACTGTGATATACTGCTGTAATTGTACCTTAACCCCTCTCTGACCTTAGACGTACTATCCCGTCCATGTGACCTGGGCTTTATTGACCCTGGACAGGATAGTGCATCATATGCGACCTGCCACGCTCATGGGGGGAGCGTGGCCGATCGCGGCCGGGTGTCAGCTAATTCTCAACATGGTACCGCAAAAAATGTCATCTTGTCCCACAAAAAATGAGCAGCCATACAGTGTCATCAGCGAAAACATAAAAAATTATAGCTTGCAGAATAAAGTGATGCAAAAATAATTATTTTTTTACATAAAATTGTTTTTATTGTATAAAAGCACCAAAGCATAAAAAAATATGAATGAGGTATCACTGTAATCGTACTACCCCAAAGAATAAAACTGCTTTCTTAACTTTACCACACGCGGAACGGTATAAACATCCCCCACCCAAAGAAATTCATGAATTGCTCATATTTGTTCATTCTGCCTCCCAAAAATCGTAATAAAAGCGATCAAAAAATGTCATGTGACCAAAAATGGTACCAATAAAAACGTCAACTTGTCCTGCAAAAAATAAGACCTCACTTGACTCTGTGGACCAAAATCTGTAAAAATTGTAGTTTTCAAAATGTGGTGATGCAAAAACTATTTTTTGCAATAAAAAGCGTCTTTTAGCGTGTGACAGCTGCCAAACATAAAAACCCGCTATAAAAACCCGCTATAAATAGTAAATCAAACCCCCTTTATCACCCCCTTAGTTAGAGAAAAATAATAAAATAAAAATATGTATTTATTTTCATTTTCCCATTAGGGTTAGGGTTATGGTTAGGGTTGGGATTAGAGTTAGGGGTGTGTTAGGGTTAGGTTTGTGGTTAGGGTTATGGTTAGGGTGGGGATTAGGGTTATGGGTGTGTTGGGGTTAGGGTTGGAGTTAGAATTGGGGGCTTTCCACTGTTTAGGCACATCAGGGTTCGCCAAACGCGATATGGCGTCCGATCTCAATTCCAGCCAATTTTGCGTTGAAAAAGTAAAATGGCGCTCCTTCCCTTCCATGCTCTGCCATGCGCCCAAACAGGGGTTCTCCTCCACATATGAGGTATCATCGTACTCAGGACAAATTGCACAATAACTTTTGGGGTCCTGTTACCCTTGGGAAAATAAAAAAATTGGACCTGAAGTAATTTTTTTGAGAGAAAAGTTAAATATTCATTTTTTAAAAACATTCAAAAAATTCCTGTGAAGCACTGAAGAGGTAATAAACTTCTTGAATGTGGTTTTGAGCACCTTGAGAGGTGCAGTTTTTAGAATGGTGCCACTTTTGGGTATTTTCTATAATATAGACACCTCAAAGTGACTTCAAATGTGTTGTGGGCCATAAAAAAATGGTGTTGTAAAAATGAGAAATCACTGGTCAACTTTTAACCCTTATAACTTCCTAACAAAAAAAATTGTGCAGATGTAAACATGTGGGAAATGTTACTTATTAAGTATTTTGTGTGACATATCTTTGTGATTTAAGGGCATTAAAATTCAAAGTTGGAAAATTGTGAAATTTTCCAAATTTTTGCCAAATTTCCATTTTTTTCACAAATAAACGCAAGTCATACCAAAGAAATTTTACCACTATCATGAAGTACAATATGTCACAAGAAAAGAATTCAGAATTACCGGGATCCATGGAAGCATTCCAGAGTTATTACCTCGTAAAGGGACAGTGGTCAGAATTGTAAAAATTGTCCCGGTCATTAACGTGCAAACCACTCTTGGGTGTAAAGGGGTTAATAACAACTTTTTTTTAAATTCTTCACACACTGCAAACAAGAAAGACAATAATGTACCCTTGTGTGCTTATTTGATATTTCTCATTCTACCATGTAATCTGTGGCTTTTTTAGTATTGTAATTTGTAAATCAGATTTTGGCGGAACATACATCAAACTGGGAAAATTTGAATTTCAAAAGTTCTTCTCTTTACTGGAGGTATATGGTTTTCAGACTGTAACATGGTCTCATACAGAGTGTTTATGATTCCTGTTGCCTTGCCCACACACAGTGAATGATGGCTCTTCCCATAAACAAACTAGTGTAGGAGAAGCTGTCAAATACTCTCATGTGCTTCCTCTGCTTCGTCCATGATGATATTGGATATATTATAAACAAGACAAGCTCAGCAGATATCAGGTGCTGTCCTTATATGAGAGCATAAAAGAAGTGACTGATACTCATTAAGGGTGAACAGAACACTCAGCTTCTGAATAGGTATGCAACAGGAAAGATAAGGCCATCTGTTCATACATTAGTCATTAAAATCTATAAACAACTTCATGTCTATGTATGCCCCTTATTATTTTAAATTGCGTACAGTTTACTTAGTGATCCTAAATATATAATTGTGTAATTATCCTAGGCAGCAGCTCTATGAATCCTCCATCTTTAAACTGTCTCTATTAGTAAATGAAATTAGTACTTGAAGATAGAATATATTGAACAGAATATGTACTGAAGATAGAATATATTGAACAGAATATGTACAAGACTATTTGGCATTTGAAAGGATAAGTAGGTAGCTGTTTAGTTAGATAAATAGGAAATCATAAAATACTCTAAATAAAATCACCATATAATACACAGTGTAATATAAAGATCGGTTAAGTATAATTCAATCCTGCTATTCTGGCACATGTACTTACAGGCAGGCATTGAGCAATATATTCCTGATACTATAACTCTGTATTTATACAATTGCAGTGACAATAAAAGAAATCACATTTTAACTGCTATGAAAGTGTTAATGGTCCAGCAAACCTCAGTGTGTATAGAAATGAACTGGTTTATGATCCTGATCATTTTTGTTCTAGTGAAAAGGTTTATGCAACATGTCATTTTAAATGGCTTTATTACATTCGTTTTTAGTGAATTGAATGTACTGGAAAGAAAAGAACATTTCAAAAAAATAGTTGAAGGGGATCTAATTTACATTAGAATATATTAATTTATGTTGTACCAGCATAGAAAGAATTATGTTCTACTTTAATTAACAAACCTCTATACAGTAACAATATGGAGGTTCAGACGATTAAACCTATTAAAATCGACGGTAAAGATATTTTCATGTTTGCATCATTGTTTAGCAAAGCTAATGCTAACTTACATTATGATGTTTTTTTAAGTCTTTTTTTCAACACTCAGGATTTTAGATAGATTAAGAGACATACTTTATGGAAAGGAGTGTGACTGCAGAATCAGCCAAAAAATTGAGTTTCTTGATGTTTGCATCCAAAGATCATTAATGGTTTGTGTAACAAGAAGGATATCTTTTAATTAGGACATCTTGCAAAGCTAATAAAATCATTGAAAAGGGGACATTGCATCAGTCAGTCATTGCTGTACATGAATAACTGTAATTTGACGTCAAATCGTTAAACTGGTGGGCAAAATTACAAACCTCAATATGGGTTGAAAGTGGATCTGTAATACTTCAAAAATCTAAATGTTTATCTCCCACTGATCTGCCTATCTAAGTGATAGATTAAATCATGAAACTGCTTTCAGTTATTCAATGCCCATTGGTTTAATGTATCTCATGGTGGGGTGCAGATTCCATACCATAAATAGTAACCATGGCTTCTAAATGGGAATACTGCCCAAAAGGTAGATCCTTATAGGATTACTTTCAGTTTTACACTGGCAGGTGTTATACACAGCAGTACAGAAGTTTTGCAATGTATTGCGAGCTATGAAGCTCAAATACAGTATGTTGAAGTTCCCAGTGGAATTGAAAAAAATATTATAAAGAAATTATCTCCTTCATGACAGGGTCAAATTTCATTTCTTTCTTTTTTTCCTCCCCTGCCTCCACGAGCCATATTTTATTATTTTTCTTTCGATATTTTAATATGTAAGTTTGTTTTATGTGGGATGAGCTAAAGCTTTGAATGACAAACTTCATATTATCACAAAAAGTCCTAAAAATTTTGGAAACAAAAGAATACCAATTGGGGTGAAGTAGTGAAAAATCTGCAATTTTGGCAATGTATTTTGGGGTTTCATTTTATAGTGTTCATTCTACAGTAAAAATGTTGTGGTAGTATGACCTCTCTACCCCCACATCAGTACTATGAGGGAAATACCAAATTTATATATTTTTTTATTTATTTTACTTTTTAAGAATTTAGAATTTTGAAATTAAAAAATGTTGGTCTTTGTCACTTTGACACATATTTTTTATTTTTTTCTGTCATTGACTGTCTAAAGTTTCTTTAAAGGTACAATACTGACTTCAAGGATTTCTGCATCCAATATGTTAAGGGGGTTTTACATTTAGTGATGCAGAAGCGATCCCGACCACGATACGACCCGGTCAGGATCGCTGGTGCATCGCTAAATGGTCGCTAGTGAGCTGCAACACAGGCAGATCTCACAGCGACTTAGCGACGCAGCAGCGGTCGCTACTTACCCTTCAGATGCGGTGATCCTGACGTCCTCCAGCCCGCTTCCATGCATCGCTCGTCGGCGCCAGCAGGAAGCCCAGCAGGAAGTGCCCGACGAGAAATGGAGCTGCCCATTCTCGCGCGATCAGTGACAGACAGCGGGGGAGCCGGTGGGAGGTAAGTATCACACATAGCGATATCGCTAGTAATATCTCTGCTTCGTCACCAAATTGGTGATGCTTTAGCGGAATTGCTGGCGATATCGCTATGTGTAAAAGGCCCTTTACACTAGCCCCTTCACGGGCCAATTTTTACAATTCTGACCACTGTCCATTTATGAGGTAATAACTCTGGAACGCTTTAATGGATCCCACTGTTTCTGAGATTATTTTCTCATGACATATTGTACTTTATGATATCAGTAAAATTTCTTCAATATGACTTGCGCTTATTTGTGAAAAAGCCAGTAATTTGGTGAAAATTTTCAAAATTTTGAAATTTTCCAACTTTTAATTTTTATGCCCTTAAATCAGAGAGTCATATCGCACAAAATAGTTAATAAATAACATTTCCCACATGTTTACTTTACATCAGCACAATTTTAAAACCAAATTTTTTTATAAGGGTTAAAATTTGACCAGCGATTTCTCATTTTTTCAACAAATTTTACAAAACCATTTTTTTTAGAGACCACATCACATTCACAGGGAATTTGAGGGGTCTATGATAGAAAATGCCCAAAAGTGACACCAATCTAAAAACTGCACCCCTCAAGGTACTCAAAACCACATTCAAGAAGTTTATTAACCCTTCAGGTGCTTCACAGGAATTTTTTGTAATGTTTAAACAAAAATGAACATTTAACTTTTTTTCACAAAAAACCTCATATATGCAGGCAAACCACTGTTTTGGCGCATGGCAGAGCTCGGAAGGTAAGGATCGCCGTTTGACTTTTCAAAGCAAAATTGGCTGGAATTGAGATTGGACGCCATGTCACATTTGGAGAGCCCCTGATGTGCCTAAACAGTGGAAACACCCCACAAGTGACAAGTGATGTAGACCCCCTAAGGAACTTATCTAGATGTGTGGTGAGCATTGTGATCCCGCAAGTGCTTCACAGAAGTTTATAATGTAGAGTCGTAAAAATAAAAAATCTTATTTTTTTCACAAAAATGATCTTTTCGCCCCCCATTTTTTATTTTCCCAAGGGTAACAGGAGGAATTGGACCCAAAAGTTGTTGTGCAATTTGTCCTGAGTGTGCTGATTCTCCATATATGTGGGTAAACCACTGTTTGGGCGTATGGCAGAGCTCAGAAGGGAAGGAGCACTGTTTGACTTTTTCAACACAGAATTGGCTGGTATTGAGATCAGACGCATGTCACGTTTGGAGAGCCCCTGATGTGCCTAAACAGTGGAAACCCCCAAATTCTAACTCCAACCCAAACCACAACACATCCCTAACTCTAATCCCAACCATATCCCTAACTTTAGCCCCAACCCTAACCCTAACTTTAGCCCCAACACTAACCCTAACCCCAAACCTAACCATAACCCTAATGGGAAAATGGAAATAATTTTTTTTAATTTTATTATTTTTCCCTAACTAAGGGGGTGGTAAAGGGAGATTTGATTGACTATTTATATTGGGTTTTTATAGCGGGTTTTTATGTTTGGCAGCTGTCACACACTTAAAGACGCTTTTTATTGCAAAAAATAGTTTTTGCATCACCACATTTTGAGAGCTATAATTTTTCCATATTTTGGCCCACAGAGTCATGTGAGGTCTTGTTTTTTGCGGAACGAGTTGACGTTTTTATTGGTACCCTTTTCGGGCACAGACATTTTTTGATCGCTAGTTATTCTGATTTGTGAAAGGCAGAATGAACCAAAACCAGCAATTCATGAATTTCTCTTGGGGGGGGTCGTTCATACCATTTTGCATATGGTATAATTGATAAGGCAGTTTTATTCTTTGAGTCAGTATGATGACAGCGATACCTCATTTATATTTTTTATATGTTTTGGTGATTTTATACAATAAAAATTATTTTATATAAAAAATAATTATTTTTGCATCGCTTAATTCTGAGAGCTATAACTTTTTATTTTCTGGTCATGGAGTTATATGGTGGCTTGTTTTTTGTGGGACAAGATGACGTTTTCAACAGTACCACGTTTATTTATTTATATTATATCTTTTTGATTGCGTGTTATTCCACTCTTTGTTCAGCGGTATGATGATAAAGCATTGTTTTTTTGCCTTGTTTTTTTTAATGGTGTTCACTAAAGGGATTAACTATTGGAACAGTTTCATAGGTCAGGTCATTACGGACGTGGCGATACCGAATATGTGTACTTTAATTGTTTTTTTACATAAATAAATGTATTTATTGGTAAAATTTTAATTTATTTATTTTCCTTTATTTAGGGATTTTTTTATACAGTATTTTTTACACATGATAATTTTTTTTTTAACTTTATTACATTGTCCCAGTATGGGACATTACTATATAAAGTCAGATCGCTGATATGACACTTTGCATAGCACAGTGTCAGATCAGAAATCTGACAGGCAGTGAAGGAGGCTTGTCGGCACCTGCTCTCAGCAGGCACTGAGAAGCCACCTCACTGAAGGACTCCGTGGTCATCTTGGAGCCGGGGTCTCCATGGAGACCACCGGAACAATGTGATTGCATCGCGTTGTTCAGGTGGGAGTGCGCAGGGAGCCTCCTCCCTACGCAATGCTTCTCTATGCCGCTGTCAGTACCGTCAGTGGCATCACAGGGGTTAAATGCCCACGATCGGTGCTAGCACTGATCATGGGCATTGTTGCAGGGTGTCAGCTGTCACATACAGGTGACACCCGCACCTGATCAGCGCGTGAGGCCGCGGTGATCGTGCCATACTATTACAGCTGCAGGCAGAAATGCAGTTCCTGCAGAGCAGTACTAGCATGGATAAGGTCGGGAAGGGGCTACAGACCTTGCTCTCTTACTCTTTGAAGAGGTTATTTCCATACCTTTTTTTCCAAAGAGCTTTGCATGACCAATAAGTCTTTTCAAGGCTTACTTGGTACTCACCTCAAGGAGAATTTTTACCTCCACAAAGATATATAATTATGAAGATGATGTGTGGAAAAAGCATAACAATTCATAACTAAATGAATGATTGTCCTTTCTAGAAGTATAACAATCAACTTCAAATAGTGAGAGGAAGCTCCACATGAAACCACAATCTTGGTCACCTATGGAGCTTGCCCTGCTCCTCTGTTCACAAAAATGTGTTAAGTTTTCTTAGATAGAGGTTCTTTAATGGGAATCTGTCAGCAGGATTTCATCCACCCAACTATTTATATGTGCATGCAGCTCTCTCTAAGCCAAGGCAACAATACTTTTACATGCCGAGGGCTTTCCTTCCTTATTGAGAAATCATATTTTGAATTGCCATACAACTGAGACTGGAGATCTGAAGCCTCTGTCTGTTCAGCTCTATTTCCTGCTCAGTTCTACTTCTTCCTGCTTGACTGATATCTAATTTGCCTGAAATTACACAGCATAGAGGCTGTTAGTCAAGGTGGAGGAGGCAGCACTGGGGAAGGGTAGGGGTGAATAGAGCTTGAGCAAGAGAGAGGCTTCAGATCTACAGCCTCATTTGTGTAACAGTTCAAGGTATTGCTGGACTTGTCTTTGTAGTAGAATAACACATATCTACCCTGTTTCCCCGAAAATAAGACACCGTCTAATATTAATTTTTGCTACAAAAGTTGCACCATGTCTTATTTTTTGGGGGGGGTGTCTTATTTTCTCAAGAAAAAGAATTGACAACTTTTACAGTACGGTACTTTACGGTAGACCGTCAGCAGAAAAGCAGGCAACAAATCAAAGTAACACACTACGGTATGGTACTGTAATTGCCTGACTCCCACACAGGGCCACAAAACATAAGGGCTCTAAAATGGCTCCCATTCACTTTCTGGACAATGTACCGCTACCGTAACAATCACCCACAGCAGTTCCTTTACCGTAGCAGCCCCATCATCATTTTGCAGCCCCAAATATTCCCATCCAGGTCCGGCTCCAGGTTTTTATGGGCTCCGGGCAAAAGAGTCTCAGTGGGCCCCTTTAACACAGACCACGATTCTTGATGCAAAGATACGGCAGAGAAATATAGGTATAGTACAGTGCCAAACACTTCACTTCTTCCATTACATGAGTGATATCTATTGTAAATTCTACAATAGCTCAGAAACCGCCAAATCCTCACAGCGCACAGTACAGACTGGACAGTACAGTCCTCCATACAATATTATGGGCACCACATAGTCCTCCATACAGTACTATGGGCCAAATATAATGCTCCATAAAGAATATTGGACCCCAAATAATGCTCCATACAGGATACTGGTCCCCATATAATGCTCCATACAAAATATGGAGCTCTCCTCTGCACTGTGCTGCGTTCGCACTATACGGCTCAGTAAGGCGCTGTGGAAGACTCCCCTTATTAGCATCATCATGCTTCTCCCAATATCATTATCATTGCCTCCCCATATCATCATTGCCTCCCCATTATCATTATCATTGCCTCCCCATTATCATCATTGACCTCCCATAATCATATCATCGCCTCCCATATCATATCATTGCCCATTATCCATCATTCATTCATCATTGACTCCCCATCATCATATCATTGCCTCCCCATCATCAATCTGCCTTACCATCATCATCATCATTGCTCCCCATCATCTCATCATTGCCTCCCCATCATCATCGCCTCCCATCATCATCATCATTGCCTCCCCATATCATCATTGCCTCCCCACATATGTATCATCATCATCTGCCTCCCCATTATCATCATTGCCTCCCCATCCATTGTATCATTATCATCGCCTACCCATCATCATCATCATTGCCTCCCCATCAACATCATCATTGCCTCCCCATCATCATCGCCACCCCATCATTATCATCGCCTCCTCATCACCATCACTGCCTCCCCACCACATCACACATACAGCACCACACACAGACAGCACCGCAGCACTCTCTCACATACACACACACAAAGCACCGCACTACATACACACACACACACCACATCTCACCTGTCCGGCGTCCGCACTGCAGGCAGTCCTGCAGCATCACCGGCCCCACGCTTACTCTCTGCCACAGCCGGCCGCTGAATGATGACGTCATCCAGCAGTGCTGCTGTGAGAGGAAGCGCGGGTGCCTTGCAGGCGCCCCCTGGAGCCCGGAGCTGCGGAGGCAAGGGGAGAGGTAAGTATTGTGCCAGCTTCCGGTGCCCTGAGCAAGCGGGGGGAAGGGTGGGACACCGGCACCGCTCTCTGACGCCGACCCTGAAGGTATGCCTTATTTTCGGGGGGTGCCTTATATTAGCAGGCACAGTGCTCCCCTTAGCATGCCTTACTTTCGGGGGGCGCCCTATTTTCGTGGAAACACGGTAGTAATTGCACCCATTTTGGAGTAGAACAGATCACAGCTATTTTGGAGTAACATAATATATCTATTATGGCCAGCTGGAGTAGAACAACAACAACATGTATCCAACAATTGCATCCATTTTAGAGATTAGGGACATTTTGTGTTAACACAATATATGTTCATTGACGAGTCCATTTTGAAGTATTATAATCTATGTTCATTTATCATAGGCATTTTGGAATAGAGCAAAATATACCTGGTAATTACCTCCATTTTGTAGTTGAGAAATATGTCTATTGATCGTGGACATTTTGGAGTAGTATAGTGAGTGTCTATTAACCCCTTCATGACCCAGCCTATTTTGACCTTAAAGACCTTGCCATTTTTTGCTATTTTGATCAGTGTCCCTTTATGAGGTAATAACTCAGGAACGCTTCAATGAATTCTAGCGATTCTGAGACTGTTTTTTCGTGACATATTGGGCTTCATGTTAGTCTAAATTTAGGTCGATGATTTTTGCGTTTATTTGTGAAAGAAATGGATATTTGGTGAAAATTTTGAAAATTTTGCAATTTTCAAATTTTGAATTTTTATTCTGTTAAACCAGGAGTTATGTGACCCAAAATAGTTAATAAATAACATTTCCCACATGTCTACTTTACATCAGCTTAATTTTGGAAACAAAATTTTTTTTCGTTAGGAAGTTATAAGGGTTAAAAGTTGACCAGCGATTTCTCATTTTTACAAAATTTACAAAACTATTTTTTTTACGGACCACCTCACATTTGAAGTCACTTTGAGGGGTCTATATGGCAGAAAATACCCCAAAGTGACACCATTCTAAAAACTGCACCCCTCAAGCTACTCAAAACTACATATAATAAGATTATTAACCCATTCAGGTGCTTCACAGGAACTAAAGCAACATGGAAGGAAAAAATGGACATTTTAATTTTTCCAGAAAAAATTTCTTTTAGCATCCATTTCTTCATTTTTACATGGGCTACAGATAAAATGGATCCTAAAATTTGTTGAGCAATTTCTCCTGAGTACACAGATACCTCATATGTGGTCATAAACCACTGTTTGGCCCACGGCAGGGCTCAGAATGGAAGGAGGCCATTTGATTTTTTGAATGGAAAATATGCTGGAATATTTAGCAGTTGCCATGTCACATTTGGAGAGTCCCTGTGTGCCTAAACAGTGGAAACACCCCACAAGTGACAAGTGATGTAGACCCCCTAAGGAACTTATCTAGATGTGTGGTGAGCATTGTGATCCCACAAGTGCTTCACAGAAGTTTATAATGTAGAGTCGTAAAAATAAAAAATCTTATTTTTTTCACAAAAATGATCTTTTGCCCCCCATTTTTTATTTTCCCAAGGGTAACAGGAGGAATTGGACCCCAAAAGTTGTTGTGCAATTTGTCCTGAGTGTGCTGATTCTCCATATATGTGGGTAAACCACTGTTTGGGCGTATGGCAGAGCTCAGAAGGGAAGGAGCACTGTTTGACTTTTTCAACGCAAAATTGGCTGGTATTGAGATCAGCGATGTCACGTTTGGAGAGCCCCTGATGTGCCTAAACAGTGGAAACCCCCAAATTCTAACTCCAACCCAAACCACAACACATCCCTAACTCTAATCCCAACCCTAACCCTAACTTTAGCCCCAACCCTAACCCTAACTTTAGCCCCAACACTAACCCTAACCCCAAACCTAACCATAACCCTAATGGGAAAATGGA
The DNA here is from genome assembly GCA_033576555.1 of Oophaga sylvatica. Taxonomy (NCBI): domain Eukaryota; kingdom Metazoa; phylum Chordata; class Amphibia; order Anura; family Dendrobatidae; genus Oophaga; species Oophaga sylvatica. Next base: position 177,785,226 of record JARQOD010000002.1, read on the forward strand.
AATAATTTTTTTTAATTTTATTATTTTTCCCTAACTAAGGGGGTGGTAAAGGGAGATTTGATTGACTATTTATATTGGGTTTTTATAGCGGGTTTTTATGTTTGGCAGCTGTCACACACTTAAAGACGCTTTTTATTGCAAAAAATAGTTTTTGCATCACCACATTTTGAGAGCTATAATTTTTCCATATTTTGGCCCACAGAGTCATGTGAGGTCTTGTTTTTTGCGGAACGAGTTGACGTTTTTATTGGTACCCTTTTCGGGCACATGACATTTTTTGATCGCTAGTTATTCTGATTTGTGAAAGGCAGAATGAACCAAAACCAGCAATTCATGAATTTCTCTTGGGGGGGGTCGTTCATACCATTTCGCATATGGTATAATTGATAAGGCAGTTTTATTCTTTGAGTCAGTATGATGACAGCGATACCTCATTTATATTTTTTATATGTTTTGGTGATTTTATACAATAAAAATTATTTTATATAAAAAATAATTATTTTTGCATCGCTTAATTCTGAGAGCTATAACTTTTTATTTTTCTGGTCATGGAGTTATATGGTGGCTTGTTTTTTGTGGGACAAGATGACGTTTTCAACAGTACCACGTTTATTATGGTGCTTGAACCTCTAGGTTCAAGCAACATATTGTAATCCGATTTCTTATATTTATTGTGCTTTGGAAAAAGCACTATATTGTTATTCACATTATTCTTTTTCCGTGTTCTTCTTCTTCTCCAGATTTGCGCAATTAATACAGCCCGAACCGCTCGGTGTACAGACTCCGTTCAAACAAGGTTTTGAAGCTAGCTGCCGTGACAGGTGTGCTAAGTATTTTTGGAGTCGATCGGATTTTTTGCTTTTTAACCCTTTACGTTTGAAAAAAAAAATCTTCCCATTGGAATGCATTGATTTTGAACTTAAATGTACGTCTCGGGCTTGGAATTTTTTAAAATCGAAAAATGATATTTTTCCTCCGACTGTTAACCCCCTGAGGACATTTTTGTAGAAAAAAAATTTTGCCACCTCAAAACGTGCGTAAAAAAATGGCGTAAAAATAAATTGCCATAGGAATTAATGGCCCCATTGTAATCAATGGACTCCCATATAAATCAATAATATAGCTGTGAGGCGTTTGTAAGGACCAACTACCACACCAGCTATAAATAACCCGGTTGCTAGAAAGATGGCTACAGCATTACTATGATGCTATGCCATTCCAGCAAGTTTATTGGCTGTAAAACAGGCGCCAAACTTGCTGGGCAGGCATCCGAGCTTCCTGCCCGAACACATGAGGTGTTCTGCAGAGTTCCGAGCATGTCCGAGCACCCCGATGCTCAAGGGTTAACGGAGCATGTCCGAGCATGTTCGCTCAACACTACCGGGCACCAATTGAAAGCACAATCTGTAGTTCCTTCAGGAAATACACATCTAGTTTCTTCTTCTTCTTCTTCTTCTTCTCTGCGTTTTCTGCAATTAATGCGGCCCGAACCGCTCGGCGCAGAGACCCCATTCAGGCGGCGTTTCGAAGCCCTCGGTGGGGACAGGTGTGCTATGTATTTTTGGAGTCGATCCGATTTTTAGTTTTTAAAAAAAAATCGCATTTTAAGCAAAAAAATTCCCATAGGAATTAATGGCGACCTTTCCATGACCCCCAACTGACATGGATTGAAGCCACAGCGCAGGTGCAGTGACCTTACAAAGATGGCAGCTATGCAAATGCAGCTTCCACACATGACCCGTATCAGCTAATAGAAGCTGACAGATCGCTGATTCAAGGTCTTGAAGGCGCAGTGCAGGGCCCCAGGCAGCACACAGGGGCCCCAGGCAGCACACAGGGGCCACAGGCAGCACGCCAATGGCTTCTGAAAAGCACCACGGACGCCAAAGTGGCTTTAGAAGCCCAGTGTGCCAAAGTGGCCCCTGAGACAAAGTGACAGCATGTGTCAACATGGCTAAAGTGGCTACCAAGTGGCCAAAGTGGCTACCGAGGTGCCGAATGTGCCAAAGTGGCTAGCAAGTGGCCAAAGTGGCTACCGAGGTTCCGAATGTGTCAAAGTGGCTACCAAGTGGCCAAAGTGGCTACCAAGGTGCTGAATGTGTCAAAGTGGCTAGCAAGTGGCCAAAGTGGCTACCGAGGTGCTGAATGTGCCAAAGTGGCTACCAATGTGCCAAAGTGGCTACCAAGTGGCCAAAGTGGCCACCGAAGTGCTGAATGTGCCAAAGTTGCTACCAATGTGCCAAAGTGGCTACAAAAGTGGCCAAAGTGGCTACCGAGGTGCCGAATGTGCCAAAGAGGCTACCAAGTGGCCAAAGTGGCTACCAAGTGGCCAAAGTGGCTACCGAGAGGCCAAATGTGCCAAAGTGGCTACCAAGTGGCCAAAGTGGCTACAGAGGTGTCGAATGTGCCAAAGTGGCTACCAAGTGGCCAAAGTGGCTACCAAGTGGCCAAAGTGGCTACCGAGAGGCCGAATGTGCCGAAGTGGCTACCAATGTGCCCAAGTGGCTACCGAGGTGCCAAATGTGCCAAAGTGGCTACCAAGTTGCCAAAGTGGCTACCGAGGTGCCGAATATGCCAAAGTGGCTACCAAGTGGCCAAAGTGGCTACCGAGGTGCCGAATGTGCCAAAGTGGCTACCAAGTGGCCAAAGTGGCTACCGAGGTGCCGAATGTGCCAAAGTGGAAACCAAGTGGCCAAATTGGCTACCAAGTGGCCAAAGTGGCTACCAAGGTGCCGAATGTGCCAAAGTGGCTACCAAGTGGCCAAAGTGGCTACCAAGGGGCCGAATGTGCCAAAGTGGCTATCAAGTGGCCAAAGTGGCTACAGAGGTGCCGAATGTGCCAAAGTGGCTACCAAGTGTCCAAAGTGGCTACCGAGGTGCCGAATGTGCCAGAATGTGGCTAGCAAGTGGCCAAAGTGGCTACCAAGTGACCAAAGTGGCTACTGAGGTGCCTAATGTGCCAAAGTGGCTACCAAGTAGCCAAAGTGGCTACCGAGGTGCCGAATGTGCCAAAGTGGCTGACAAGTGGCCAAAGTGGCTACCAAGTGGCCAATGTGGCTACTAGGGTGCCGAATGTGCCAAAGCGGCTACCAAGTAGCCAAAGTGGCTACCGAGGTTCCAAATGTGCTAAAGTGGCTACCAAGTGGCCAAAGTGGCTACCGAGGTGCTGAATGTGCCAAAGTGGCTAGCAAGTGGCCAAAGTGGCTACCAAGTGGCCAAAGTGGCTACTGAGGTGCCTAATGTGCCAAAGTGGCTACCAAGTGGCCAAAGTGGTTACCGAGGGGCCGAATGTGCCAAAGTGGCTACCAAGTGGCCAAAGTGGCTACTAGGGTGCCGAATGTGCCAAAGTGGCTACCAAGTAGCCAAAGTGGCTACCGAGGTGCCAAATGTGCTAAAGTGGCTACCAAGTGGCCAAAGTGGCTACCAAGTGGCCGAAGTGGCTACCGAGGTGCCAAATGTGCTAAAGTGGCTACCAAGTGACCAAAGTGGCTATCAAGTGACCAAAGTGGCTACCGAGGTGCCGAAAGTGCCAAAGTGGCTACCAAGTGACCATTGTGGCTACCAAGGTGCCGGATGTGCCAAAGTAGCTACCAAGTGGCCAAAGTGGTTACCGAGGGGCCGAATGTGCCAAAGTGGCTACCGAGGTGCCGAATATGCCAAAGTGGCTACCAAGTGGCCAAAGTGGCTACCGAGGTGCTGAATGTGCCAAAGTGGCTACCAAGTGGCCAAAGTGGCTACCGAGGGGCCGAATGTGCCAAAGTGGCAACCAAGTGGCCAAAGTGGCTACAGAGGTGACGAATGTGCCAAAGTGGCTACCAAGTGGCCAATGTGGCTACCAAGGTGCCAAATGTGCTAAAGAGGCTACCGAGTGGCCAAAGTGGCTATCAAGTGGCAGATGTGGCTACCGAGGTACCGAATGTGCCAAACTGGCTACCAAGAGACCAAAGTGGCTACCGAGATGCCGAATGTGCCAAAGTGGCTAGCAAGTGGCCAAAGTGGCTACCAAGTGGCCAAAGTGGCTACTGAGGTGCCTAATGTGCCAAAGTGGCTATCAAGTGGCCAAAGTGGCTACTAGGGTGCCGAATGTGCCAAAGTAGCTACCAAGTAGCCAAAGTGGCTACCGAGGTGCCAAATCTGCTAAAGTGGCTACCAAGTGGCAAGGTGGCTACCAAGGTGCCGAATGTGCCAAAGTGGCTAGCAAGTGGCCAAAGTGGCTACCAAGTGGCCAAAGTGGCTGCTGAGGTGCCTAATGTGCCAAAGTGGCTACCAAGTGGCCAAAGTAGCTACCAAGTGGCCAAAGTGGCTACCGAGGTGCCGAATGTGCCAAAGTGGCTACCAAGTGCCCAAAGTGGCTACTAGGGTGCCGAAAGTGCCAAAGTGTCTACCAAGTAGCCAAAGTGGCTACCGAGGTGCCAAATGTGCTAAAGTGGCTACTATTTGTCCAAAGTGGCTACCAAGTGACCAAAGTGGCTACCGAGGTGCCAAAAGTGCCAAAGTGGCTACCAAGTGGCCAAAGTGGCTACCAAGGTGCCGGATGTGCCAAAGTGGCTACCATGTGGCCAAAGTGGCTGCCAAGTGGCCAAAGCGGCTACTGAGGTGTCGAATGTGCCAAAGTGGCTACCAAGTAGACAAAGTGGCTACTGAGGTGCCGAATGTGCCAAAGTGGTCAAAGTGGCTACAGAAGTGCCAAGTGTGCCAAAGTGGCTACCAAGTGGCCAAAGTGGCTACCGAGGTGCCGAATGTGCCAAAGTGGCTACCAAGAGGCCAAAGTGGCTACCGAGGTGCCGAATGTTCCAAAGTGGCTACCAAGTGGCCAAATTGGCTACCGAGGTGCCAAATGTGCTAAACTGGCTACCAAGGGTCCAAAGTGGCTACTGAGGTGCCGAATATGCCAAAGTGGCTACCAAGGGGCCGAATGTGCCAAAGTGGCTACCAAATGGCCAAAGTGGCTACCAAGTGGCCAAATTGGCTACTGAGGTGCCGAATGTGCCAAAGGGGCTACCAAGTGGCCAGAGTGACTACTGAGGTGCCGAATGTGCCAAAGTGGCTACCAAGTGGCCAAAGTGGCTACCGAGGGGCCAAATGTGCCAAAGTGGCTACCAAGTGGCCAAAGTGGCTACAGAGGTGCCGAATGTGCCAAAGTGGCTACCAAGTGGCCAAAGTGGCTACCGAGATGCCGAATGTGCCAAAGTGGCTACCAAGTGGCCAAAGTGGCTACCAAGGGGCCAAATGTGCCAAAGTGGCTACCAAGTGGCCAAAGTGGCTACAGAGGTGCCGAATGTGCCAAAGTGGCTACCAAGTGGCCAAAGTGGCTACCGAGGTGCCGAATGTGCCAAAGTGGCTAGCAAGTGCCAAACTGGCTACCAAGTGGCCAAAGTGGCAACTAAGGTGCTGAATGTGCCAAAGTGGCTACCAAGTGGCCAAAGTGGCTATAGAGGTGCCGAATGTGCCAAAGAGGCTACCAAGTAGTCAAAGTGGCTACCAAGTGGCCAAAGTGGCTACTGAGGTGCCGAATGTGCCAAAGTGGCTTCCAAGTGGCCAAAGTGGCTAACAAGTGGCCAAATTGGCTACAGAGGTGTCGAATGTGCCAAAGTGGCTACCAAGTGGCCAAAGTGGCTACTGATGTGCCGAATGTGCCAAAGTGGCTGCCAAGTGGCCAGAGTGGCTACCAAGGTGCCGAATGTGCCAAAGTGGCTACCAAGTGGCCAAAGTGGCTACCGAGGTGCCGAATATGCCAAAGTGGCTACCAAGTGGCCAAAGTGGCTACCAAGGTGCCGAATGAGTCAAAGTGGCTACCAAGTGGCCAAATGTGCCAAAGTGGCTACCAAGTGGCCAAAGTGGCTACAAAGGTGCCGAATGTGCCAAAGTGGCTACTAAGTGGCCAAAGTGGCTACTGAGGTGCTGAATGTGCCAAAGTGGCTACCAATTGGCCAAAGTGGCTACCGTTGTGCCGAATGTGACAAAGTGGCTACCAAGTGGCCAAAGTGGCTACCGAGGTGCTGAATGTGCCAAAGTGACTACCAAGTGGCCAAAGTGGCTACTGAGGTGCCGAATGTGCCAAAGTGGCTACCAAGTAGCCAAAGTGGCTACCAGGTGGCCAAAGTGGCTACCGAGGTGCCGAATGTGCCAATGTGGCCACCAAGTGACCAAAGTGGCTACCCAGGTGCCAAATGTACTAAAGTGGCTACAAAGTGGCCAAAGAAGCTACTGAGGTGCCGAATGTGCCAAAGTAGCTACCAAGTGGCCAAAGTGGCTACCGAGGTGCCAAATATGCCAAAGTGGCTACCAAGAAGCCAAAGTGGCTACTGAGGTGCCGAATTTGCCAAAGTGGCTACCAAGTAGCCAAAGTGGCTACCATGTGGCCAAAGTGGCAACTGAGGTGCCAAATGTGCCAAAGTGGCTACCAAGTGACCAAAGTAGCTACCCAGGTGCCAAATGTACTAAAGTGGCTACAAAGTGGCCAAAGAAGCTACTGAGGTGCCGAATGTGCCAAAGTGGCTACCAAGTCGCCAAAGTGGCTACCGAGGTGCCGAATGTGCCAAAGTGGCTACCAAGTGGCCAAAGTGGCTACTGAGTTGCCGAATGTGCCAAAGTGGCTACCAAGTGACCAAAGTGGGTACTGAGGTGCCGAATGTGCCAAAGTGGCTACCAAGTGGCTGAAGTGGCTATCGAGGTGACAAATGTGCCAAAGTGGCTACCAAGTGGCCAAAATGGCTCTCAAGTGGCCAAAGTGGCTACCAAGGTGCCGAATGTGCCAAAGTGTCTACAAAGTAGCCAAAGTGGCTACTAAGGTGTTGAATATGCCATAGTGGCTACCAAGTGGCCAAAGTGGCTACCGAGGGGCTGTGCACCAAAGTGGCTACCAAGGATTCTTGCATGCCAAAATGGCTGCCAAGTGGCCAAAGTGGTACCGAGGTGCCGAATGTGCCAAAGTGGCTACCAAGTGGCCAAAGTGGCTACCGAGGTGCCGAATGTGCCAAAGTGGCTACCAAGTGGCCAAAGTGGCTACCGAGGTGCCGAATGTGCCAAAGTGGCTACCAAGTGGCCAAAGTGGCTACCGAGGGGCTGTGCACCAAAGTGGCTACCAAGGATTCTTGCATGCCAAAATGGCTACCAAGGGGCCAAAGTGGCTAACAAGGGGCCCCGCACATCAAAGTGGCTACCAAGGGCCATATACAACCCATCCCAGGTTGTGCCATCGCTATACACAACATTCATATTCTAACTTTACTTCCTTACAGTCGACACCTGATACACTTCTGTAAAGCCGGCAGCGCTGTTCAAGCACCATGTATTTCCTTCAGGAAATGCCCATCTAGTTTATTTATATTATATCTTTTTGATTGCGTGTTATTCCACTCTTTGTTCAGCGGTATGATGATAAAGCATTGTTTTTTTGCCTTGTTTTTTTTAATGGTGTTCACTAAAGGGATTAACTATTGGGACAGTTTCATAGGTCAGGTCATTACGGACGCGGCGATACCAAATATGTGTACTTTTATTGTTTTTTTACATAAATAAATGTATTTATTGGTAAAATTTTAATTTATTTATTTTCCTTTATTTAGGGATTTTTTTTACAGTATTTTTTACACATGATAATTTTTTTTTTAACTTTATTACATTGTCCCAGTATGGGACATTACTATATAAAGTCAGATCGCTGATATGACACTTTGCATAGCACAGTGTCAGATCAGAAATCTGACAGGCAGTGAAGGAGGCTTGTCGGCACCTGCTCTCAGCAGGCACTGAGAAGCCACCTCACTGAAGGACCCCGTGGTCATCTTGGAGCCGGGGTCTCCATGGAGACCACCGGAACAATGTGATTGCATTGCGTTGTTCAGGTGGGAGTGCGCAGGAGCCTCCTCCCTGCGCAATGCTTCTCTATGCCGCTGTCAGTACTGTCAGTGGCATCACAGGGGTTAAATGCCCACGATCGGTGCTAGCACTGATCATGGGCATTGTTGCAGGGTGTCAGCTGTCACATACAGGTGACACCCGCACCTGATCAGCGCGTGAGGCCGCGGTGATCGTGCCATATTATTACAGCTGCAGGCAGAAATGCAGTTCCTGCAGAGCAGTACTAGCATGGATAAGGTCGGGAAGGGGCTACAGACCTTGCTCTCTTACTCTTTGAAGAGGTTATTTCCATACCTTTTTTTCCAAAGGGCTTTGCATGACCAATAAGTCTTTTCAAGGCTTACTTGGTACTCACCTCAAGGAGAATTTTTACCTCCACAAAAATATATAATTATGAAGATGATGTGTGGAAAAAGCATAACAATTCATAACTAAATGAATGATTGTCCTTTCTAGAAGTATAACAATCAACTTCAAATAGTGAGAGGAAGCTCCACATGAAACCACAATCTTGGTCACCTATGGAGCTTGCCCTGCTCCTCTGTTCACAAAAATGTGTTAAGTTTTCTTAGGATAGAGGTTCTTTAATGGGAATCTGTCAGCAGGATTTCATCCACCCAACTATTTATATGTGCATGCAGCTCTCTCTAAGCCAAGGTAACAATACTTTTACATGCCGAGGGCTTTCCTTCCTTACTGAGAAATCAAATTTTGAATTGCCATACAACTGAGACTGGAGATCTGAAGCCTCTGTCTGTTCAGCTCTATTTCCTGCTCAGTTCTACTTCTTCCTGCTTGACTGATATCTAATTTGCCTGAAATTACACAGCATAGAGGCTGTTAGTCAAGGTGGAGGAGGCAGCACTGGGGAAGGGTAGGGGTGAATAGAGCTTGAGCAAGAGAGAGGCTTCAGATCTACAGCCTCATTTGTGTAACAGTTCAAGGTATTGCTGGACTTGTCTTTGTAGTAGAATAACACATATCTACCCTGTTTCCCCGAAAATAAGACACCGTCTAATATTAATTTTTGCTACGAAAGTTGTACCATGTCTTATTTTTGGGGGGGATGTCTTATTTTCTCAAGAAAAAGAATTGACAACTTTTACAGTACGGTACTTTACGGTAGACCGTCAGCAGAAAAGCAGGCAACAAATCAAAGTAACACACTACGGTATGGTACTGTAATTGCCTGACTCCCACACAGGGCCACAAAACATAAGGGCTCTAAAATGGCTCCCATGCACTTTCTGGACAATGTACCGCTACCGTAACAATCACCCACAGCAGTTCCTTTACCGTAGCAGCCCCATCATCATTTTGCAGCCCCAAATATTCCCATCCAGGTCCGGCTCCAGGTTTTTATGGGCTCCAGGCAAAAGAGTCTCAGTGGGCCCCTTTAACACAGACCACGATTCTTGATGCACAGATACGGCAGAGAAATATAGGTATAGTACAATGCCAAACACTTCACTTCTTCCATTACATGAGTGATATCTATTGTAAATTCTACAATAGCTCAGAAACCGCCAAATCCTCACAGCGCACAGTACAGACTGGACAGTACAGTCCTCCATACAATATTATGGGCACCACATAGTCCTCCATACAGTACTATGGGCCAAATATAATGCTCCATAAAGAATATTGGACCCAAATAATGCTCCATACAGGATACTGGTCCCCATATAATGCTCCATACAAAATATAGAGCTCTCCTCTGCACTGTGCTGCGTTCTGCACTTATACGGCTCAGTAAAGGGCGCTGTGGAAAGACTCCCCATTATTAGCATCATCATTGCTTCCCCAATATCATTATCATTGCCTCCCCATTATCATCATTGCCTCCCCATCAACATCATCATTGCCTCCCCATTATCATCATCATTGCTTCCCCATTATCATCATCATTGCCTCCCCATTATCATCATTGACTCCCCATAATCATGATCATCGCCTCCCCATCATAATCATTGCCTTACCATCATCATCATTGACTCCCCATCATCATCATCATTGCCTCCCCATCATCATCGCCTACCCATCATCATCATCATTGCCTTCCCATCATCTCATCATTGCCTCCCCATCATCATCACCTCTCCATCATCATCATCATTGCCTCCCCATTACCATCATTGCCTCCCCATTATCATCATCATTGCCTCCCCATTATCATCATTGCCTCCCCATCATTATCATCATCGCCTACCCATCATCATCATCATTGCCTCCCCATCAACATCATCATTGCCTCCCCATCATCATCGCCTACCCATCATCATCATCATTGCCTCCCCATCATCATCGCCACCCCATCATTATCATCGCCTCCTCATCACCATCACTGCCTCCCTACCACATCACACATACAGCACCACACACAGACAGCACCGCAGCAGTCTCTCACATACACACACACAAAGCACCGCACTACATACACACACACACCACATCTCACCTGTCCGGCGTCCACACTGCAGGCAGTCCTGCAGCATCACCGGCGCCCGCGCTTACTCTCTGCCACAGCCGGCCGCTGAATGATGACGTCATCCAGCAGTGCTGCTGTGAGAGGAAGCGCGGGTGCCTTGCAGGCGCCCCCTGGAGCCCGGAGCTGCGGAGGCAAGGGGAGAGGTAAGTATTGTGCCAGCTTCCGGTGCCCTGAGCAAGCGGGGGGGAAGGGTGGGACACCGGCACCGCTCTCTGACGCCGACCCTGAAGGTATGCCTTATTTTCGGGGGGGTGCCTTATATTAGCAGGCACAGTGCTCCCCTTAGCATGCCTTACTTTCGGGGGGCGCCCTATTTTCGTGGAAACACGGTAGTAATTGCACCCATTTTGGAGTAGAACAGATCACAGCTATTTTGGAGTAACATAATATATCTATTATGGCCATGCTGGAGTAGAACAACAACAACATATATCCAACAATTGCATCCATTTTAGAGATTAGGGAGATTTTGTGTTAACACAATATATGTTCATTGACGAGTCCATTTTGAAGTATTAAATCTATGTTCATTTATCATAGGCATTTTGGAATAGAGCAAAATATACCTGGTAATTACCTCCATTTTGTAGTTGAGAAATATGTCTATTGATCGTGGACATTTTGGAGTAGTATAGTGAGTGTCTATTAACCCCTTCATGACCCAGCCTATTTTGACCTTAAAGACCTTGCCATTTTTTGCTATTTTGATCAGTGTCCCTTTATGAGGTAATAATTCAGGAACGCTTCAATGAATTCTAGCGATTCTGAGACTGTTTTTTTCGTGACATATTGGGCTTCATGTTAGTCGTAAATTTAGGTCGATAATTTTTGCGTTTATTTGTGAAAGAAATGGATATTTGGTGAAAATTTTGAAAATTTGCAATTTTCAAATTTTGAATTTTTATTCTGTTAAACCAGGAAGTTATGTGACCCAAAATAGTTAATAAATAACATTTCCCACATGTCTACTTTACATCAGCTTAATTTTGGAAACAAAATTTTTTTTCGTTAGGAAGTTATAAGGGTTAAAAGTTGACCAGCGATTTCTCATTTTTACAAAATTTACAAAACTATTTTTTTTACGGACCACCTCACATTTGAAGTCACTTTGAGGGGTCTATATGGCAGAAAATACCCCAAAGTGACACCATTCTAAAAACTGCACCCCTCAAGCTACTCAAAACTACATATAATAAGATTATTAACCCTTCAGGTGCTTCACAGGAACTAAAGCAACATGGAAGTAAAAAATGGACAGAAAAAATTTCTTTTAGCATCCATTTCTTCATTTTTACATGGGCTACAGATAAAATGGATCCTAAAATTTGTTGAGCAATTTCTCCTGAGTACACAGATACCTCATATGTGGTCATAAACCACTGTTTGGCTGCACGGCAGGGCTCAGAATGGAAGGAGCGCCATTTGACTTTTTGAATGGAAAATATGCTGGAATATTTAGCAGTTGCCATGTCGCATTTGGAGAGTCCCTGTGTGCCTAAACATTGGAGCTCCCCTACAAGTGACCCCATTTTGGAAACTAGACCCCCCAAGGAACTTATTTAGATGAATAGTGAGCACTTTGAACCCCCAGGTGCTTCACAAATTGATCCGTAAAAAAAAGAAAGTACTTTTTTTTCACAAAAAAATTTCTTTTAGCCTCAGTTTTTTCATTTTCACATGGGCAACAGGATAAAATGGATCCTAAAATTTGTTAGGCAATTTACCCTGAGTACACAGATACCTCATATGTGGCCATAAACCACTGTTTGGGCGCACGGCAGGGCCCAGAAGGGAAGGAGTGCCATTTGACTTTTTGAATGGAAAATTAGCTCCAATCGTTAGCGGACACCATGATGCGTTTGGAGAGCCCCTGTGTGCCTAAACAGTGAAAAAAAAACACATGTGACACTATTTTGGAAACTAGACCCCTAATGGAACTTATCTAGATGTGTTGTGAGCACTCTGAACCCCCAAGTGCTTCACAGAAGTTTATAACGCAGAGCAGTGAAATGGAAAAATCATTTTTTTCCTCAAAAATGATTTTTTTAGCCCACTATTTTTTATTTTTACAAGGGTAACAGGAGAAATTGAACCACAAAAGTTGTTGTGCAATTTGTCCTGAGTACACCAATACTCCATATGTGGGGGAACCATTGTTTTGGCTCATGGGAGAGCTCAGAAGCGAAGGAGCGCCATTTTGGAATGCAGACTTGATGGAATGTTCTGCGGGCGTCATGTTGCGTTTGCAGAGCCCCTGATGTGCCTAAACAGTAGAAACCCCCACAAGTGACCCCATTTTGGAAACTAGACCCCCCAAGGAGCTTATCTAGATGTGTAGTGAGCACTTTGAACCCCCAAGTGCTTCACAGAAGTTTATAAACGCAGAGCAGTGAAAATAAAAAAATCATTTTTGTTCCTCAAAAATCATTTTTTAGCCCGATATTTTTATTTTCGCAAGGGTACCAGGATAAATTGGACCCAAAAGTTGTCATGCAATTTGTCCTGAGTGTTCTGATTCTCCATATATGGGTGTTAACCACTGTTTGGGCGTATGGCAGAGCTCAGAAGGGAAGGAGCGCCCTTTGACTTTTTTAAGTGGAATAGTAGCTCCAATCGTTAGCGAACACCATGTCGTGTTTGGAGAGCCCTGTGTGCCTAAACTTTGGAGCTCCCCCACAAATGACCCCATTTTGGAAACTAGACCTCCTAAGGAACTTATCTAGATGCATAGTGAGCACTTTGAACCCCCAGGTGCTTCACAGAAGTTTATAACGCAGAGACGTGAAAATAAAAAATCATTTTTTTTTCTCAAAAAATCATTTTTTAGCCCCCTATTTTTTATTTTGACAATGGTTACAGGAGAAATTGGACCACAAAAGTTGTTGTCCAGTTTGTCCTGAGTACGCTGGTACCCCATATGTGGGGGGAACCACTGTTTGGGCACACGTCAGGGCTCAGAAGGGATGTAGTAACGCTTCGAAATGCCGACTGTCATGTGTGCATTGCCACGAAGATCGTCGCGGTTGCACATTTTGACTTCTCACAGCTGATCTGCTGTTTCTTTGTGTTTGGCAGCTAGGGAGTTAATTCTGTCTGTGCTCGGTGCTGGGACTGGGTGCAGTTTCTCCCGGCTGCAATTGATTATTTGTTGATTGGTTTCCTTTAAATTCCTGGTTGTCTGCTTGGGGAGTTGCCAGTGAAACCTTCATGCAGACCACAGATAGGAATGAATCTGTATAGACTTTAGTTGTGAGCTCCTTAGTTGTTCTAAGCTCAACTTGGTTAGAGTTTATTTCCCAGACCATTTATGTTCCTTTGGTGTTTGAGTGTGTATGCAAGCGAGTGTTATCCTGTCTGTCTTATATGTCTAATCTGTGTATTTAGCTGAGATCAGCCCATATCCCTTTGGTGGTAGTCAGGATCCTTCTTAGGACTGATTACAGGGTTCAGGGTCTGATAGGAGACAGGGTTAGGTTGGAGACTTGGACCTCTGAACCATTATCAGTACCTCCAAGGTGAGGGATTAGTTAGGACCCCAGTTTAGGGTCAGGTTAGATCCCGGTCCACCTCTTTCCTGTTTCAGCTCATCAAGTCCTCAAGATTAACCCTGAGTTCAGCAGATATCGTGTCAGGTAAATCTATTCTATACTTACATGCTGATGTTGATATACTAGTTGTTGTATAGAGTGTTGTTCCTGTATTAATAGTTTACTGACATTGTATACATATCATTAGACAGCGTGACACCGACTTGATGGAATGGTCTGCGGGCATCTTGTTACGTTTGCAGAGCCCCTGATGTGCCTAAACAGTAGAAATCCCCACAAGTGACCCCATTTTGGAAACTAGACCCCCAAGGAACTTATCCAAATATGTGGTGACCACCTTGAACCCCACGTGCTTCACAGAAGTTTATAATGCAGAGCCGTGACAATAAAAAATCATTTTTTTCCTCAAAAACTGATTTTTTTAACCAGCATTTTTTTATTTTTACAAGGGTAACAGGAGAAATTGGACCCCAAAAGTTGTTGTACAGTTTGTCCTGAGTACACTGGTGCCCCATATGTGGGGGGAACCACTGTTCGGGCACACGTTGGGGCTCGGAAGGGAAGTAGTGATGTTTTGAAATGCCGACTTTGATGGATTGGTCTGCTGGCGTCATCTTACGTTTGCAGAGCCCCTGATGTGCCTAAACAGTAGAAACTCCCCACAAGTTACCCCATTTTGGAAACTAGACCCTGCAAGGAACTTATCTAGATGTGTGGTGAGCACTTTGAACCCCCAAGGGCTACACAGAAGTTTGTAACGCCCGGGCAAGGAAATAAAAAAATCATATTTTTTCCACAAACATGATCTTTTAGACCCCAATTTTTTATTTTCCAAGGGTAACAGGAGAAATTAGACCCCAAACATTGTTGTCCAATTTGTCCTGAGTACGCTGATATCCCATATGTGGGAGAAAACTACTGCATGGGCACACGTCAGGGCTCGGAAGTGAAGTAGTGACTTTTTGAAATGCCGACTTGATGGAATGGTCTGCGGGCATCATGTTACGTTTGCAAAGCACCTGATGGGCATAAACTGTGGAAACCACGCCAAGTGACCCCATTTTGGAAACTAGACCACCCAAGGAACTTATCTAGATGTGTAGTGAGCACTTCGAACCCCCAAGTGCTTCACAGAAGTTTATAACCCAAAGCCATGAAAATAAAAAATCATTTTTTTTCCTCAAAAAATCATTTTTTAGCCCCCTATTTTTTTTTTCACAAGGGTAACAGGAGAAATTGGACCCCAAAAGTTGTTGTCCTGAATATGCTTGTACCCCATATATGGGGGGAACCACTGTTTGGGCACACGTCGGGGCTCGGAAGGGAAGTAGTGACGTTTTGTAATGCCGACTTGATGGAATGGTCTGCGGGCGTCATGTTACGTTTGCAGAGCCCATGATGTGCCTAAACAGTAGAAACCCCCCCAAGTGACCACATTTTGGAAACTAGATCCCCCAAGGAACTCCTCTAGATGTGTGTGAGCACTTTGAATCTCCAAGTTCTTCACAGAAGTTTATAACACAGTGTTAGGGTTCAATTTCCCGCTGCTGCACAAGGGGAGTCTCGAACCCGTCCCGCTGCGGTCTCCCATTCATCTCCGGCCGCAGTGGAGCCTGCTCAGCAGAGACGTCGGTCCAAGCGTCTTGCCCACTCCACTACTGTGCAGTGACTTGCTGCTGCCTTTCCTGGATCTGCTATTATAGCCAGTGCTGGAGCAGACGTCTTTGGGACAAAGTCCTGCATTTTCCATTCTGAGCATGCCCAGAGTGAGATCTCTCATTGGAGATCAGGGGTCACATGTTCAGGTGCTGCAGTGGCTCCTATTGGTCCGCCAGGAAGGTCATGTAGCTACATGTGTTTGTAACAGTTTCTCATTGGTCCTTGTTCCTGGAAGGTCCTGTAGCTGTTGCTATAAAAGGGTAGCATGGCTGGGCCGCCATGCGCTAATATCAACCATTGTATGCTATGCGCCAGTGTGGTCATGTGTATGTGTGGATAGGGACCCGGCTGAAATAAGCCACTAGAATACCGACTTAATCGGTGAGGAATTTGGTATGGAAGCTGGTCAGGGTCGGTGTCCTAGATGCCCTAGATTACCGGCATAACCGGTGAGGAGTTTTGATTGCCGTATTCAGGGTCTGGCGTTCAGACGCCATAGATTGCGGGTGACTCCCGCGAGGACATTAGCACATGATCACGCTTTATGTACGCTTAGCACTTAACTGTGTACCTGAGAGCCTTACAGGACACAGTGCTTTCTTCTCAGTGGCCCTGTGACGTAACAGGGTTCGCTTTCAACGCTAGTCAGCGCCCTAGCGTGTTTTCTTTGCCACTCAGTTGGGTCTAGTGAGTGCACACACATCGCCATATAGCGCTGCGGCTCTCCTTCTAGCGGCTCTGTGGAGTAACAGAGTTCGCACTCATTGCCACAGCGCATTACGGCGTTTATGTTGGCGACTCTGCGGGATAACAGAGTTTGCTTCTCGCGCCATTTTTACTAGCAACAGGCTCCGCTTGCACGGTGGACCCCGGGCTGCGAACGCACCTTTCTACATTATATTTTTGGTGTGTTCCGCAGACCCTTAACACACAGAGCCATGAAAATAAAAAATCATTTTTTTTCCACAAAAATAATATTTTTAGTCCCCAATCTATTTTCCCAAGGGTAACAGGAGAAATTAGACCCCCAACGTTGTTGTGCAATTTTTCCTGAGTACGCTGATACCCCATATGTGGGAGTAAACCACTGTTTGGGCACACGTCGGGGCTTGGAATAAACAGAGCACTGTTAGACTTTTTGAATGCAAAATTTGCAGGAATCAATGGTGACGCCATGTCACATTTGGAGACCCCCTGATGTGCCTAAATAGTGGAAACCCCTCAATTCTATCTCCAACCCTAACCCCAACAAACCCCTAACCACAACCCTAACCCCTACACACCCCTAACCCTAATCCAAACCCTAACCATAACCCTAAACCCAACAACGCCTAACCCTAATCCTAACCATAACCCTAACCACAAGCCTAACCCTAATCCCAACCCTAACCCTAATTCCAACCCTTAACCTAATTCTAACCGTAATCCTAATTTCAACCCTAACTCAAATTTCAACCCTAACCCTCATTCTAACCGTAACCCTAATTCTAACCCTAAACCTAATTCTAATCCTAATGCTAACCCTAACCCTAATGCTAACCCTAACCCTAAGGCTAACCCTAACCCTAGTTCTAACCCTAACCCTAATTCTAACCCTATCCCTAATAGAAAAATAAAAAAAATATATTTTCTTTATTTTATTATTGTCCCTACCTATGGGAGTGATAAAGGAGCATTTATTTACTTTTTTTTATTTTGATCACTGTGAGAGTTTATCACAGTGATTAAAATAAATGTATGGAATCTGCTGGCCGGCGGGCACACTGCGCATGCGCCTGCCATTTTCCAAGATGGCAGCACACATGAAGCATCCCGGAGAGACACCGGGACAGCAACAGGGACATTGCAGGTAATGGGAGAGGTGAGGGGGGATTGGAAAGAGGGGGGAGCGGACCGGAGCGGAGGGGATCAGATAGTGATGGCAGTGACCGATCGCCGCCATCAATCGGTGGCGGCGGCCGATCACCGCCGTCACTCATTGTGGGGGGGTCGGATCTCGGTGTCCAGCCATGGCAGATGCTATTGCAGCATCGGCCATGGCTGGATTGTAATATTTCACCAAATTTCATTGGTGAAATATTACAATTCGCTCTGATTGGCTGTTTCACTTTTAACAGCCAATCAGAGTGATCGTAGCCACGTGGGGGTTAAGCCCCGGTCACCCGACCCGCAGGAACGCGATTTATACCATGATGCCTACGTCGGCGTCATGGGTCAGGATGGCACAGGTTTTCATGACCCCGACGTAGGTGTCATGGGTCGGGAAGGGGTTAATCATTTTGGAGTAGTATCATGTATCCACATTGACAGTGGTAATTTTGGAATGGAACAATATGTGCTTGACAGTTCCATCCATTTTGAAGTGAAACAACATATACTTCATAATTACGATCATTTTGGAGCAGTATGATACATATTTAGTAATCATTGCTATTTTTGAATAGTGCAATTTATGCCTGCCGATAGTGTGTGATTTTTAATTTATCGAATTATACATGCTTGGAGGTGGACTTTTTTTAGTAGAAGAACATTCACTATCGAGTGGAACAATATATGGTTGATAATTGTGGCCATTTTGGAGTGGTATAACATGCACCTACTAACTGTGACCATTTTTGAGTAGCACAGTCTAGGCATGTAATCATTATGTGTTGAGCACATGTGCAACTTGGCATTTCCGAATGCTGAGTCCATCTTTGTCAGGAATCATGCAGATCAGATTAATTTACTTAATTATCTTTTTACAACTGTCCAGCATATAGATCAGTAGCTTACTGAATCTAACACGTGAGGAAGCCGCCTTTTGGTGTTCTCATTTCCATATAATGGTTTTCATATGGGCCAATTCACCTTGGTGACTATACACATGGCACTTTATTGCTAAGTGTTACTACTTATCTCTTTTATGTTGTACTGCTACTGCATTATTTATGTAATATATGTATGTTAATTGCACCTCTTTAAATTATTAAATATTATTTGACTTCACTCTTGCACTCTTGGGGTAGCGTCTATGTATACCTATTTCAGATATCCATTATATTTACCTGGCTCTACTGGTTATCATAATAAATTTCAAAAAATCATAGGAAGCTTTTTCCACTATAAAAATACAAATTTTATTTAGAACATTTTTAAAATACATATACGGATAAAAATATCCAAATGGGGGACAACATTATGCAAAAAAAGCCTACAGAAAACAGGTACAGGTACAGTTGGTAGTGTTCAATAGTGAATATATCCGTATATCATGCTTAAAGCCACATTGACAAACAAGGGGTTATGTATATTTAATGTCTATCACATATACCACAGTGCATAGATTTTTGGGGATATTTTACTTAAAAATCTATGCACTGTGGTATATGTGATAGACATTAAATATACATAACCCCTTGTTTGTCAATGTGGCTTTAAGCATGATATACGGATATATTCACTATTGAACACTACCAACTGTACCTGTACCTGTTTTCTGTAGACTTTTTTTGCATAATGTTGTCCCCCATTTGGATATTTTTATCCGTATATGTATTTTAAAAATGTTCTAAATAAAATTTGTATTTTTATAGTGGAAAAAGCTTCCTATGATTTTTTGAAATTTGTTGATATTTGGAAGCACTATTTTGGATCTAGGCAATAAATTTACTGTGATTTCTTGGTTATCATAATAGTTTTTGGTCTAAGAAACAAGTTCTGGTGTAATGTGCGCATGTTTAAATGTTCTTATTTGTCTTGCCTAGGTTTTTGCATTTGCTACATAAATGAGAAGTTCAACGATTTTTTGTATGTCATTCCTCTTTTTTTAAATTGCATATTTTGTTAGCACTCCATTTATAAAGAGGTGGTGACCACAAAACTGAGATTTATTGATAAACTACAAAAATGTAATAAAATGTGGGAACTACAAAGTTTTGGAGATATCGAAATAGCAATGCTAATCGAATAGAAAGTAGGAACAAGACGTCTCAACCTTTGTTGTATAACCAACGTGTATTGAGAAAATCCTCACTAGTGCAATGTACAATGACTTTGTATAAAAACTTTTTGAAACTGGAGATTTTCCCAATAGCTAACTCTGCAAAGTTGGCTGTACAATAAAATGACAATTGATGCCTGGAAAATGTTTTCCTGGGTGACAAATCTATACATTCTGTTTGGTTTATTTCTTACAGTGTGTTCGGTTTTCTGAAATTTATATATTGCCTTTAAACAATACAATTTAATAAATAAAACTCAAAAGTTTCTTCTACTTACTCTTCACAGTGGTGACATGAGTCATGGTTTACCAAAATGGTCCGGGCAGTTAAGATATAGTGTAAATGAAATATTATAATTTATAACAGGTGGTGCAGCTATGTCCTGAACAAAAGAATAATCTAGAAAACACTTGAGCAGTTTATAGCTACAAAGAGTTATGATCTATATCAGTGCTGAACATGAAATGCATCTCCGGCTTTCATGTTATCATTAATGGTTTCTCATTGAACACAAAAATACCAATGGCAACATTTTTCAGCCTGGGTAGGCTTTCTAAATTGCCTTTGTTATTTAGCAATTATGTTCATTTTCATGGATATGTGTGGGTGTGCTGGAGCAATCTTAAAACATGCTCAATTAAATAAAATGGAATTATCTCTGAAACAAATACTTGAGATCTCAGTTAATACAGTTTTGATTATAAGAATAAGCTTATACTTCAAGGTGAATGGCATGCTACATTATCTGAAATCACAGAGCAGATTTTACAGACTGCTACTTAAGAGCTTGAATATTAGCAATCATAACAAAAACATGAAATCAAAGCGTACACTGTTAACATATTCAGGAAAGCAGCGTAGTATAAAAACAAAATGTAAGCTTATACTATTAGCATTATAAAGGGAATGTTCCTTTAATAAAATTAGAGGAATTGTATAATCTATATTTTGTGTCCTTATTAAAAGTTTACACTGATAGAATTTTTTCTAACCTTATTTTATTGTATGGTTGTGGATAACTCTGTAAGCTGTGAAATGGAGTTTAGAAATCTGCTTTGCATGCACTTAGGCACTTAGACTTAAAGGGAATCTGTCAGAAACACCTTACAAAGGTATGTAAATGTTCAAAAATCCAGTATATTAAAAGAAATATTCAAATAAAAAAGGATTTTCTCATTTGTCATCTAAAAAAAATTAAACAATAAAAATAAAATAGCAACACTACATCCCTAATGGCCTGAATGCAAGAATTCTTGTTTCTAATTTTTTTTTCATTTTGTAAAAGTAATAAAGCTAAAATTAGTAAAACATTAACTCATTGACTCGCAGTATAAAGTTAACATGTCATTATCACAAGCAATAAATGTTGATAACTCAAAATCCAAAAATCACAAAAACTTGTGCAATTGCTTTATTTTTTCATTCCCCCATAAAAAGCATTTCTATACACTATTTAACTCAATAAAGAGTGATTAAGAGTATAGCTATTCACAAGTAACATTCTCGCTATTCAAAAAAAAAGAAAGAAAATGTTACATTAGAGACGTGATGACGACTTTTCTACTCCAGTAGAAACTTCATATTCCAGGCACAGGATTAGGAGCTGCCCCACTCAATAGTGCTGTGATGCTTACAATAGAAGTTGTGCCCATTTCATAGGCAACAGAAAAAAGTCATCCTCAGTCCTATTACATTGACTTTAAAGGGGTTGTCAGGTCCAAATTGATAAGACTGTAGTCACTCAGTGTGACTGCAGACTTATAAATTCCCCCAACGCATGCACTGTGCACTGTGATAATTTGCCGGTTTCTGAGCCGGGACCAGAGGATATGTATATGTAAATAGGTGGCGGGGACCCTCACGTGCCTTCTCTGTCCTAAACACTTTTCACCAGCCCTTCAGTGGCTGGAGTAAAACACAGCCTGTAATGAAACCTTTATAATACTATGATAGCCACTGAAGGGCTGGTGCCAAGAGTGGCATATCAAGGGGGCAGCACCAAGATTGTTTAGATGAGTGATAACACAAACAAACTGCACGCAGTCAGAATACAGGAAGGGAAGCCAGCTAAACTTCTTCCATTTTCCACAGTACTAAGTGAGTGCTGCACTGTTTGGTAGAGTAGAGGCTGTTGTATGCAGCATCACCATTCCAAGAGCAAGCTGCACTGACTAAGCGCACCTCTAACCAGTGCAGGAGGAGGAAGCTGGGCTGACAGCATTGCTGTCTTCTATAACATGTGTCTATGACTACAAAGAAGGACAAAAGTTAGAAAAACTGTAGAAGCTAGAAGTTTAGGGAGAGGAAAATCGGTGACTAAATTTAGTTCAAATCACCAGGGGCAGAACTTTACGTGGAATGGGGCAGAGCCCTGTGTGGAAATGGTTGGAGGCTATCAAGCACAATGTTGAATATAGAAGGTAGTCATTGCCTTATTCAGACAGGAATCTGCCTTTACCATGATTCAGTAGTCTAGGAGACAAGACTGGTGAGTATAGCAATGCCACTGAAGAGTTTTGTTCCTGGTCACAGAATTGTGTCAAATCTGCCCATTTTGTGAATAGCAAATAAAATATTTACATTCTTAAAGTTTAAAGGATATATGTAATTTAAAAAACTTCAGACATGTCATAGAGATATATCAGAAGTTTTGAACAGTGGGAAACTGAGTGCTAAGACCATCACCATTTACTAAATTGAAGAAGCAGAAGTGTGTTCCCCTTTGTTTTTGCTTTGACTTGTTTAAATTGAACGTCATTCTGAGGCTCCATAGTCCATAGGCTTACATTGGTGGAAGTAGTGTAAGGTAGGGACAGGCCTGTAGTCGTGGCCTGAATTACTGCAACATCCATGTCCGATCCTTCCCCTACATGAAACTGTATTCTTCCCTCTGACACACCTGCATCTCCAAGTTCAGCTTCCCTGGGCACTTCCCAGGTGGCGACGGTCCCTCTCTCAGGTGACCCCAGTAATGGAGACACAGTCCAGAATACCTTGAACATACTCTTTACTTAACTCTTCACACGTTACATCCACATTTGGCACATCAGGAGTTTCACTCGTTTCTTTTTCTTGCCTTGCTCTGCTGTCACTTCTGTGCAGAACACGCCCGGACCGGACCGTACTAGACTGCTCCCCAGTTCCTTCCAGTCCTGACCTCTCTATAATGACAATTCCTTCAGAATGTTTCGCCCCAGTACTGAATTCATCAGCCGACTTCTCCCCTAAAAGCATTGGCCCAGGCGGTAAGACGCCACATCTTCTTTCTCTGTACATGCCCACTGTTAGTCTATGCAGTGGCCGTGGGTAATGTGGGCTGCAGTACTTAAACGTTGAATGGCTGCCAGTTGTCTGGGCCTAAGCACATGTGGACACTTGGTCACACTGGCCCCATCTGAACTAATCTAACTAGAACCTTCTCACTACTACCCGGCAGCCCCTCCTACACTTAACCTATGAAAACTTCATATCACTATGCTTAACAAGGCCCACTAGTATGACCCCACCTAGTGGCCCACAACAGAACTACATTTAGCCTAAAGTATGGGAACTATATACTAAAGTGCCCTCCTCTATTAAAAGGATGCACTTCACTTTCCCTAAACTGTACATGTATAAAGAACATCATTAATATATACAATGCAATATTGTACAAGAAGGAACACAAGACATATGCAATTATGTACACATAATTGTAACACAATAAAATATGTGGCAATACCATTGCTAAGTGTGGTAATACATGTTCCAGTGTAGCAGTACCACTAAATATTCATAACAACACAATAGCTAGTTACATAGAAACATTAAGAACACTTAAGGGGCGAGGCGAAACAGCAATACTGCTTCATCCCCTTACAGTATCATCGCCCTACTCAGAAGTCATTGTGTGAAACCGACTTCCAGTTGAAACATAAACCCTTGTGTGACCCACTGATTTGGAACACAATCTGATTGGCTTCGTGCACACGTTCTGACTCATGTCCCTTAGAACAGAAAAGGACTTTCTCACAGAGAGTAGAACTTTCCACAGAGTATAGAACTTTCCTAGTTTTTTTTCATCTTTTATTTTTCTAGTAGTTTTTGCACCTGTTATGTAAATTTGTTATTTCCCTATTTTATACATATTAAGCACTGCATCTTTTTGTCTATTACATCCTAATAGTTTATTAGTAGTGTTGAGCGATAATGCTCGATATCTAAAAATATCGTATCGAAATTGTATCGCCGATAGCACTAAATATCGTCGATATCCGATTTCGATACCGGAAGTCCCATGTAAGTCTATGGGAACAAAAATATTGCAAAAAAAACCCTTTCTTTCGTTGTAAACACAAAATATACACACATAGAATACATATATATATATATATATACATGTCATTGTGACATATATATATATACATATATTTATAGTTTATACACTTCTACATAGTAAAATAGACTCTGATTCAATTGCCGGGTAAAGCCGTGACATACCCCATAGAAGTCGACGGGCTCGGTGCCGAGTACCCCCAAAACCTCTGGCTCTGTGTGACTCAACTTGGGCGTCACGAACAGGATTCTGTAGCTCGCTATAAGCGAGTCCTGTGTGCCTGAATTGAACTGGTTTTGTGCTTGAGAATTGCTAAAATCATCAGAGAATGTATTTGCCATTTTTCCGCCATATCTGCGTCACGACGAGGCACTGGTGAAGAAGAAGGGCGTGCTCTTCATGGGTGTACACTCACTCAGTGACGCGAAAACGATGGCTCTAAATGGTACTGCAATGTAAGATCGTGCCCCACAGCTCTTCAGTTCCGCCACCTCATCCTCCTCAGTGGGCGGAAACTAACACGAAGGTCCCGCCTCCCTACAAAAGAGGGGCCCTCTCCAGATGCTAATGACACATGTGACTTGGCAGAGATGGCTAATGGACACGAGCAGAAGTGTGAAGGGATGGAGCAGTCAGAGCTCTCCCCCACGGAAGCGACCCGATCGCCACGGAACCACCGTTGGGCACCCGGCCTGGAAACCCTCCTACGCTGCAAGAAGCGGAGGATACCCTAAGAGGCCTGGCCCAGCACCGGGAGGAGGTCGCCAGGATGGAAGCCAGCTGGCGTGCCCTAAAAATAAACTTGGAGCGGCGCCAATCCCTCTTACCTGAAGTGTCTGTACCGGAAGGTGAGGCACCCGTTCTAGTAGAGGAGCCCTTGCAATGTGATCCGGTTGACGTTGTCGCAGTGGAGGCACCCGTTCGTGCAAAAAACGCTGCACCGGCAGCACCCCAGATCCCGCTGTCTGCCCCCGTCGCTGAGACAGAAGAAGCGACACCCGTCCTCATGGAGGAGGCCGCGCAGGCACCAGAGCACTACCTGCCTGTACCGGAGCCCCGACTGTCATCTGTTCCAGAGCCGGCTGCTTCCTCCGCAGGTGAGCGCCGCCAGGACTGGGGGGTGCCAGGAGAGCTGCCGCAAACCGGACACTGTAAGCTGGCATTTGATGGTGGAGACATGGAGCAGCTGGTGGAGGAGAATTACAACCGGTGTCAGGAGGAAGAGTGGAGACGTTGGGAGCGGGAAGCAGAGCGACAAAGGGAGCAGCGAGAATCCCAAAAACTTCGCCAACGTCAGCTGGAGAAGGACCGGGCAGATAAGGACCGGATGAGAAAGGATAAAGGAACCCTGAGGGAGCCGCAGCATAAGGGTGCAGTACGGAGCTTTAAATTGAAAGGTGGGTGGGGCTTCATCCAGGAGCCTGGACTTTATTTAGAAGTTTTTGTGAACCGGCGGGACGTGGAGGCTCACCTCCCAGAAGGACACCCGGGGAGGGACCTGTTGCCAGGAGACTTGGTGACTTACACCCGACACTGGGGTTACAATGGATGGTACGCCCTAAATGTTACCAGGTGCGACCCCTACTCCCCAGAGTGTCAGGAACCTGTGAGACCCTCGGAGCCTTCAGCCTCCCACATCCAGGCCTCTGCAAAAGTGCCCACCCCACGCCGTAAATCTCCCCAGCCTCCCTCAGTGGTCTCCTCAGCAGCCCCAGCTATGGACATGATAAGTATAGCTGGCCCGTACCCGGCGCCTGTTAGGCCCCCTGGGGTTCGTTCAGTCCGGGACATAGGGTTCCAGACCCGGAGGGAGATGAAAGAGGTGGCCACACAGACCCAGATAGCGGGTCGCAACTTGACTGTACAGGCCACACGACGTCATCAGGTCCTGGTGGTCCTTGGTGCCTCGGATGTTTGGCAAGCATCAGAAGAGTACCAGGTGGTACCTGGAACACCCCTGCCAAAGAATTATAAATAACCCGGACAGGGTCCCTGTATGTAAATAGTAAAATTGTTTATGTACCCGGACGGGTGAATGTTCATAAAAAAGTTTTTTAATTTAATAAAAAAAAAAAAACACAGTTTTCATTACTTTTATTACATACTCATCCTGCGACGCCATCAATCTCCTGTAAAAAAATGAAAAAAAAAATATATATACCACCTGACCGACGCAGTCCATAGTAACGAGTGTCCCACGACGATCCAGCTCTGCTACATCAGAATGACAGGCAGAGCCTGTCATCCCGGCGCAGCACAGCTGATTACCTACTTCCCCGGCGGTGACGTCATCGGACTGACTGCTTTACGGCCGGGATTACCCAGCAGTCACTGCAGTTATCGCGAAAAACTGCATGTGACCGCCAGGGAGAAGATAATGGCGGCCATCAAGCAGTCCAGGACGTGACCGCCGGAGATCTTCTGCCAGGTAAGTGCCGCTGACTCCTGACAGACCTGACCGACAGACACTCACAGTGACAGTGACAAATCCGATTCCGGTATTCGATAAGACGAAAATATCAAAACGAATTATCGAAAGGCCGATAGAGCTAATATCGGCCGATATCCGATATTTGCAGTATCGTATCGCTCAACACTATTTATTAGCTTTGCCTTTTTCTAAAGAACGTATCTCTATAAAGACTAAATGGTAGATTTGCATGTGACCCGTGAATGAATAGCGGGCAGTGAGTACATTGTGTGCATGGCATTGGGGCTGACCACTCTTTTTGTAAGTGGTGGCCACATTGAGCATCTTGGGGGTTTGGACTGGTTGGGAGTAAGTGCTCTGTTGAATTTGTAGCCTAACTTAGGGTCGAGTATGAAATTGAGTTTTACGGTGACGTGGACTCCACATGTAAGTGTGGCCCTCACTGTAATGTAAGGAGTACAGTTCATTTAGTGTCTTGTGCTTGGGTGCGATGAAAACACAGGAGTCACAGGTTTGATATAGAAGGTCTTGTATTACTTCATACAAGTGGCAATAATAGTCACACAGTTTGCAGATACAAAAGCAGGAGACACAGCAGGCCAGAGTAACTTAAGCTCAGCAATCACTCTCCACAACAGGTTCAGGATCTCTTCTCTGTTACCATAAGTCCATGCAAACGTGGATTTATCAAATAGCAAGGTTCCAAAGTCCACGAGTGTTCCAAAGTTCCACAATAGGAAATAACTGGAGTACAAGGTCCAAGGCTTCCAGGAGTCAGGTCACAGGTACACTGCAGGCTTGATTCTGAAGCACTGATTGCTCAGCTGTGGCTGCTTAAGAAGCAAGAGGGAGAGAATCAGGGCGGGAACATGCAAGCTGGAAACTCCATATTGACTGAGGGCAAGACAGCTGCAGCAAGACAGAAAGTAAAATGGCTGACGGAAAAACTGAGTTTCAGGAACATGTACACAGAACCTTACATTACTCCCCCCTTAGGGACAACCTCCGGATGACCTCAGACCAGGCTTGTGTGGGTACCTCTGATGAAACTGACGGAGCAAGCGAGGAGCATTAACGTTATTGACTGGTTCCCATGAGTTGTCCTCCACTGGGTAGCCCTGCCATTTAATCAAATATTGTAACTGATTTCTATACAACCTGGAATCCAGAATCCTTTCCACCACAAATTCTTCCTGACCATCGACTATCACTGGGTCAGGGCAAGGAGAAGAACGTCCAGGAAACGTATTGGGTGTCGCAGCCTTTAGTAGAGATACATGAAAGACAGGGTGGATTCTCATAGTTCTGGGCAGTTGAAGACGACAAGCGACAGCACTTATAATTTTACTGATTTTATAAGGTCCAATGTATTTATGTCCCAACTTAGATGATGGAATTCTTAACTTAAGATTTCTGGTTGACAGCCAGACCAGGTCTCCTACCTTGAAAGCTGGTGCAGGTTTACGAAATTTATCTGCGGCTTTCTTGTACCTTTCCTGAGCCAATTCCAGATTTCCCTTTAGAAGATCCATATTCTTTTGTAAAGACGTGATTCTTTCAGTCACTGCTGGCAAAGGCGTTTCTATGGGAAATCGAGGAAGAATATTAGGATGATAACCTAAATTGGAGTAAAAAGGAGACTGCTTAGTGGAGGCGCTCTGAGAGTTGTTATAAGAGAACTCAGTCAGTGGAAGTAGATCCACCCAATCATCCTGTAGGTGGCAGATAAAGCAGCGAAGATACTGCTCCAGGGTCTGATTGGTTCGTTCCGTCTGTCCATTAGTCTGAGGATGAAAAGCAGAAGAAAGGTTCACTTTAATGTCCAATGCTGCACAGAAATTTTGCCAAAACCTTGAAGTGAATTGCACCCCTCGATCCGAAATAACCTCATCTGGTACTCCATGTAAGCGAAACACATTTTTAATCATCAAATCTGATGTCTGTCTTGCAGTGGGTAAGCCGACACAAGGGATAAAATGAGCTGCTTTTGTTAAACGATCAACCACCACTAGAAAGGTGTTCTTCCCTTGAGAGGTTGGTAACTCCACAATGAAGTCCATAGAAATGGATCCCCACGGGCGGGACGGGGTGGGAAGAGGTTGCAACAGACCAGTTGGTGAGGAGCGAGGTGTTTTGCATCTTGCACAGACTTCACATGAAGTGACATAGTTTAAAACATCCTTCCTGCAAGTGGGCCACAAAAAGAAACGAGAAAGAAATTCCTGTGTCTTTAGAATTCCTCTATGCCCAGCTATCTTGGAATCGTGAATGAGTTGCAATACTCTTAATCTGACTGTTTCAGGAATATACAGACGTTGTCCCTGAATCCACACACCATTCTTAAAGACAAGACTTACGTCCCTTGGGGGTTGTGCCAAAAAGGAATCCGCATGGTATGCTTCCTTGATGTCTTTAAGTAGGTCTTGATTATGAATCACTCCCAGGAATCTAGAGTCAGGAAGAATAGTCTTAGGAGGAGTAAGTGGACGTGTCTCTGCTGAATAAATCCTAGAGAGTGCATCAGCCTTTCCATTGCGCGATCCTGGTCTATAAGAAATGATAAAATTAAATTGGTTTAAGAAAAGATTCCAGCGAGCCTGGCGAGGAGTCAGGCACTTAGCCGACCTGATAAATTCAAGGTTACGATGGTCTGTCAGGACGACTATTTGCTGTGCAGCTCCCTGAAGAAGGTGTCTCCATTCTTTGAAGGCGGCAATAATGGCCAACAACTCTCTATTGCCCACATCGTAGTTCCTCGCAGCCGAAGACAACTGCTGGGAAAAGAAGCACAGGGATGCAAGACATTCTTCTCACCTGTTCTCTGAGAGAGTATAGCTCCAACGGCACAGTCTGAAGCATCCACCTCTATTATAAGGCAAGTTCGGGGTTGGGATGTACTAGATAGTTGCAGTGGTAAATTTATCTTTTAGACGGGAAAATGCTTCCTGGGCTTGGGGAGTCCAGGAGAACCTAGACTCTTTCCGGGTAAGTTGGGTGATAGGTGACACTACCTCAGAGAAATTCTAATGAAACGTCTATAGAAGTTGGCAAACCCGATGAAGCACTGCACCTCCTTCACATTTCTAGGACTTGGCCAATCCTTGATGGCTTGGGTCTTGCTTCCATCCATACTAATTCCTTGTGTAGACAGTACAAACCCCAGAAATTGAATTTCGGTCCTATGGAATTCACACTTTTCAAGTTTGATGTAAAGATGATTTTGTCTTAGACGTTCCAAGACCATTCTCACATGTCCATGATGTTCCTCTGTGGAGTTAGAAAAAATTAGAATATCATCCAAATAATCACCACGAATGTATCTAGGAGATCCCTGAAGATGTCATTCACCAAGTGTTGGAAAGTGGCTGGGGCGGTACTCAGACCAAAAGGCATAACTAGATATTCAAAGTGTCCATAGCGTGACCTGAATGCAGTCTTCCATTCATCCCCAGGTCTAATACGGACTAAGTTATAGGCCCCACGGAGATCTAGTTTAGAGAAAATTTTGGCATGTCGCACTCTCTCCAATAACTCAGGGATTAAAGGCAATGGATAACGGTTTCTAATAGTAACCTTATTGAGTTCCCTATAGTCTACGCAGGGTCTCAGAGATCCATCTTTCTTCTTTACAAAGAAGATGGGTGCACCTGCAGGAGATGAAGAGGGGCGTATGAAGCCCTTGGCTAGATTTTCGTCTATTGATCCTTTAAAGCCTTTAGCTCGGGCCCCGCCAGGGGTAGATCTTACCAAAAGGTATCTCTGCTCCAGGCAATAATTCAATTGGACAATCATATGGACGGTGAGGGGGAAGCTGGTCAGCGTTCTTCTTGTCACATAAATCCACATAGTCCTGGTATACAGCTGGTAGTTCAGGGACTGACATGGTTCCTTTAGGAACAGAGCAAGCTGAAACTTTTGGACTTATCTGTTTCTCTGGAAAGTGTAATTCCTTGGTCTCCCAGTTAATGGTAGGATTCTGAGCCTGCAGCCATGGTAGCCCTAGAATAATGGGAAAGTGGGGAGAAGAGATAAGCATAAAGGACAGTTTCTCTTGATGATCTTTACCCATAAGAACCCTCAAAGGCTCTGTTTCCTGATCCACTGGTCCAGAGGTCAGCAGGGAGCCATCCACAGTTTCCATCTGTACTGGAGTAGCCTTCTTCACTGAACGTATCCCCTGTTTCAGAGCAAAGGAGACATCCATAAAATTTCCACTTGCCCCTGAGTCGATCATAGCAGAGCTAGACACCCAAGCTGAGTCAACCCAGAGTTTGATGGAAAGAAAGCAATGAGAATTGTTTTTCTTACAACTCAGCTGGGACACCGCTGAGGAAACTTGAAAAATTGCAGCGTTTACACAGTCAATGTCCTCAGAAGTAACGGAGTTTAAGTCCGAGAAATCAAGATCTGTTGCTGCAGATCTCTCTGGAGCCTGAGGCTCGGACCTGACAGATCCCCTCTCGCAACACTCACAGTGAATGAGTGCTGCAGTAGTCTTACGAGAACGGCTGGGGCAGTTTATAATGAAGTGCCCTGACTTACCACAATAGAAACATAGATTCTCCTTAAAACGATGTTCCTTGCGTGCATCACTAACCCATCGTTGTAAAGAGTCTACCTGCATGGGTTCAGGTTCAGGTTCCCGTGTGATCCTACTCAAAGGTTCCTTAGCTGGAGAGGAAGGTAGGAAAAGGTTAGTGCGATTGCTTTCGAACCATCTCTCTTGCCTGCGTTCAGTCAGACGAGTATCAATACGGATGCAGTAGTTAATAAAGTCACCTAACGCAGTGGGAGGGTCGGCACGAGCAAGTTCATCCTTAATCAGTGGAGATAACCCTTTTCGAAAAATAGATTTTTTGGCGGAACTGTCCCAGGTGGTATCAAGGGCCCATCTCCTGAAATCGAAGGCATATTCAGCTACCGAGTGCTTACCTTGGCGCAAAGCTAACATGGCTGCTTCAGCTGTTGCACCTCGATTGGGGTCATCAAACACCTGTCCCATGGCTGAAATGAAAGCATCAAGATGATCCAAACATTCATCCTCAGTCTCAATCAGAGGGTTTGCCCACATCAAAGCCTTGTTGGTAAGCAACATAATTATAGTAAGCACTTTAGATCGTTCAGTGGGAAATTGTGAAGCATGTGCAGAAAAAAAAAGATTGCATTGATTAATAAATCCCCTGAATTTCTCACGTTCACCGCCAAAACGAAAAGGGGGCAACTTGGGAATCCCAGAACTCGGGGCTACGGCAGGAGCCTGGACTCGCTTCTCTAGAACCTCAATCCTGGCTCGCAAATCCTGGGCAGTCTGTCCAAACACTTGCAAATTGTGATTAGTGAGGTCCTGTAGGTTTGTAAAACGGGTTTTTATAGTCTGCAAATCTGCAAGGATATTATCAGTCACTCCGCAAAGTTCCTTTATGCGGGCCTCCATTTTCCAGATCTTTTAAGACAGGAGTACTGGAAGGAGAGGAGAAAAAAAAACAATAGTGTTTACCTGTGGTAACACTGCAGAGAGAAAAAAAAATTAAGGGAACTGCTCACCTGGAATGGTTGTGAGAAGTCACAACCACTATCATCACAGAAAGTTCAACCGGACATCTGATATCCACAGTTACAGCAGACACAAAAGAGGAAAGAAAAAAAAAAACAATAGTGTTTACCTGTGGTAACACTGCAGAAAAAAAAACTTAAGGGAATTCCTCACCTGGAATGGTTATGAGAAGTCACAACCACTGTCATCACAGAAAGTACAACCGGACATCTGATATCCAAAGTTACAGCAGACACAGCCTTTCCAGACCCAGCAGACACTAACGTTTGGCTTCAGAATCTTGTAATGTAAGGAGTACAGTTCATATAGTGTCTTGTGCTTGGGTGCGATGAAAACACAGGAGTCACAGGTTTGATATAGAAGGTCTTGTATTACTTCATACAAGTGGCAATAATAGTCACACAGTTTGCAGATACAAAAGCAGGAGACACAGCAGGCCAGAGTAACTTAAGCTCAGCAATCACTCTCCACAACAGGTTCAGGATCTCTTCTCTGTTACCATAAGTCCATGCAAACGTGAATTTATCAAATAGCAAGGTTCCAAAGTCCACGAGTGTTCCAAAGTTCCACAATAGGAAATAACTGGAGTACAAGGTCCAAGGCTTCCAGGAGTCAGGTCACAGGTACACTGCAGGCTTGATTCTGAAGCACTGATTGCTCAGCTGTGGCTGCTTAAGAAACAAGAGGGAGAGAATCAGGGCGTGAACATGCAAGCTGGAAACTCCATATTGACTGAGGGCAAGACAGCTGCAGCAAGACAGAAAGTAAAATGGCTGACGGAAAAACTGAGTTTCAGGAACATGTACACAGAACCTTACACTCACATTGACTGAAGATTAAAATTGCAAAATGCTCATTCATTGGGTGAAATGATCTTTTGTGCAGAGTAAAATATCATCTATCAGAATTCAAACTGCCAAGAACCAAGGCAGTCCAAGCTTAGTGAACGATTTTTTACAGATTGCTCAGTATGCAATGTTTATTGCGGTCTGTGTCAACAGGCTACTAAATGACAGCTGACTGGTAAAAGTTTACCGATTGCCAAAAATTTAGTACTGCCAATTGCTTCAAATAAAGCCCTTAATGCTTAGGGCAGCATGAGGTGTGAATTTTACCCCGGTCATAGATATGTCTGCATGTTGTATGCTTCTACTTTAAATGTTGACATTGACAAATTTACCTGGAGAAGTTTACTATCCACTAGGTTTGCATACATTTAACAGTGTCAGAACAGCGAACACATCATCGACTGAATTCAACAGCGATTTATATAACAGCTGGAGCTACTTTAATAAGTATGTACTATGCAAATAACTCTGTCTTAGGCATATTGCCTCCAGCATAACTATATTTTACATAAATATCCGATATGACTGTGAATGTTTTAATAAATCTATCCCTGCAGTAAAATATGTGAGTTTTTGCCAATTTACAAATAACACTGACAAATAATTTGTTGGCTATGAATATTAGTTATTTTATACAGTATTAACTTGATACAGGATAAATTTTAATGCAGCAATTTAAAGAGGCATAATATTCTTTAACCATTCATTTCATGTCACATTTATGTAGATTTTTTAAAATGGTAGAAAATTATTTAAATGTACAATGTACATATAGAAATGTTGATTTGGTGTCATAATCCTAATTGTGCTATAGGTATCTGAGGCTGTAACATATAGCAGTAGTGATTATGAAAATTAAATCTTTAGGGAGAATGAGTAACGCACTAGAGGTAATATATTACACTTACGTGTGGATGTTAACTCTGGACTACATTAGCGTGGATGTTAAAAGAACAATAAACACAGAAAAAGCAAAAATAATCAAAACTATCCCAGCAATACCCCCGATAAGCTGCATCTTGATCCAATTTTTCTTTTATCACAAAACTGAGAAACATATAAAGAAAATATCTTTGTCTCAGGAAATCAACCATGTCCTCCCTCCTTTGTCCTCTATGTGCCTATAAGATAATTGGCTGCAAAACAAGTTTCACATTCTGGAGCAGGACAAAATGATGGTATGCCATGCCCCTGATTAAGACTGGAATTGACTTCAGTCAACCATCCACCAAAAATGGAATTAATCAGCTTTTATCTGAAGGATTTTTACAAGACTGTTTAAATGAAAACTGCCATTAGCAATACTTCTGCGTGAGCAGAGGCAGTAAAGGATACGGCATTATAAAATTTTAAAAAGGTAAGCTCCAGAATGGACCAGAGTAAGGCCAGGTAGATGTTGTCTATCTGTACTTTTCTTAGGTGTTTGATACAGTGCAACATAAAAGGTTGGTCTGTAAAATGAGAACAATGGGACTAGAGGCAAATAAGTATAATTGAGTTAAAGGACACCTGCCTTGTTCCCAAAAAGTATTAAAGGGGTTGTCCAGTCAAAACTGATAAGTTTGCAGTCACTCTGTATGTCTGCAGACTTATGAATCCCCCCAGCGCATGCACTGTGCAGTGCAGGGATTCGCCTATTTCAGACACGGGAACAGAGAGTATGTACAGTCATGGCCAAAAGTTTTGAGAATGACACAAATATTAATTTTTACAAAGTCTACTGCTTCACTTTTTCTAACGGCAATTTGCATATACTCCAGAATGTTATAAAGAGTGATCAGCTTAACAGCAATTACTTGCAAAGTCAATATTTGGCTAGAAAATGAACTTTATCACCCAAAACACATTTCAACATCATTGCAGCCCTGCCTTAAAAGGACCAGCTAACCTCTTTTCAGTGATTGCTCCATTAACACAGGTGTGGGTGTTAATGAGGACATGGCTGGAGATCAATCTGTCATGATTAAGTAAGAATGAACCACTGGACACTTTTAAAAAGGGGCTGGTGCTTGGCATCATGTTTTCTTCTGTTAACCCTGGTTACTCTAAAGAAAACGTGCAGTCATCATTGCAATGCACAAAAGGCCTAAAGGGAAGAGTATCGCAGCTAGAAAGATTGCACCTCAGTCAACAATCTATCGCATCATCAAGAACTTCAAGGAGAGAGGTTCCATTGTTGCCAAAAAGGCTCCAGGCCCCCAAGAAAGACCAGCAATGCCAGGAACGTCTCTTTAAAATGTTTCAGCTGCGGGATCGGGCTACCAGCAGTGCAGAGCTTGCTCAGGAATGGCAGCAGGGAGGTGTGAGTGCATCTGCCGCACTGTGAGGCGGAGACTTTGGAGCAAGCCTGGTCTCAAGGAGGGCAGCAAAGAAGCCACTTCTCTCCAGAAAAAACATCATGGACAGACTGATATTCTGCAAAAGGTACAGGCAGTGGACTGCTGAGGACTGGGGTAAAATTTTTTTTCTCTGATGAATCCCTTTTCGATTGTTTGGGACATCAGGAAAACACCTCATTCGGAGAAGACAAGTTGGGGCGTACCCCCAGTCTTTTCTAATGGC
>JARQOD010000002.1:177820576-177968423 GCA_033576555.1 Oophaga sylvatica
TGTAAGTTTAGTCGTTCATATAGGTCTTGTGTTTGGGTGCGATAAAAATACTTGAGCACAGGTTGATAAAGAAAGTCTTGTATTGCTTCATACAAATTGGCAAAAAAAAACAGGTTGCAAACACAGAAGCAGGAGACACGCGGCCCCAGGAAATCAAAGTCAGCAAAAAACTCTCCCAACAGATTCGATCTTTTTCTTGTTACCGAAAGTCCATGAAAAGTAGGGCTCTCAAGAGCAGAGTTCAGATCCACAAGTGCTTCAGATTTCCTCAGTGGAAATGGCTGGGTACAAGGTCCAAGCTTCAGGGTCAAAAACCCAGGTTCATGGGGCTAGCTAAAGCACGTGCTCAGCTGGGGCTGTTTAAAAAGCAAACGGAGAGAATAGGGCGGGAAATGAAAAGCTGGAAAACTCCATTTTGATGGGGGGCAAGATAGCAGCAGCAAAAAGAAAAGCAAAATGGCCGACGAAAAAACTGATTTTCAGAAACAGATACACAAAACCCTTTTCAAACTCCCCAGGACACAGTAAAAATTTTGAAATTTGAATCTCTGACTTTTGCTATATCAACATCCTTTCAGGAAAATCCAATGTTAACATAGGAAAAATTTGAGTGGTCTGCGTGTAGAAATGCCCTGAAGGGGAAAGATGAACCGCCAGTGTTATGAATGTGCTAAGGGTTTCTGAGCAGAGGCTCCCTCTGGGGTTCAGACAGTACTGAACCTTTCAGCGAGGAGTGGCAATCTGGGATCCGGATTGGTCTGATAAAAGGGGAGGTTCCCTCCCATGATGGTTGCGGTGTAAATTGTTCTTTCTCAATTGTGGTTCCCTGGTTCTTTTGGGAAAGTTTGCGGAGCCTTGCCGCTCTCCTGCTTTCGAAAAGATTTTTTTTGCTTTTCTTTTTGTGTTGCTTTTTGCATTGTTTTCTGCCTTTTTTGGAGGTCAGCCAGGTCCCTCTGGGGCCTGGCTCCCACGTTTATCTGCAGCCATGTTCTTTGTTTTGCTTTTTCCTGTTTTTTCAGCGGGGCGGGGTTTTTTTTTCACATGGATCTGTTTAGGGGTGGCGAGTCGTGTGATTCAGTTTTTTGTAATCAGAATT
This sequence comes from Oophaga sylvatica, assembly GCA_033576555.1. NCBI lineage: Eukaryota > Metazoa > Chordata > Amphibia > Anura > Dendrobatidae > Oophaga > Oophaga sylvatica. The sequence continues at coordinate 177,821,673 of JARQOD010000002.1, forward strand.
GTGGATTTTTTTTTAGGGTTTTTGGGGTTTAGAAAGTAATCTCTCCGTCATCCCATTTAGTAGTTGTTTGGCCCCAGCGTTTGCTCAGTTATTTTTTGCCATGTTTGTATTTTCATCTTGTCTAACCGCCATTATATGTTTGGGGGCTTCCTATTTTCTTTGGGGATCTGCTCCGGGGCAGATAGCTTTCATCTTTCTGTCTTTACAGTCATGGCCAAAAGTTTTGAGAATGACACAAATATTAATTTTTACAAAGTCTACTGCTTCACTTTTTCTAATGGCAATTTGCATATACTCCAGAATGTTATAAAGAGTGATCAGCTTAACAGCAATTACTTGCAAAGTCAATATTTGGCTAGAAAATGAACTTTATCCCCCAAAACACATTTCAACATCATTGCAGCCCTGCCTTAAAAAGACCAGCTAACCTCTTTTCAGTGATTGCTCCATTAACACAGGTGTGGGTGTTGATGAGGACATGGCTGGAGATCAATCTATCATGATTAAGTAAGAATGACACCACTGGACACTTTAAAAGGAGGCTGGTGCTTGGCATCATTGTTTCTCTTCTGCTAACCATGGTTATCTCTAAAGAAACACGTGCAGTCATCATTGCAATGCACAAAAATGGCCTAACAGGAAGAGTATCGTAGCTAGAAAGATTGCACCTCAGTCAACAATCTATCGCAACATCAAGAACTTCAAGGAGAGAGGTTCCATTGTTGCCAAAAAGGCTCCAGGGCACCCAAGAAAGACCAGCAAACGCCAGGACCGTCTCTTAACAGTGTTTCAGCTGCGGGATCAGGCTACCAGCAGTGCAGAACTTGCTCAGGAATGGCAGCAGGCAGGTGTGAGTGCATCTGCACGCACTGTGAGGCGGAGACTCTTGGAGCAAGGCCTGGTCTCAAGGAGGGCAGCAAAGAAGCCACTTCTCTCCAGAAAAAACATCATGGACAGACTGATATTCTGCAAAAGGTACAGGCAGTGGCCTGCTGAGGACTGGGGTAAAGTTATTTTCTCTGATGAATCCCCTTTTCGATTGTTTGGGACATCAGGAAAACGCCTCATTCGGAGAAGACAAGGTGAGCGCTACCACCAGTCTTGTCTCATGCCAACTGTTAAGCATCCTGAAACCATTCATGTGTGGGGTTGCTTCTCAGCCAAGGGAATCGGCTCTCTCACAGTCTTGCCTAAAAACACAGCCATGAATAAAGAATGGTACCAGAATGTCCTCCAAGAGCAACTTTTCCCAACCCTCCAAGAGCAGTTTGGCGATCAACAATGCCTTTTCCAGCATGATGGAGCACCTTGCCATAAAGCAAAGGTGATAACTAAATGGCTCAGGGAACAAAACATAGAGATTTTGGGTCCATGGCCTGGAAACTCCCCAGATCTTAATCCCATTGAGAACTTGTTGTCAATCATCAAGAGACGGGTGGACAAACAAAAACCTAAAAATTCTGACAAAATGAAAGCATTGATTGTGCAAGAATGGACTGCTGTCAGTCAGGATTTGGTCCAGAAGTTGATTGAGAGCATGCCAGGAAGAATTGCAGAGGTCCTGAAGAAGAAGGGTCAGCACTGCAAATATTGACTTGCTGCATTAACTCATTCTAACTGTCAATATAAGCTTTTGTTACTCATATGTTTGCAATTATTATATTTCTGTCTGTGATAAAAAACATCTGTCAAACACACATAAAAACCAGAGGACAGCAGATCATGTGAAAATATAATATTTGTGTCATTCTCAAAACTTTTGGCCATGACTGTAGGTGTAGTTATCTCTCAGGCTGTGATGAGGCGTCAAGGATCAACGTAGGAACGCTCCACGGCTACCTCTAGTTGTGTCGTTAATTTAGGAATCTGCAACCCATCAGTTACCAACATCTCAGGTGTTCGGCTGTTGTTCCTGTCCTCCTCAGCTACCGAAACATAACAATATCACAGGCCATAACTGAAAACTATATGGTACTCACAGAAGGGAAAAATAGTGTGGAAAGAAAAAAAGTTGTCAGAGATTTTTTTTTTCTGTCTGTTGCATTTTTTCCCTCTTTTTCTCTGGGTGCTGAGGAGGATTTTTTTTTTCTCTCAATGGAGTTTGCACAGTTGTCTGGCCGTGTGGATCAGCTTGCCACTGAGGTTCGGAGTATTGCTATCTATCTTGCTGGGTTGCCGGTTGTGGAACCTAGGATTCCCATGCCAGATTTGTTTTTGGGGGATCGGGCTAAATTTCTGAATTTCAAAAATAACTGTAAGTTGTTTTTTGCCTTAAAGCCTAAGTCCTCAAGTAACGCAGCACAGCAGGTTCAAATTGTCATCTCTCTCCTGCGCGGAGATCCTCAGGATTGGGCTTTTTCCCTGACACCTGGGGATCCTGTTTTGAATGATGTTGATGCATTTTTTCTGGCTCTGGGGTTATTGTACGATGAACCTAATGTCACTGATCAAGCTGAAAAAGCCTTGTTGGCATTAAATCAGGGTCTTGAAGACGCTGAGTTGTACTGTCAGAAATTCCGAAAGTGGGCAGTCCTGACAAAATGGAATGATGATGCTTTGGCAGCCCTTTTTCGGAAGGGGCTGTCAGAGAATGTAAAGGATGTTATGGTGGGATTCCCTGCTCCCTCTGGTCTCAATGATTCTATGTCATTGGCTATTCAAATTGACAGACGTTTGCGTGAGCGCAGAGGTATGCGTGAGATTGTGTTGCCTTGTGAGCCAGCTTCTGAGCCCATGTAGTGTGATAGAGTGACTTCTGGGACACAGCGTCATGAGTTTTGAAAGCGCAATGGGTTATGTTTCTACTGTGGTGATGCCTCTCATGCTATTTCAGTCTGCCCTAAGCGGGGAAGACGTTTTGCACGCTCAGTTGTCTTGGGTAGTGTTCAGACTAAATTTCTGTTGACTGTTACCCTGATTTGCTCCCTGTCCACATTTTCTGCTCAGGCTTTTGTTGATTCAGGAGCTGCTATTAACCTGATGGATTTTGACTTTGCCAAACATTGTGGCTTTCCCATGATACCCCTGCGGAAGTCTATTCCCCTACTGGGCATTGATTCTACCCTTTGGCAGAGAATAAACCCCAGTTTTCTACTCAGGTGATAATGAGGGTTGAACCAGATCATCAAGAGAGCTGCAAATTTCTGGTGCTGTATAATCTGCATGACATTATTGTACTAGGTTTCCCTTGGTTACAGTCTCATAATCCTGTTTTGGATTGGAAATCTGTGTCTGTGACCAGTTAGGGCTGCCAATGTGTTAATGCCAGAAGAAAAGGTAGCACACTGTAGCGCTATAGCTTGCAAACACGAAATATGAAAAATATGAAAAATGAATTACATCATTACCTTAGAAATATGAAAAATTGAGAAGTCTTAGCGCATAAGATGGCCAAATTATGTGAGCCTGATAGCCACGTCAAGGCTCTTCTCGTATATCAGGTCCCTAACTAATGCCTATCCTCGCTTTAGAAAAGTCTGTCTGCATGGGAACCTATGAATCCTCTTTTCAGACTAAAATCTACATCTCTGTGGAGGGGTGATGAACCTGCTGTAATTAAAAGGCCTGTGACCACCAGGTGGAGTGCTCAGGCAGAAGGTAAATGAATACATATCAAAAAACTGACCGGCACATCCAAACTTAGATTCAGTGTGAACAGGTGCTAAACCTAGAGTCACCAACTCATATACATACAAGAAGAAAAGGTAGCACACTGTAGCGCTATAGCTTGCAAACACGAAATATGAAAAATATGAAAAATGAATTACATCATTACCTTAGAAATATGAAAAATTGAGAAGTCTTAGCGCATAAGATGGCCAAATTATGTGAGCCTGATAGCCACGTCAAGGCTCTTCTCGTATATCAGGTCCCTAACTAATGCCTATCCTCGCTTTAGAAAAGTCTGTCTGCATGGGAACCTATGAATCCTCTTTTCAGACTAAAATCTACATCTCTGTGAAGGGGTGATGAACCTGCTGTAATTAAAAGGCCTGTGACCACCAGTGGAGTGCTCAGGCAGAAGGTAAATGAATACATATCAAAAAACTGACCGGCACATCCAAACTTAGATTCAGTGTGAACAGGTGCTAAACCTAGAGTCACCAACTCATATACATACAAGAAGAAAAGGTAGCACACTGTAGTGCTATAGCTTGCAAACACGAAATATGAAAAATATGAAAAATGAATTACATCATTACCTTAGAAATATGAAAAATTGAGAAGTCTTAGCGCATAAGATGGCCAAATTATGTGAGCCTGATAGCCACGTCAAGGCTCTTCTCGTATATCAGGTCCCTAACTAATGCCTATCCTCGCTTTAGAAAAGTCTGTCTGCATGGGAACCTATGAATCCTCTTTTCAGACTAAAATCTACATCTCTGTGGAGGGGTGATGAACCTGCTGTAATTAAAAGGCCTGTGACCACCAGGTGGAGTGCTCAGGCAGAAGGTAAATGAATACATATCAAAAAACTGACCGGCACATCCAAACTTAGATTCAGTGTGAACAGGTGCTAAACCTAGAGTCACCAACTCATATACATACAAGAAGAAAAGGTAGCACACTGTAGCGCTATAGCTTGCAAACACGAAATATGAAAAATATGAAAAATGAATTACATCATTACCTTAGAAATATGAAAAATTGACAAGTCTTAGCGCATAAGATGGCCAAATTATGTGAGCCTGATAGCCACGTCAAGGCTCTTCTCGTATATCAGGTCCCTAACTAATGCCTATCCTCGCTTTAGAAAAGTCTGTCTGCATGGGAACCTATGAATCCTCTTTTCAGACTAAAATCTACATCTCTGTGGAGGAGTGATGAACCTGCTGTAATTAAAAGGCCTGTGACCACCAGGTGGAGTGCTCAGGCAGAAGGTAAATGAATACATATCAAAAAACTGACCGGCACATCCAAACTTAGATTCAGTGTGAACAGGTGCTAAACCTAGAGTCACCAACTCATATACATACAAGAAGAAAAGGTAGCACACTGTAGCGCTATAGCTTGCAAACACGAAATATGAAAAATATGAAAAATGAATTACATCATTACCTTAGAAATATGAAAAATTGAGAAGTCTTAGCGCATAAGATGGCCAAATTATGTGAGCCTGATAGCCACGTCAAGGCTCTTCTCGTATATCAGGTCCCTAACTAATGCCTATCCTCGCTTTAGAAAAGTCTGTCTGCATGGGAACCTATGAATCCTCTTTTCAGACTAAAATCTACATCTCTGTGGAGGGGTGATGAACCTGCTGTAATTAAAAGGCCTGTGACCACCAGGTGCACCTGTTCACACTGAATCTAAGTTTGGATGTGCCGGTCAGTTTTTTGATATGTATTCATTTACCTTCTGCCTGAGCACTCCACCTGGTGGTCACAGGCCTTTTAATTACAGCAGGTTCATCACCCCTCCACAGAGATGTAGATTTTAGTCTGAAAAGAGGATTCATAGGTTCCCATGCAGACAGACTTTTCTAAAGCGAGGATAGGCATTAGTTAGGGACCTGATATACGAGAAGAGCCTTGACGTGGCTATCAGGCTCACATAATTTGGCCATCTTATGCGCTAAGACTTCTCAATTTTTCATATTTCTAAGGTAATGATGTAATTCATTTTTCATATTTTTCATATTTCGTGTTTGCAAGCTATAGCGCTACAGTGTGCTACCTTTTCTTCTTGTATGTATATGAGTTGGTGACTCTAGGTTTAGCACCTGTTCACACTGAATCTAAGTTTGGATGTGCCGGTCAGTTTTTTTAAATGTGTTAATGCCGACACTCCTGTTTTTTCTGCCTCTCCCAAGTCTCAGGATGTTCCTGACTTTTTCACTGATTTTTCTGATGTATTTAGTGAAAGTAAATCTGCATCTTTGCCCCCTCACAGGAGCTACGATTGCGCTATTGAATTAGTGCCTGGTGGTAAATTTCCTAAAGGTCGCCTTTTTAACTTGTCTGTACCTGAACACGATGCTATGCGATCTTATATCAAGGAGTCATTGGAAAAGGGTCATATCAGACCATCCTCTTCAACCTTGGGTGCCGGTTTTTTCTTTGTGGCCAAAAAGGATGGTTCATTGAGGCCGTGTATTGATTATCGTCTCTTGAATAAAATCACTGTGAAGTATCAATATCCGTTACTCTTGATTTCTGACCTGTTTTCCTGGGTGAAAGGTGCTAGTTGGTTTACCAAGCTTGACCTCAGGGGGGCGTATAACCTTATTCGCATTAAGCATGGGGATGAATGGAAAATGGCGTTTAATACCCCAGAGGGGCACTTTGAGTACCTAGTAACGCCCTTTGGGCTCACTAATGCTCCTTCCGTCTTCCAATCCTTCATGAATGATATTTTCAGGGATTTTGTGGATAAATTTCTGATTGTTTATTTGGATGATATCTTGATTTTTTTCCAATGACTGGGACTCTCATGTGAAACATGCTCGGACTGTGTTCCAGATTTTGAGAGAGAGTGCAATGTATGTGAAGGGATCAAAGTGTCTATTTGGCATACAGAAGGTCTCATTTCTGGGATTCACTTTGTCTCCGTCTGTTATTGAAATGGACCTGGTCAAGGTTCAAGCCATCTGTGATTGGGTCCAACCTACTTCATTAAAGGCTCTTCAGAGATTTTTGGGTTTTGCCAATTTTTATTGTAAATTTATTGGTAATTTCTCCGGTATTGTTAAACCATTGACTGATTTGACCAAAAAGGGTTCTGATGTGGTGAATTGGCCTCCTGAGGCAGTCTCTGCGTTTCAGGAACTTAAGCAGAGATTCATTTCTGCTCCTGTTCTATGGCAGCCTGATGTTCCTCTACCGTTTCAGGTGGAGGTTGATGCCTCTGAAATTGGGGCAGGTGCCGTTTTGTCCCAAAGAGATCCAGAGACCTCTAAGAGTAACCCTTGTGCCTTTTTCTCTCGAAAATTTTCTCCAACTGAACGTAATTATGACGTGGGCAATGGGGAGTTATTGGCCATAAAGTGGGCCTTTGAAGAGTAGAGACATTGGCTGGAAGGAGCCAAACATCAGGTGGTGGTCCTCACGCACCATAAGAATCTGGTTTATCTCGAATCAGCCAAGCGACTTAATCCTAGACAGGCCAGGTGGGCCTTGTTTTTCACACGTTTTAATTTTGTGGTTTCTTTTCTTCCTGGCACTAAGAATGTTAAGGCGGATGCCCTCTCGAGGAGTTTCTTTGCGGACTCTCCTGAGTTATCTGATCCTACTGTTATTTTGAAAGAGGGTGTAGCTCTTTCCGCCATCTCGCCCAATTTGAGACTGGCCTTGGAAGGGTGTCAGGAGGATAAACCTGAGCACTTCCCTATTGGGAAATTGTTTGTCCCAGACCAGTGGAAGAAGAGTGTGATGTCTGAGATTCATTGTTCCGCGTTGGCTGGTCATCCCGGGATTTTTGGTACCAGAGACTTGGTGAGTCGGTCCTTTTGGTGGCCTACTTTGTTTCGTGACGTCATGGAATTTGTGCAGTCCTGTGGGACTTGCTCTCGCTCCAAGCCTTGCTCTCGCTCTAGTGGTTTGTTAATGCCATTACCTGTGCCCAAGAGGCCATGGACCCATAGCTCTATGGATTTTATTTCCGACCTCCCTGTTTCTCAGAGAATGACCGTTATCTGGGTAATCTGTGATAGGTTTTCCAAGATGATACATCTTGTGCCATTACCTAAGTTACCTTCCTCCTCTGATTTGGTGCCTTTGTTCCTTCAGCACGTGGTTCGGTTACATGGCATTCGGGAGAACATTGTGTCTGACAGAGGAGTCCAGTTTGTGTCCAGATTTTGGAGGACATTTTGTTCTAAACTTGGTGTTCAATTATCTTTCTCCTCTGCTTTTCATCCTCAGACCAATGGACAAAGCGAGAGAACAAACCAGACCTTGGAGACTTATTTGAGATGTTTTGTGTCTGCTGATCAAGATGACTGGGTCTCTTTTTTGCCTTTGGCTGAGTTTGCTCTTAATAATAGGGCTAGCTCTGCCACCTTGATGTCTCCATTTTTCTGCAATTTTGGGTTTCACACTCGATTTTCTTCGGGACAGGCGGAGGCTTCTGTCTGTCCGGGTGTTGACTCTGTTGTGGAGCAAATGCAGCAGATTTGGGACCAGGTAGTGGAGAGGTTGTCTCTCTCTCAGGAGAAGGCCCAATGGTTTGCCAACCAGCATATGACTGATGGTCCTCTTTTTAAAGTGGGGGACTTGGTTTGGTTGTCCTCAAGAAATATCCCTATGAGGGTTGCATCTCCAAAGTTTAAGCCCAGGTTCATTGGACCTTATAAGATCATGGAGATTCTTAATCCTGTTTCCTTCCGTTTGCTTCTTCCAGGGACATTTAAGATCCATAACGTGTTCCACAAGTCCTTAGTGAAGAGGTTTGTCGAGCCAGTGGTTCCTATGGCTGCGCCTCCTGACCCTGTTTTGGTTGAGGGCAATCTGGAATATGTGGTTGAGAAAATATTTGATTATCGTTTTTCTAGACAGAAACTCCAATATTTGGTTAAGTGGAGAGGTTATGGTCAGGAGGACAATTCTTGGGTGTTTGCTTCGGACATCCATGCTAGGAGACTGATCCGTGCCTATCACCAAGCTCATCCTGATCGGCCTGGTTGCACAAGTGAGGGTTCGGTGACCCCTCCTCAAGGGGGGGTACTGTTATGAATGTGCTAGAGATGGTTTCTGAGCAGAGGCTCCCTCTGGTGGTTACAGACAGTACTGAACCTTTCAGCGAGGAGTGGCAATCTGGGATCACGGATTGGAATGATATAAGGGAGGTTCCCTCCATGATGGATGCCGGTGATCAATTGTTCTTGTCTCAATTGTGGTTTCTGGCTCATTTGGAAGTTTGCTGGAGCCTTGCCTGCATCTCCTGCTTTCAGATAAGATATTTTTTGCTTTTCTTTTTGTGCTTGCTTTTTGCATTGTTTTCTGCACTTTTGTGGAGGTCAGCCAGGTCCCCTCCTGGGGCCTGAGCTCCTCACAGTTTATCTGCAGCCACCGTTATTTGCTCATTTGCTTTTTCCTGTTTTTTCAGTGGCTGCGGCTTGGTTTTTGTTCACACTGAGATCTGATTTAGTGGGTGGCGAGATCGTGTGATCTCAGTATTTTTGTAATCAAAATTGTTGGATTTTTGTAGGGTTTTCTGGGTTGCAGAAAGTAATCTCTCCTGTCCTATCCTATTTAGTCAGCTTGTGGCCCCAGCGTTTGCTCAGTCTATTTTCTGCCTATGTTTGTATTTTCATCTTGTCTAACCGCCATTATATGTTTGGGGGCTTCCTATTTTCTTTGGGGATCTGCTCCGGGGCAGATAGCTTTCATCTTTCTGCCTTTAGGTGTAGTTATCTCTCAGGCTGTGACGAGGCGTCTAGGATCAACGTAGGAACGCTCCACGGTTACCTCTAGTTGTGTCGTTAGTTTAGGAATCTGCAACTCATCAGATACCAACATCTCAGGTGTTCGGCTGCCCTGCTGTTGTTCCTGTCCTCCTCAGCTACCGAAACATCACACGCCAGGTTTATGCTATAGGATCATGACAAGAGTTGGTGAGGAAAATCACATCCTCAAATGTAGACATCTCTTCCACCAATTCATCATTGACATGTATGCAAAAATGAGAGTGAATGTCTTCTGTATATCCGACTAAATCAAAAGAAGCTCAGAGCTGAGGAATACATTCACCTTAGAGATGCTGTGGCAAATGATGCAGGTCCAAACGACTTAGGTAAAATGGTAATCCTTCCATCAACTTTCACTGGAAGCCCACGACACATTCATGAATACACGCAGGATGCAATGACTTACGAAAGAAAGCTTGGCGTCCAGATCTTTTCATTATCTTTACTTGCAATCCTAATTAGGAGGAAATCGGAGAGCACATGTTACCAGGCCAGAAAACTGTTCATCACCATGATATCATTGCATGAGTTTTCAAAAGAAAACCTTGCAAATAGCAAGGTAAAACTGCTTCCTCTCCTCTCACCACCAGATCCCCTGAAGTCTCTGATGACAGGCACCACTGCAATATCAAACCATTTCTTGGACAACATCAGGAAGTACCAAATGATATCATTTGATGCAAAAAGAGAAGTTTTTTCAACTGGATTTATGCCGACGTTCAAAGTTCAAGGACAGATTTACCACTCAATTGGCTCACTGTTTCCATTACAAGGAAAAGAACCTCAATTTCTTCAACTCTTCTTCTTGGGAAATGTAGAAGCAGAGGCTCAGCAGAATTGCTCTTTGATTCCAAACACTTGCCTTAATATTGTCACTAACTTGCAGCAGTTCATTCACTTAAACAATCCATGTATTCAACTTTTCAAGACTGCACTTGAATGCATGCCAAGTGATGATTACAAAGTTATAATCAGAGCTGACAAAACACCACAAGGTGAGTTTCAGTAGCGTTTCAATGACCCCACATTTGATGAGTTTGCTATTTTGATTGTGTGTAATGAGTTTCACAACCATGACATTGTGCTTCATAAAAAGAACAATGGTTTGCAACGGGTGGCAGAAACTCACAGGTATTATGATGTACTCCAATATCCAATTATCTTTTGTCAGGGACAGGATGGTATTACTTTGAAATACCTCAGACAAATCCTGCAACAGGCAACCCTTCAGGGAAAAAAGTGTCGGCCATGGACTTCTATGCCTATAGGATCATGACAAGAGTTGGTGAGGAAAATCACATCCTCAAATGTAGACATCTCTTCCACCAATTCATCATTGACATGTATGCAAAAATTGAGAGTGAATGTCTTCTGTATATCCGACTAAATCAAAAGAAGCTCAGAGCTGAGGAATACATTCACCTTAGAGATGCTGTGGCAAATGATGCAGGTCCAAACGACTTAGGTAAAATGGTAATCCTTCCATCAACTTTCACTGGAAGCCCACGACACATTCATGAATACACGCAGGATGCAATGACTTACGAAAGAAAGCTTGGCGTCCAGATCTTTTCATTATCTTTACTTGCAATCCTAATTAGGAGGAAATCGGAGAGCACATGTTACCAGGCCAGAAAACTGTTCATCACCATGATATCATTGCATGAGTTTTCAAAAGAAAACTTGCAAAAATGGTTCATCTGATTACAAAAGCACATGTTTTTGGTGAGACACAGTGCAGGATGTTTTCAGTAGAATGGCAAAAAGAGGCCTTCTCATGCCCATATCTTGATCTGACTGAAACAAAAAATACAGCCCACTGAAATTGACAATATCATCAGTGCAGAAATGCCAGACACTGAGAATGACCCGTTGCTGTTTGACACCATCACAAAGAACATGATCCATGGTCCCTGTGGGAATCTCATCAAAAATTCTCCCTGCATGTTTGATGGCAGGTGTTCAAAGAATTACCCACGAAACCTGTTCCAAGAAACACAAACTGGACAAGATGAATATCTAGTCTACTGAAGAAGAAAACGAGGGGATGGTGGTTTCATAGTGCAGATCAAAATGCGGGTTGGATCATCACCCCAAGAGATAGAAATTGACAAGTGGGTGCTGCCTTACAATCCTCTGCTCTCAAAAATTTTCCAGGCCCACATCAACGTCGAATCTTGCCACTCTGTGAAATCAATCAAGTACATAAGCAAATATGTCTGCAAAGGAAGTGATCAAGCAGTGTTTGAACTCCAGAAAAATGGACCTATTGATGAAGTAGAGGCATTCCAGATGGGCAGGTACAGCAGGAGCAATGAAGCTGTTTGGAAAATACTAGGGTTCTCCATTCATGAATGCTACCTACCAGTTATGCATCTCAGTGTTCACTTGAAACATGGACAGAGGATTTACTTTGACCTGGCAAACCTGATCTAGCAGCTTCAAATATCACATAATGCTACCCTCTTGGCATTTTTTAAACTTTGTCAACAATATACATTTGCAAAAACAATACTCTACTGTGATCTACCAAAGTACTACACTTCAAACGCATCCAGAAAAACACTGGAATGGAGGAAACAGGGGCTTGATGTTGAAGGCCATCCAGGGGTCAAAGCAAATGATACTCTTGGTTGCGTCTACACTATTCATTCGTCATATGCAGAGTGCTTCTACCTGCACATGTTACTTCATGTTGTCAAGGGTCCAACATCATTTTCTGACTTGAAGACTGTCGGAGGCCATGTTTGTTAAACATTCAGGGAAGCTTGCCAAAGACGAGGACTTCTGGAAAATGACGCACACTGGGACATGATTCTCAGTGAAGCAGCAGCCACACAAACCACAAAGTGACTAAGACACCTCTTTGCTATTCTTCTAACAACCTGTAACATTTCAAATTCCCTTGACATTTTGACAAAGTTCAAAACTGATTTCAGTGTGGACATCTTCATGCAGGTTAAAAAGGAAAATCCTCTGCAACTTATCAACTTCACTGAATAAATTTTCAACAAAGCCTTAATTTTCCTTGAGGACCACTGCATGGAAATGTCTGGAAAAGAATAACACCTACTTGGCTTGCCTACTCCAACAAGAAAACAGAAAGCTAACCAAATGAGCAGGGAGATTTTCAGAGAAACAAACTACAACAGTGATGAACTCACAGCATTTGTCTCTCACAATGAGCCACTGTTGGTACCAGACCAAAGAAACGCCTACAAATTTTAAGTTTCACTGCAACCAACAAAAGGCCGATTGTCTTCCTAGATGCTCCAGGTGGAACGGGAAAGACATTTTTAATCAACTTGCTCCTAGCAAAATTTCAGCAACAACAAAAGATTGCACTTGCAGTGGCATCCTCTGGAATTGCAGCTACACTTTTAACTGGTGGTAGGACGGCACATTCGACATTCAAGCTACCACTTAACCTGTATCACAGTGACAGTCCTGTTTGCAACATTGCCAAAGGATCAGGACAGGCCAAACTGCTTCTAAAGTGCAGTACCATTATTTGGGATGAATGCACGATGTCACACAAGAGGGCTCTGGAAGCAGTGGACAGACTGCTGCAAGACTTGCGTGGAAACAATTCTATTATGGGAGGTGTAGTTGTTGTTTTGGCAGGTGACTTTTGACAAACACTACCATTATACCAAGATCAACCCATGCAGTTGAACTCAATGCCTGCCTAAAAGCATCATACTTTTAGAGACAAGTGAAGAAAATGTCGCTGAACACAAACATGAGGGTCCACAAGACAGCTGATGTTTCTACAGGACTGTTCTCAAACTATTGGAGATGGCAATGCACCAATAAACTCAACCACTGGACAGATCATGTTTCCAAGCAACTTTTGTTACATCGTTACATCAATTGAGGAGCTAAAAGAAAAGTTTTTTCCAAATATTCAATGCAACTTCAGAAAGTCTGGCTGGCTGTGTGAAAGTGTAATTCTAGCTCCGAAAAATGATAGTGTAAACAAGATCAATCTTCAAATTTTAAGTCTCCTTCCAGGTATGTGCATGACCTACAAGTCAGTGGATACAGTAACAGACCCTGATCAAGCATTAGTCTATCCAATAAAGTTCCTCAACTCCTTGGAACCACAAGGACTTCCTCCCCATAAACTATTTCTAAAACTTGGAGCACCTATTCTGCTGTTGAGAAATTTAGATCCACCAAAGCTGTGTGATGGGACAAGACTCTTAATTAAGAACCTGTTTACAAATGTAATTGAAGCAGCCATTTTAACAGGATGTGCCAAAGGAGAGGACATTTTCATTCCAAGTATTCCACTCATTCCATCTGATTTGCCTTATGATTTTAAACGCCTCCAGTTTCCAGTTCGACTGCCACTTGCAATGTCCATTAGCAATGCTCAGGGACAGTCCTTGAAAGTAGTAGGGATCGATTTGCAATCTCTATGCTTTTCTCATGGTCAACTTTACGTGGCCTGTTCAAGAGTTGGAACTGCCAAAAATCTGTTCATCTTTGCACTGGAAGAAAAAACCAAAAATGTTGTTTATCAAAAGGCTCTTGAATGAGTTGAAAATAAAATACTATCAATACTTAGGTAATATGATGTGAAATATTTTTATGAGCAATATAATCGTCAAAATTTGTTATAACTAACCACAGTTAGTTACTATGCTTGGGCAACGCCGGGCTCTTCTGCTGGTTTATTATAATATTGACTTTTAGCAATGCTACTTCAAATAGGTGGCAATAGAGCTCAAGTCCTTGTCCACTCTTAAGAGGCTATTTGCATATTTAAATCCCCAAAGGAGCATTTTGTGGCCAATAAGTCTACTTACACTAGATTGGCATTCTCTCTTTATCACAAGAAAAGCCTTAGTAATCTCAAAGTGACATCAGCATAGAAAAGAATGGTGAAATTGAATGCAGTTAAATGTTTTGGTTTGGTAGAAATTTCTTTAGTATTTAAAAAAAAACTTATTTCCCCTTACTCAAAATAATTGCAGAAGAAATTCAAAAACTCAGTAAAGTCACATGGAAGCACACAGTCTCTGACTAATACTAACTTAATTTTTTTGCTCTTTATAAAAAAGTGTGCTGCTTGCTGCTTTTAATGCATTAAAAATTAAGAAAAATGTGTATTTGTAATTTAAATACAACAGGACAAGATGCCAGCTACACTTTATCACTGATTAATCACACTGAGTATGACACTGCTTCTGCTCTCAAATATCTTTCTCCACTCAATTAAAGAAATGTATATATATATTAGTCCTTTGACACACTGGAGTCACACTCCTATGTCACAATATTTTAAACAAACCCTCCATAAAAACAGAAGGAAAAGGAGTGTATAGACAAAACAATATTTTTATTAAATTCCAAAAAAATCCATACATTAATAACAATAAAAAGGATGCCTTATGTAAAAAAAGACAGGTATAATTCTGCTGCCCACCAATAATTAATTAATCAAAGCTCAGCACGAACAATTTCAGATAATATAGATTTTACAAAAATCTTTTTGCAACAACACATGGGCATTTCTATGTTACCAGTGTAAATCAGAATATGCAGGTCCTTAATAAAGTGCTTTAGTGCAAAATAAGGCATACCACAAGTGGAAACACATGGAAACAATGACCATGAAAATAAGGCACTCAAGGTGTCTCAGTGCATGTAAACAATATTGCAAGCTGCAGGTAAGTATATCCTCAAGTGGGAATCAAACTCAAAAAATGTAAACAATGTCCACAAAAAGAAGAAACCCTATAAAGTGCCTTAGTGCATGTATCTAATGTTGCAAGAAGTAAATAGATAAGAACCACATGAAAAGGTGCATAAATTGTCTTTACCTTGTTGGGGAGTAAAACTGCCCTGTCTCTCACCCCTTTACGTGCGTTTTGACGAGGTCTTCTTCTGGGGCGTGCACAATGGAGAGGCTACTGATCTTTTATCATGCCCAATGACCAATCTGAACCGATATAGACATCATGTGATCACCCTATGTAAATCAAACCAAACCCCTATCGCTCCCATACGCTTAGCCAAGTCGGCTTAATGGAACATGTGACATCAACGTCAATGTCATTGGAAACCGCCCCCCCAGTGACCGTGGTGAACCGCATGCGTTCCAAAGGGTGGAAGTACTAACTGAGCGGAAGTAATCACTCTAAATTTCACCCAGCCCAACACACACGTCAGGACAAGACGGCTCATGCGCCCCAGCGTCACCGCAGAAAACAGACCTCCCACCTCCAGCGGCGATGGAACGCATATGTTCCACCCAGCAAAGCCGGGTAGAAGTCACTGCTACCATCAAGTGCCAGAGGAGGGGATCCCAACATGAACGCTGAAGCAGCATGCGCACATTAAAACACGCATGCAAGCATTGAATAAAAGTGAAAAAGTGTGTAAAATATGTGCACATAAAAGGTGTAATATGCAAAATGAGAAGAAAGTGATAGGATTTTCTAAATCTGAGTATATTAATATAATGAAAAACCATAATGTATTAATAAACAGCTCTGGCAAAAAATTAAGAGACCACTTTCAAATGTTCAGTTTGTCTGATTTTTTTCTTTATAAGTATATTTTTGAGTAAAATGTAAATTATTCTTTTAGTCTATAAACTTCTGACAACATATTTCCGAATTTCCAAGCAAAAAAGTTTTATTTTTTTCGGACAAAGAAAAATGGTCAAAATTAAAAAAAACCAGTGCTTTCAGACGTCAAATAATGCAAGGAAAACAAGTTCAAAATAATTTAGAAACAACAATCCTAAAGTTTTAACTCAGGAAGAGTTCTGAAATCAATATTTTGTGGAATAACCGTGATTTTTAAAAACAGCTTTCATGCATCTTGGCATGCTTGTCACCAGTCTTCCACACTGCTCCTGGAGCAAAAATTTAAGCAGTTCTTCTTTGTTTGATGTGACTATCCATCTTCCTCTTGAGTACATTACAGTGGTTTTCAATAGGGATTAGGTCTGGAGAATGGGCTGCCCATGACAGGATTTTGATGTGGTGGTCTCTTAATTTTTGCCAGAGCTATATATACCAAAAAGTAATAAACAGTTATAATAAAATTGCTATGTGTAAATAAAGGGGACCAGTGTGTTAGGGTTCAAGTTCCCACTGCTGCACAAGGGGAGTCTCGAACCTGTCCCGCTGCGGTCTCCCATTCATCTCCAGCCGCACTGGAGCCTGCTCAGCAGAGACGTCGGTCCAGGCATCTTGCCCGCTCCTCTACTGTGCAGTGACTTGTTGCTGCCTTTCCTGGATCTGCTATTATAGCCAGTGCTGGAGCAGCCGTCTTTGGGACAAAGTCCTGCGTTTTCCCATCTGAGCATGCCCAGAGTGAGATCTCTCATTGGAGATCAGGGGTCACATGTTCAGGTGCTGCAGCGGCTCCTATTGGTCCGCCAGGAAGGTCATGTAGCTACGTGTGTTTGTAACAGCTTCTCATTGGTCCTTGTTCCTGGAAGGTCCTGTAGCTGTTGCTATAAAAGGGTAGCATGGCTGGGCCGCCATGCGCTAATATCAACCATTGTATGCTATGCGCCAGTGTGATCTCGGCCTTTTGGCTGCGATCGTGTGTCGCGGTCAGAGGGTGCGAGTTTTCCTGGAGTGATCCAGGGGCTTTGCTGGCAGCGTGCTGCTGATTTTCTACTGCGGTATCCGTACCGGCAGTCTGGACTGAGGATGTTCATTAAGAATACGATCCGTGTGGTGGTGGAAGGTGGTGAGAAAAACAACCTGGTGTACGTCGTTCGTGACCTGTTGGAGGGAAAGGCTGGAGCCCATCGTCAGGATATCTACAGCGTCAATGAATTCCGGAGTCAAGGTACATATGATGTAACCTTTGTGAATGAGGGATGCTGTTTGACCGTATTTGAATGGCTCAGAAGTAATGAAGGTGATCCATGCCTGGAGGGAGTGCGGGTGGAGCCCCTGTTTGGGCTCATGGAAAAAGTGGTGACTGTGACTGTGTACAACCCCTAAACAGAAGTAGCACTACTGGAGCAGTTCCTGGAGCGGTACTGTGAATACGTGAAGGGAGGGGAGAAGCAGAAAAATGTCTTGGGCATTTTCAACTGCAAGTATGTGTTTCGGGTGAAATTGAAGAAGGACCCAGGTTGTTTGGGAGGTTTCACCCACCCACCAGCGAACTTTTCAGTGGCGGGTCATAGGGGCTTCCTGTCATACCCAGGGCAGCCACTATACTGCAGGAGGTGCTTTCAGTTCGAGCACCTGCTAAACATGTGTAGCAAGGAGTTGGTTTGCCGTAATTGCAAGCAAGAGGGTCATGTGGCGGCTAGGTGTCCGATGCCTCGTGAATGTGACAGGTGTGGCAGTTCAGAGCACCTGTATAGAGACTGCCCGTTTGGTGTGCCGAGGAGGTCAACTAGAGAGGAGGAGGAAAGAAAGAGACGTGAGGAGGAGCGGAGGCGGGAGGAAGAAAGGAAGAGAGAGAGGAGGTTAAGAGGCGGGAGGAGGAGAAGAAGCGGAGGGAAGGCGAAGTCGCCGCGCTGCAAAGCGTTGTGAGGGCGCCACCCACTCCTGCCGAGAGACGGAGGGAGAAGCGGCAGGAGGACAAGGAGGCTGAGAGAAGGAAGGAGAAGCAACAGGAGGAAAAGGAGGACAAGGAATTTTGGAAGGCCATAAGGCGAGAGGAGCGTTCATGGCCTAAAAAAGAAGTAAAAAAAGAAGTCCCAGTTGCTGAATCATGGTCAGAATGCCTGATGGATTTCGATATATCTGTGGCAGAGGAGGAGGCTGAGGTTTTAGTTCATGAGTCTGATCCGAGAAATATTGGTGCCTTCTCCTCGGAAGAGGACTCAGGAGGGTTAAAGTGTCACAGGGAGGGTGGTGGGGAAAACAGAGACATTGAGGTGGTGGAAGAAGGAATGGCCCAGAGGAAGACTGGGCAGAAAAAGGCACGGGTGGAGGAGTATATGAAGGCCAGCGGCTCGGAAGGCTGCTCGGCACAAATGGTGGAGGAGGACACTGGCGGTACTGGTTAAGTACGTTTTACTTTTCCAGTAGCCAGGTAGGGTTTTTTTGTGTACATAGCTTTGGTCTTTAAGCAATGGCTATCTGTTTTTTTTGTGTGTTTTATGTAATGTGTGTCAAGTTATATCTGTAGGTTGTTTTTGTATTTTTTTTCCTTTTTTGGCTTTTTTGGACAAGTGTTTTTTTTAAGCCTTTTGGTTTGTGTTTAGTATGGGTGTTAGAATTATATCTCAAAATGTGAGGGTTTTTAAAAATAAGTTGCGGCGTGCGGCCATTTTTGAGTTTTTTGCAGCGCAAAATGCGGAAATTTTTTGTTTACAGGAGTGTGGGATTGTGGATGGTGTGAAGGGGAGTGAATGGCCTCATGGTGAGTCTGTGTGGTCAGGGAGTGCATGTAATAGAAATGACGGTGTTGGTTTTTTGGTGAAGGGGCGTAATGTGAGTTTGTGTGACTATATGGTGATTGAGGTTGGGAGATGCGTGTTAGCAAATTTTGAGTTTAGAAATATTCGTTTTAGTGTTATTAATGTGTATGCTCCTGTGAAAAAACAGGAGCGTAAAGTTTTATTTGAAAAAAATTAAGTTTTTTATTCCAGGTAGAGTGCCTGTTGTGATTGTGGGTGATATGAATGTTGATGTGGGAAAGGTGAATGTGGATGTGTCAAGGAAAGAGTTAATGGACATGGTGAGTGATTTTGGTTTGAGGGATATGCAGAGGGAGTGTAAAGTAACTCCATTGTTAAATACATTTTTTTCTGAGAGTGGGAGGGTGGCGTCTAGACTGGACTACTGTTTTGTTTCAAAAAACCTGATTGCTGTTAGTTATGCACAGGAGAGTGTGCCGTTTTCAGATCATGTGTGTATGAAGTGTGAAGTGGATGTGCATACTGAGGAGGTAACTGGGAAAGGTGTATGGAAGCTGAATGTGAGTTTGCTGGAGGGGGTGGAGGTGAGAGAGGAGTATGAGAGGCATTATAAGGAGTGGTGTGAGAGCAGAAGTGAATTTAGTAATGTGTGTGAATGGTGGGATTGGGTTAAATGGAAAACCAAGGTTTTTTTAAAAAAACTTGGTTACAAGTGTGCAGCTGCTAAGAGAGAAAGGTTTGCTGGGTTGAATGCAAGATTGAGTGTGTTATATAAGGTAAGAGAGGGAGGGATGGATGTGAGTGAAGATTTGTTGAGAGTGAAAAAAGAAGTGAACGAGTTTTTGAGAGAGAGAGGGAGGAGTATTGTGTATAGGGCTAAAATAGAGAACTTGGAAAAGAATGAGAAGTGTTCGCGGTTTTTTTTCAAGAAAGTTTTTGGAAAAAGACAGAGCATGAGTGTTTTGAATGGAGTGGATGGAAATGAAGTGAGTGGTGCGGACTTATGTGAGGAAGTGGCAAAGTTTTATGATGATTTGTATGCAGTGAAATGGAGGGATGAAGGTTTGGAGAGTGATGTGCTGAGTGTTTTGGAAAATAGATTGAATGGGACAGAAAGGGAGAGTTTGATGGGGGAGGTGACGAGTGAAGAAATATGGAAGGTGGTGTGTAGCATGGCGCTGAATAAAACGCCGGGGGATGATGGTCTCCTGGTGGAATTTTATCGTGTGATGTGGGATGTGATTGGGAAGGATTTTGTTGATGTATGTAAGTATATGTGGGCGAATGCAGAGGTGGCGAATGGTATGCGTGCAGGAGTGGTTGTGCTGTTGCCAAAAAAGGTGATTTGAAAAATCTAAAAAACTGGAGGCCGATCACGTTGCTTAATTGTGATTATAAAATCTATGCGAAGCTTTTGGCAAATAGGATGCGTGATGTGGTTGGGAGTGTGGTGGGTGAGGAGCAGTGTTGTTCGGTGCCTGGAAGGCGGTTACATGAGGGTGTGTGTATGCTGAGAGATTGTTTGTGGGACTGTTTGAACCGTAAGAAGGGGGTGTATGTGTTGAGTTTGGATTTTGAAAAGGCGTATGATAGGTTGGCGCATGGTTTTCTGTTTAGAGTGTTGGTGAAGATGGGTTTTCCGGCTGAGTTTGTTGAGAGAGTGAGAAGTTTGTATAAAAATATTTATAGTTGTGTTTTGTTGAATGGGAATGTAGGGAGGAGAGTGAATGTGTTTTCCGGTGTACGGCAGGGGTGCCCATTGTCCCCTGTTGTGTTCATTTGCGCGATTGAGCCGTTGTTGTGTATGTTGAGGAAAGATAAGGTGATTCGGGGTGTGCAAGTGCCGGGGGCGGGGGGGAGGGAGTGGAAGGTGAATGGTTACATGGATGATGTGTGTGTTTTGTGTGATTCAGAGTGTTCGGTGCGTCGTGTGAAGTTGTTGGTATCCGTTTTTTGTGGAGCGTCTGCGTTTAAAGTGAATTGGGAGAAGACTGAATGTAAGATTTTTGGTGGGAGGACTCTGAGCAATGATATTGGGGTGAATGTGGTGAGTGGACCGATAAAGGTGCTGGGTGTGAAATTTTCAGAGAAGTTGGATGGAGAGGAAAGTTGGGTGGATGTGAGAGAGAGAGTGGAGCGCAAGTTAAATTTTTGGAAGATGAGAGATTTGACGTTTTTTGGTAAAATTTTAGTTATTAAGAGTGTGGTGTTACCAATTTTTTTGCATGTTGCGGTGGTTTTTCCACCAGGTTATATGTGTGTTAGAAGATTAAATAGGGTTTTGTTTGTATTTTTTTGGCGTTCAAGTATGGAGCGTGCAAGGAGAGAGGTTGTGATGAAGAGAATGGATAAGGGGGGGCTGGGATTCCCAAATTTGAATGTATTTTTTGGCGTGAATATTATGGTGTTTGTATTGGGTGTGATTAGGATGGATGGGAAGTGTGCATGTATGTGCAGGTATTTGTTTGGAAGTTTTCTGTTCCGTTTGAAGTGGCGGGAAAGGGATCTAAGGTGCCCAGTGGCTTTTGAGGTGCCTGTGTGGTATGTGTGGGTTTACAAATTTTTGGTGAAGTATGAATGTGTGATGTGGATGTGAGGTTGTTAGAGAAGAAGAAAGCGGTATATAGGATGATTGAGTGTAGAGAGATGGAATGTGGTATCTATATGGTGAGAGGAAGTGATGTGCAGAAGGTATGGAAGAAGGTACGTATGGATGGTATGACAAATAGACAGAGCGAGATTGTGTGGCAGTCATTGCATGAGGTGTTACCGGTGAGAGACTTCCAGAGAAACCGGGGTTTAGTGAGGAGTGAGATGTGTCCGAGGAGGGGATGTGGTGGGAGAGAGAGCGTGGTGCATTTGTTTTGGAATTGTCAGTATGCTAGAAATGTGATTTCAGGTTTGGGCCCGTTGTGTAAGGAGTTGTGTGATGTGAATTTTTTGACGTTTGAGTTATTTATGTTTGGGTTGGGTATGTGTGGAGAAAAGGAGAGAGTGTTGTGGTTGATGCTTGCATGTATAAAAGAGGTGTTGTGGGATGTGAGGAACGTGTATGTGTTTAAGAGGAAGGAGATTGAGGTTAAAAATTGTTTAAAAATTGTTTTGGGAAAATTGTATTTTTGTTTTGTGTGTGATAAGAGAAAGAGGGGGGAGGAGGACGCAGAGGGAATTTGGAAAGTTAAAAAGTGGAAACATCTTGTTAATGTGTCTTAGTTTTGTGTTTTTTTGTGCTTGTAAATAAAGTTGGTTTTCCGATGATGATGGGAACAGCTGCTGCATTATGTAAGTGTACACGCTGTTTGGGAGTCGAGTTCCTTATAGTTTTGGTTATCTGACTGTGGAACTTCCCATCTGAGGGAAAAAAAAAAAAAAAAAAATCATGCGTATGTGTAGTTAGGGACCCGGCTGAAATAAGCCACTAGAGTACCGACTTAATCGGTGAGGAGTTTGGTATGGTAGCTGGCCAGGGTCGGTGTCCTAGATGCCCTAGATTACCGGCGTAACCGGTGAGGAGTTTTGATTGCCGTATTCAGGGTCTGGCGTTCAGACGCCATAGATTGCGGGTGACTCCCGCGAGGACATTAGCACATGATCACGCGTTATGTACGCTTAGCACTTAACTGTGTACCTGAGAGCCTGACAGGACACAGCACTTTTCCTCAGCGGCCCTGTGACGTAACAGGGTTTGCTTTCGACGCTAGACAGCGCCCTAGCGTTTTACTTTGCGGCTCACTGAAGCTAAGTGAGTTCGCACCTATCGCCATATAGCGCTGTGGCATTTCCGTTAGCGGCTCTGGGTATTAACAGAGTTCGCACTTACTGCCACAACGCGCTACGGCGTTTATTTTAGCGACTCTGCGGGATAACAGAGTTCGCTACTTTCGCCATTTTACTAGCAGCAGGTTCCGCCTGCACGGTGGACCCCAGGCTGCGAACGCACCTCTCTACCTCATATATTTGGTGCGTTCCGCAGACCCTAACATAATATTAGCGCCAGGGTCTGGCTGGTAAAATGGCGGATGACCAGCGTCTACTACGGGACATCCAGCAGCTGGAGGGTAGGTTGGCGGCTCTTGAGTGCACAACCTCAGCTGTGGATGTTACCGCAGTCGCTGTTCAGGCTGCTAGCGTGGCTGCAGCCAGTGTGTCCACTGCCACCTCTGCCCCCACAATATCCCACCTCCCGCTTCCAGACAAGTTTGCTGGTGACAGCAAGCAATGTCGGGGATTCATGAGTCAGTGCTCTATACAACTCGAGCTTCTGGCTGCACGTTTCCCCACGGATCGGGCACAAGTGGGCTTTATAATTTCGCTTCTGTCAGGCAGAGCGTTGGAGTGGGCCACCCCGCTGTGGGAGCGTGACGACCGTGTGGTGCGGAGTGCTCCTCGTTTTCTGGAGGCTCTAAAAAAGGTCTTTTTAGGACCTCAGGTCACCCACGATACGGCGCTACAACTGCTGGCATTGGCACAGGGTTCGTCTTTGGTCAGTCTGTTTTCCGTCCAGTTTCGGACTCTGGCCTCAGAGCTAGACTGGTCGGATAAAGTACTCATTCCAGTCTACTGGCGAGGACTGGCTGATCATGTTAAAGATGCTTTGGCTACCAGGGAGATTCCCGCCACACTGGAGAAGCTTATCGCCATATCTACCCGCATCGACCTCCGTTTTCACGAGCGGAGGTTGGAGCGGTCCCAGTGTAGGCAGAGGTTCCGGCTGGCTCCCACCTTCGCCAGACCTCTGGAATCTTCCAGCCAGGCGCCCGACTCCCATGAGGCCATGGAGGTTTCTCGAGCGGGACCTAAGTCCCGGGCCGCTCGAGTACCCGTGGTCTGTAACATCTGCCAGCAGTTAGGACACTATGCCAACAAATGTCCACAGCGGTCGGGAAAACGGTCGCGTCTAGTGACCTTGGGAGGAGGTTCACTAGACACTGCGGCATTTTCCACCAAGTTGTCATTTAAAGGGACAATTACAGTAGGTCCATCCACGCTCTCCGCTGAGCTCTGTGTGGATTCCGGAGCCGAGGGGAATTTCATGTCCTCTGCATTTGCTCTCCGCCACACTATACCTCTGGTGATGCTCGCCCAACCGGTGACTGTGCGAGTAGTGAATGGATCAACTCTGCCCTCCCAAATCACCCACCAGACGATCCCTCTCACTTTATCTATGTCCCCGTCCCATCAGGAGAGTATTTCTTTCTTGTCCTGCCCGAGGGAATAGACGAGGTGTTGCTGGGAGTACTTTGGCTCCGTTACCCCTCTCCCCATATTGAGTGGTCCTCTGGGAGGATACTGGGTTGGGGTGATTCATGTAGAGGCAGGTGTATCAGGGAGTGCGTTCAGGTCACCACCACAGAGATACCCGTAGATCTTACTTCTCTTCCTCAGTGTTATTGGGCATATGCAGACGTTTTCTCCAAGAAGGCGGCGGAGACTCTTCCACCTCATCGCCCCTACGACTGTCCTATTGATCTCTTGCCTGGAGCAGAACCTCCTCGGGGGGAGAGTATACCCGCTCTCGCTCCCTGAGATGGAGGCCATGTCCCAGTACATTCAGGAGAATCTGGCAAGAGGGTTCATTAGGAAGTCGGTGTCACCAGCAGGGGCAGGGTTCTTCTTTGTGCAAAAGAAGAACGGAGAATTACGTCCATGCATTGACTACAGGGGTCTTAACGCCATCACCGTCAAGAATAAGTACCCGTTGCCCCTAATCTCTCAGCTCTTTGATAGGCTCCGAGGAGCAAGAGTATTTACCAAGCTTGATCTACGTGGTGCCTATAACCTAATTCGCATCCGTGAGGGGGATGAGTGGAAGACAGCTTTTAATACCAGGGATGGGCATTACGAATACCTGGTGATGCCCTTCGGGCTCTGTAATGCTCCCGCTGTTTTCCAAGACTTTGTCAATGATATCTTCCGGGATATGCTCTCCACCTCTGTGGTAGTCTATCTGGATGATATTCTCATCTTTTCACCAGATATAGACTCTCACCGGAGGGATGTCAACAAAGTCTTCGACCTCTTACGGGCAAACTCCCTCTATGCCAAGCTGGAGAAATGTGTGTTTGAGCAGGAGTCCTTACCTTTTCTGGGCTATATCATCTCTGCCCAGGGATTGGCTATGGATCCTGCCAAACTACAGGCTGTAATGGACTGGCAAGAACCCCATTCTCTTTAAGCGGTGCAGCGCTTTATGGGGTTCATTAATTATTATCGCCAGTTCATTCCCCATTTCTCGACTTTGGTAGCTCACTTGGTAGCCCTCACCAAGAAGGGAGCAAATCCCAAGTTGTGGTCTGAGGAGGTCTCCAAGGCGTTCTCTTCCATCAAGTCGCATTTTGCCAGTGCTCCCATATTACATCGCCCTGATGTTGATAAACCGTTTGTTTTAGAGGTGGACGCCTCTTCTGTTGGTGCTGGAGCAGTCCTATATCAAAAGGATGCTCAAGGTCGGAAGCATCCCTGCTTCTTCTTTTCTAAGACCTTTACACCAGCAGAGAGGAATTATTCCATCGGGGACAGGGAGTTGCTGGCTATGAAATTGGCCTTCTCAGAGTGGAGACATCTTCTGGAGGGAGCTCGTTTTCCCTTCCAAGTCTTCACCGACCACAAGAACTTGGTATATTTGCAAACGGCTCAGCGGCTAAATTCTCACCAGGCCAGATGGTCCCTATTCTTCTCTCGGTTCCATTTCACCCTCCATTTTCTCTCCGGTGAGAAGAATGTTCGGGCCGACGCTCTCTCTCGCTCCTTAGTGTCATCAGAGGAGGAGGATGAGGAGCCTCGGCTTATTGTCCCTGAAGAAAGCCTGAGAACTGTAGCCCCGGTTTCGCTAGAGTCTGTGCCTCCGGGCAAGACTTTTATGCCCACTAATTTGCGACCGGAGGTACTCTCTTGGGCACACTCGTTCAGGGTGGGTGGACACTTTGGGGCAAAGAGGACAACTGAGCTATTGGCGAGGACATACTGGTGGCCACATATGGTCCGTGACATCAGGGAGTATGTTCAGGCGTGTGTCTCCTGCGCCAGGAACAAGTCCCCTCGACAACGGCCAGCTGGGTTACTTTTTCCTTTGCGGTGGCAGACAGGCCCTGGGAGATGGTCGGGATGGACTTTGTGGTGGGCTTACCCAAGTCTCGGGGTTGCACTATCATTTGGGATGATCACCGACCACTTCTCCAAAATGGTGCACTTAGTGCCGCTACCACGGTTACCTTCCGCACGGGCCTTGGCAGCATTATTTATTAGACACATCTTCCGTCTACACGGTATGCCAGACAAGATTGTCAGCGATCGAGGTCCCCAATTTGCGTCTCGGTTCTGGAGAGAGTTGTGTCATCTACTCTGCATTGAATTAAACCTCTCCTCTGCATATCATCCCGAGACGAATGGGTTGGTAGAGAGGGCCAACCAGACCTTGGTCACCTACTTGCGACATTTTGTCTCTGCCAGGCAGGATGACTGGGCATCTCTGCTTCCGTGGGCGGAGTTTGCGCTAAACAATGCTGTGGCTGACTCCACCGGACAGACCCCATTCCTATTAAATTACGGCCAGCATCCACGGGTACCGGTGCCCATGCCCGTTGCTTCCGCTGACTCCAGGGTGGCAGACTGGGCGTGGAAGCACGGGACATATGGGACCGCACCCAGGATGCCATTCAGGCTTCCAAGGAAAGGATGAGGTCTTCTGCCGATGCTCATCGACGTCCCGCTCCGACATTTTCTCCTAGCGACCTAGTGTGGCTCTCCGCCCGAAACATCAGGCTACGGGTGGAATCCACTAAATTGGCACCCCGCTATTTGGGTCCCTTCAAGGTTCTCGAGCAGGTGAACCCTGTGGTTTACCGTTTGGCCCTTCCACCTCGCCTTGGTATCTCCGACGCCTTCCATGTATCCCTCCTAAAACCCGTGGTCATCTCCCGGTTGCCTGAGTCATCTGCCGGGACGTCGGGTTCGTCTTCGGACGACTACGAGGTGAATGCCATTGTTGGGTGCAAGGTGGTACAAGGCAAAAATATTATTTGGTGGATTGGAGGGGTTATGGGCCTGAGGATAGGTCCTGGGAGCCTGCCGAGCATGTTCACGCTCCGCAGCTCATCGCTGCCTTTGAACGCAGCGAGCCCCAGAGAAGGGGGGGCCTAGGAGGGGGGGTAATGTTAGGGTTCGAGTTCCCGCTGCTGCACAAGGGGAGTCTCGAACCCGTCCCGCTGCGGTCTCCCATTCATCTCCGGCCGCAGTGGAGCCTGCTCAGCAGAGATGTCGGTCCAGGCGTCTTGCCCACTCCTCTACTGTTGCAGTGACTTGCTGCTGCCTTTCCTGGATCTGCTATTATAGCCAGTGCTGGAGCAGCCATCTTTGACAAAGTCCTGCGTTTTCCCATCTGAGCATGCCCAGAGTGAGATCTCTCATTGGAGATCAGGGTCACATGTTTAGGTGCTGCAGCGGCTCCTATTGGTCCGCCAGGAAGGTCATGTAGCTACGTGTGTTTGTAACAGCTTCTCATTGGTCCTTGTTCCTGGAAGGTCCTGTAGCTGTTGCTATAAAAGGGTAGCATGGCTGGGCCGCCATGCGCTAATATCAACCATTGTATGCTATGCGCCAGTGTGATCATGCGTATGTGTGGTTAGGGACCCGGCTGAAATAAGCCACTAGAATACCGACTTAATCGGTGAGGAGTTTGGTATGGTAGCTGGCCAGGGTCGGTGTCCTAGATGCCCTAGATTACCGGCGTAACCGGTGAGGAGTTTTGATTGCCGTATTCAGGGTCTGGCGTTCAGACGCCATAGATTGCGGGTGACTCCCGCGAGGACAGTAGCACATGATCACGCGTTATATACGCTTAGCACTTAACTGTGTACCTGAGAGCCTGACAGGACACAGCACTTTTCCTCAGCGGCCCTGTAACGTAACAGGGTTTGCTTTCGACGCTAGACAGCGCCCTAGCGTTTTACTTTGCGGCTCACTGAAGCTAAGTGAGTTCGCACCTATCGCCATATAGCGCTGTGGCATTTCCGTTAGCGGCTCTGGGTATTAACAGAGTTCGCACTTACTGCCACAACGCTCTACGGCGTTTATTTTAGCGACTCTGGGGATAACAGAGTTCGCTACTTTCGCCATTTTACTAGCAGCAGGTTCCGCCTGCACGGTGGACCCCGGGCTGCGAACGCACCTCTCTACCTCATATATTTGGTGCGTTCCGCAGACCCTAACACAGTGTGATGTGAAAATAATTTTCTGGGATGACTGAGGGCTGATGTTCTTAGCCTGGGAGGAGGGCCAGTTTCCTGGCTCCTTCTCTGGCTATTAATATCATTCCACAGCTGTCTGTTTAGATTTTGCTGGTTTGAAATCATGTGGGGACCCAAAGTCTTTTTTTTCTGGGGTCCCTGTTATGTTATGGTAACTGAGGAGGCAGGAGCAAAAAACCGCATAGGCAGCCTAACACCAGAGAGGTTGGAAACTAATAGGTTGCAGACCCCTAAACTAACTGCACAACTAGAAGCAGCCGTGGAGCGTACCTACAGTGGTCCTAGATGCCTCGGCATAGCCGGAGATGTAGTTATCACTGAAGATGGAGAGAGGAAAGCTAACTGCCCCGGAGTAGACCCTAAAAGAGTAGGAAGCCCCCAAACATATAATGACGGTTAGACAAGATGAAAATACGAACACAGACAGAAAATAGATTGAGCAAACGCTGGGGCCCAAAACTGTCTAGATAGGACAGCACAGGAGAGAATACTTTCTGCAACCTAGAAAAACCCTAGGAAAACTCCACTTCTGAATCCAAAAACACTGAGACCACACGGTCTCAACCACCTATATCAGATCTCTGGTGTAGACACGTAGTTACCCAGCAGAAAAATATCACAAGAAACTGAGCAAATGAACAAATACAAAAAACGAACGGAGACCAGCCAAAGCCCCCCATAGGGTACCCGGCTGAAGACAAAAAGCAAGGCAACAAAAAGCAAGGAATTCAAACCACAGTAAAAAAACTGAAAGAGACTTATCTGAACGCAAGCAGGAGACAGCAGGAATTCCAAACTAAACCAGGAAGCACAATTGATCACTGGCGAGGATCATGTGAGATCAGCTCACTTATATCAGGCCAGTCAGTACCACCTGACACCCACTCGTTATCTGCGGGTGTAGGACTCTTGGTATTCAAGTTAGGTTCAATACCCTCAGCAACCACCAGAGGGAGCTTCAGCTCCGAAGTCGTCTCCAAAATGTTCACAACAGGTCCCCCATGAAATATCCAGTAAAAGCTAACCAAACAGCTGTGAGCTGATATTAATAGCCTGGGAACCTTTAGGGATATTGCCCTCCTTCCAATAATATTAACATCAGCCCTCAACTGTTGTCTTTCCCTCTGTTGCTAATGAAAATCAACACCATTTTAAATATTTATTTAAAAATAAAAAACAAAGTTTTACTCAGCTTTTGCCTATTCCATTAAAAGCCCTTATCCCCAGGAAAAGTCATAAAATAATTAGCAACCATAATACTCACCTTACACCTAATTCACTGAGGCCGATGTCTACCGGAAAAAAAGAAAAAACTAAGCAACCAATTTCATTCACCTGTCCAACAAGAAGATAAACCACACTGTCCTACGAAGATCCAAACTTTACTGTTTGTGTTCACCCATCTCTGTCATGCTCTGCATGACTCAAAAATATCTTTTAAAATGAAAACCTATAAAGTGTCAGAACGCGGAACCATAGGTTTTCATTGTAAAATAGAATTTAGGCTTATGCATAGCGCATAGAACAGGCCGGCTAGTCAGAATTGTGGTGACACCATTGAGAAGCAGAAAACGGCACTAGACACCAGAGAAAGCGGCGATAGGTGAGTATAATAATACACTCACACAACATAACATGCATGTATACACACATTTAATGAATAATAAGGTTAGCAAGAGTTGTGGCCTGTATGCTCACCTGGACCGGGGGCTTGAGGATCCACCAGGTGAGCTAAAACACAGACATTGCTTTATAACAGAAGGGAAAGTTGGGAACTGGCATTTGATGGCTTATAGATTTGATGGGATTAGTGGAGCTGAGAAGAAAGTAGGGGAACCCAAGCTTATATTTTTGTGCTGTCCTGTCTCATTTCATAGACATTTGATGAGTAATGCAAACTTCCATTTTTTCTGATTTTGATTTTATATATATCTACAGTATATGTTAACATGTGATATGGTTTTCTTTTAATATTTTTGTTCTATTTTGGTTCCCCAGATAATCTTTTAGTGAAGACAACTTGTAAGTTGGCCGAGGGAAAGACCTTGAGAGTTTTGAGGAGTCACACAAGTACACTAGTTCTTCTTGCAGACTGTTTTAAGCACAGATTTTATACTTCATTGAAAATTTAAGAATTATGCCAAGATCTAGAGATAAAAATTGGCAAAACAAGAATCCAACATTTGCATATTACTTATATATTATTAGAGTGCAATCAATTACTTTCCTTCAGAGTAATTGATTGCACTCTATTGCTGTCTTTATCATATCTTTTTAATACCTTTCTCAACTGTATTTTGCAAACCAGACAAATTCCATAATTTTTTATCATTCATTGAAAACCTGTACAAGATATCTATTTTTATAAAACTTATTTTCAGATATGCCACTTTTAGAAGATCAGCACAATTTGTGTTAATTTCATTACAGTCTTTAAATTAAAATTAATGAGGCTGACACCCACAATTAACAATGAAAAATGTAGATTGTTATAATTGCCAAAGCAATAACATTGCTGTACATAAAAGATATAAGGTGCTTCACATATTATTTAAAAGTCTTACATAAAACATAAAAAAATGACATTTTCAATTTATTTTGTCACTGTAAAAAACAAAATTCTTTACTAAAACCTTTGTCTTTTGGGAATCTCTTGCCATGCATAATTAAGCAAATTTGATTGCAATTAAACTGAGCTTCTATGGCAGAGTTTTAATTAATGCAAATAAGGCATCTACATCTAAGATTAATTTCACCGAATTAAAAGAAAACAACAAAGAAAATTTAAAAGTGTGATTTTATTGTGCAAAGGCTTGAATGCAAAACTGGAATATTTTAAAGCTCTTTTTGTAATGCTTTTGATATTTATTTTTTTTCTGTAAGTGGCATCTTAGAATGTCTTTCTTCTTTGAACATTGTAATAAAAGAGAACATCAAATAAAACAGAGGGTATGTTTTAAACATCTCTAAAATTCATATAAAATAACACAAAATATCCCTTTACGAGGTAAAATACGTGTTTATTAAGGAAAATCGTGTTTTCTTTTATAGAAGCCTGTTAAATATTTTAAAGTTTGCATCACGTTATGTATACTGTGCATAAAATGAAATTTTATTATGAAATATAATTGAGCTTTAATGCCAGAATTCAGTAATAAAGTAACAGTAGCTGCAAAATCAGTCTTGTTATAAATACCATGTCCTAGTTTTCGATTTATATGTCCGGTTGCAGTTATGAACATGCAATTCACACAATGTCAAAACACTGTTTACCAGTTCAGAATATGATTACAAGGTTAAAGAAGTTGTCCCACAAATAAGTACTATTTTACTGTATTTGATCACACAAAAAACAAACACATTTTTAAAAGGAGTAATAAAAAATAAATCCTGCTTCTAGAAATTGCTGATATATATTTGTTCTTTTGATTACCTCTAAAAAGATCTGTATAATTTGTCCACTACCAGTAGCCTTACATGCCCACTAGTAAACTTGGTGAAATCCTCTTAGCACATTGAGTGGATCCTATTATTCTCAGGTGGATAATTGCTATTGTATTGCCCCCATTCTGGTATATATCCCCCATCATGGTTTATTCCCCCCCATCCTGGTATATATCCCCATCCTTGTATATGCACCCTTTCCTGGTATATGTCCTTTTGGCTGCAATGTTGTTTTTCAATACTAGAAAAAAAAACAATAAACACTCCTTCTCACTAGTGATGGGCAAGCACTAAAATGCTCTGGTGCTCGTTGCTTGGGTCGAGCAAATTGTAATGTTTGGGTGCTAACCCGAGCCACGAGCCCAATTTAAGTCTATGGGAAACTCAGGCATTTTTCCGGCGGCTGCTCCGGCGGTCAGCATATGGA
Organism: Oophaga sylvatica; assembly: GCA_033576555.1. Classification (NCBI taxonomy): domain Eukaryota; kingdom Metazoa; phylum Chordata; class Amphibia; order Anura; family Dendrobatidae; genus Oophaga; species Oophaga sylvatica. The sequence continues at coordinate 177,853,550 of JARQOD010000002.1, forward strand.
CTAAAAATTTCAGAAATCGATGGGAACAGTGCTCAAATGACATGGGAACAGCATAGGGAAGATCCCAGGAAGCATTTCTGACTCCCAGGTCACTGCTATGAACAATGTTGCCAGAGTCTTATGCCACTTTTACAGACCCACAATAAAGCATACAAAAACGAAACCAAAATGGATTTTCCAGGGAAATATGTTAAGGAACATCCTTTCCAGGGTAATGACTTGTATATAAGGCAAAATAAATAACCAAAATCAAAAATGCTCCTCCACACCTTGGGCTATGTTCACACGTAGCTTTTTTGATGCATTTTTCAACTTTCACATTCCTTTCAACCAAGACAAATGCATTCACTGGGAAATGTCATTTTAACATTTTGCAACCTTATCTGGCCATGTAGTGTGTGACACATCATCAGACACATCCTGTTTCATTTATGAAGGAGGGACTATGAAAGTCACAAAGCCTATTTTTATAGGGCCATCAGGCAGCCTTTATTATTCTTAAAGGGCCAGCAGTCAGCCCTCACTATTCTTAGAGAGCCATCAGCTGGCTATGCTTTGTTGTTTCCATTATTAAACAGTGGGTCTCCTATACCGTTGTAGCATATGCAGTGAGTGTCAGGGCTTCCCAAAATTTGGACGCACCTCAATACCCTTTTGAAGAGACATACAGGAGGGCCTTCTGAAATCAATGATCCCATTTTTAGGAAGTTGGTACTCTCATACTGTTTGCCTATGTAGTGAATGCAAGGCCTTCTCCAAATTTGGATGTGTAAGGAGGAAGATCGGGCTGCGGGTACCTGTGTCATGCCGGGTCCAGAACTGTCGAGGCTGCGTCCAGTGTTGCAGGGGGGAAAGAATAGGAAACCGGACAGGTCCTATGACCTGGGGAGAGGGGGCGTGGCTAAGCCATGCTGTGAGCAGGAAGCACAGGAAAGAGGTCTCAGTTTCACACCGGCAGTGAGAGCAGAGAGAGGTGTGCAGCATGCTCCGCAGCGACAGAGGCAACGCGGAGACGTGCCCCGGCAGAGTTTAGGCAAATGCTCCAGTGAGCCAGTGAGTGTTCAGAGCGCCGTGCACCCGGTCAAGCAGAGTGCAGTGCTCGCTCGGAGGAGCAGGTGCCAGTGGCAGGACCCTGAGGTGAGTTTCTCATTGCTGACAGACACGCAGCAGCATGCATGTGAGACAAACACTCCTGCAGTGCTCCCCACTTTGGCTGCACAGATTCATGGACTAGGAGCTCAGCAGGCAAAACCGGTGACCACTCATTACCGCCAGAAGCTGGACCGTGATTTGTTGAAATTCATCTGAGGACACCACACTAGCCATTGCCGGTGCTCCAGTTCCCATCAGACTGTATGTGGATGAGGACGAGAGAAAACTACGATAAGTACAGTTTCAATACCACACTGTTGAGTTAACTCTTTTACTTCCCTTGTTGATTGTTTAGTAGCTCCCTGCGAGGAGACCATTGCTTAAAAAGCATTGTTATACAGCTTTGCTCTGCAATCCCTACGTTACTGCATTCCCGCACCTGCTTACATGTGGTGTAGTCAGCAGGCTGCAGTCCATGAGTGCAGAGGCAGCAGACCAAACTGTCATGGGTGCCCCAAAGTTCAGCTTACCACTGGGGGCCATGCTCAGCAATTTCCCTAAATTTACAGGAAGCAATATCATGCTGTGGGACTGGACCGAGTGAGTTAAAGGCATGTTAATGATGCATCCCGTGACCCTGCTATGCAGGCAGAGATTGCTCTGATGGTCCTGGACGGTGAGGCTAGATGTTCTGTAAGGAACGGGACACGCTGACCAAGGTGTTACAGATCTTGGAAGAGATGCATGGAGATCCCACCAATGTTGGAGAATTGCAGATGTGCTTGTTCAGCCATGTCCAAAGGGAGGGGGAGTCCGTGGCGTAATACATTAACAACTACAGGAGGTACACACGCATAGCGCTTGCCGGGATGATGTGTGGGTAAAAGGAGTGGGGCTTCCTGATGTGATATTGACGGACCAGTTCATGGCGGGCCTCAGAGACACATTGCTTAAGCATGCTTTGCGGGAGCACTTGCGTGCTAGGCCGTGTATGACATTCTTAGAGGTTAGAGGAGAAGCACGCTTAAGAGAGCAGGAGCAGGGGACAGCAGGCTTGGCAGGGATGGTCTGGAGCAATGAGGTACCCACTTTGCTCATGGCAGAACCAGAGTGGGCCTGAGAGACCTGGAAGGAAATACGGGACATGCGAGAAAAGTGGTCCAGCCTTGGAAGAGCCCCCACTGCAACTCCAAATGTGTGTAGATAGAGGAGTGACCCCAAGCCCCACTTACTAGTTGAACATTGCCAAGGTCCCTGCAACTCCACAAAGAGAGGTATCTTGCTTGTTTGAAGTGCGGGGGCACCAGACACTATCCCGAGGGATTGTGAGGTGGGTGCAGACCCTAGCTTGGCAGCTGTTAAACTAGTGGGCTCTGAGGCTGGGGGACACCGCTCGGAGCCTGGGAAGCCAAGGATAATAGAAAGCAATCGCAAAAGTTTAATTTCTATGAGTACCCTCGTATGGACTGAGATGAATGGACGAGCCATTCGCTGCCTAGTCGATACTGGATCGCAGGTAACCACCATGTCGGAAATGTATTTTAGACATTACTTTCTTGAGGTGACATGGCCAGAACAGGGCCCAGTAATCAAGCTGACGGCAGCCCATCAGTTGCCCATCCCTGTCACAGGGGTTGTCTGAATGCAGATTAAGGTGTGCGGCAAAGATGTGGCCCGGAAAGGAGTTGTGTTGGTTGCTGGAGACTCTGGCAACTGTCCTGCGGTGACTCTGGGAATGAATGTGCTGAAGGAACTCGAAACCCTCTTGATCAGCGAGCCACAAGATGCTTTTCTGAACCGATGGAGCCCTCGAACCCCCCAGAAGAAAGTGTTTCAACCCCCCAGAGGAAAGTGTTTCAACAATTGATACGGGTTGCCCAGGCCCAGGAAATGTCAAGCGAAGGGAAGGTTCTAGGGAAGGTGATAGTCCCTGCAGCTTCTAAACTCATTCTGCCGCCTGGTCAGACTGTTCTCACATTGCCAGTGCAAGCCTGTATGCCTCTTGAAGGGGTGGAAGTGCAGATAGAGCCAATCGTAATGGATCAGATACCCTCGGGGCTTCTGGTCACTCGGACATTATCCACAGTCCATGATGGTAATGTAGTGGTGTGCTGCATCAACTTGGGAGAAGAAGAACTCACCCTCTTGCCTAAGAGTGAAGTGGCTCAGGTGCTGGGAGTGCAGGAAGAGCTGATTCACCCGGAGGCCATACAGTTGGCAACCATGCAAGGGGACACCTGGACCCTAGCCATCACAATGACACCAGAGCACCCGCCTGGAGGCCTGAAGAAGGGTCATCGAATTTTGGAGCAAATGTGGGCTGAACTGAGGAGACTCTTCCAGCAACAGGTGCAACAGGTGGAAGTTGTGCTGGAGTGCTACCAGGAGGTCTTCGCTCGCCATGAAGATTACTTTGGGTACACCACGGCGATAACCCACGAAATTCTGACAGGAAGTTCTGCCCCAGTCCGGGAGAGATATCGACAGATACCGCCTTAGATGTACAAGGAAGTAAAATAGATGCTGGCCCACATGCTGCAGAGTGGAGTCAGAGTCCGTGGGCAGCTCCCATTGTTTTAGTCCGGAAGGACAGGACCAGCGTCGGACTGAGTACCTTGGGCCCACCAGAGAAAAATCATTCTTGGGGCCCACCATCATACTTCTCAACCTTTGAAGAAGGGAAAGAGGGACAAAGGCTGCGGCACGCTGTGCCTGCTGCAGCAAATTTTAGACCACGCCACGTTGCACCACAGACTGTCCAGTAGTTGGTGGATGCTTTAGTCCAGGTGTGGGAGGAGATTCTTCAGGAGACCATCCGCTGCGCTCACCAGGAGCATGCCCAGACGTTGTAGGGAGGTCATACAGCATACCTCCCAACTTTTGAAAACAGGAAAGAGGGAGAAAGGCTGCGGCGCGCGTAGCAAATCTTAGGCCACGCCCAGACCACACCCATTTCACAACTAATCACACCCATATCCACGCCACAACCACACCCATTTAGCACTGCTGATCACACTGACTGGTACTGAGGGCACAATGGCTGGCATTATGGGCACAGTGGCTGGTACATGAGGAAAGAAAGAAAGAGCAGCGAGAGAGAAAGAAAGAGAGAGAGAGAGAAAGAGAACAAGAAAGAGAGAAAGAAAGAACAGAGAGAGAAAGAAAGAAAAGAGAAGAAAGAACAGAGAGAGAAAGAAAGAACAGAGAGAAAGAAAAGAAAAAGAAAGAGAGAGAAAGAAAGAAGAGAGCGAAAGAAAAAACAAGAGAGAAAGAAAGATAGAGAGAGAGGAAAGAAAGAATAAAAGAGAGAAGAGAAAGAATAGAGAGAGAGAAAGAAAGAGAAGAGAGAGAAAGAAAGAATAGAGAGAAAGAAAACAGAGAAGAACAGAGAGAGAAAGAGGGAAAGAACAGAGAGAGAAAGAAAGACAGAGAGAAAGAAGAAAGAATAGAGAGAAAGAAAGAAAGACAATAGAGAGAAAGAATAGAGAGAGAAAGAAAGAAAGAATAGAAAGAAAAGAAAGAATAAGAGAAAGAAGAGAGAAAGAATATAGAGAGAGAAAGAATAGAGAAAGAACAGAGAGAAAGAATAGAGAGAGAAAGAATAGAGAGAGAAAGAAACAATAGAGAGAATGAAAGAATAGAGAGAATGAAAGAATAGAGAGAAAGAATATAGAGAGAGAATAGAGAAAGAAAGAATAGAGAGAGAAAGAAAGAACAGAGGGAGAAAGAAAGAGGGGAAAGAACAAAGAGAGAAAGAAAGAACAGGGGGAGAGAGAAAGAAAGGGGAAGCACAGAGAGAAAGAAAGAACAAAGAAGGAGAGAGAAAAAAGAACAGAGAGAAAGAGAGAAAGGAAGGATAGAAAGAAAGAACAGAGAAAAAAAAAGAACAGAGAGAAAGAAAGAAAGAAAGAAAGAAAGAAAGAAAGAAAAAAAGGGGAATCAAAGAACAGAGAGTGAGAAAGGACAGAGAGAGAAAGAAAGAACAGAGAGAAAGAAAGAGAAAGAAAGATTCTATAAAGATATTATAGCAGTCCGGCTCCCATTGTAATGCCCACCTGAGCCTCCTGATGCAGGACATATCATGATCCACTCACATGGCCGACATCCCCGATTCCAAAGAGATCCCGCTGTCTGCGCTGTCGGAGGAGTACACAGAGATGAATCTGAAGCATTCCCTGAAGTGCCTCCATGGTTCCGTCACAATCTCCTCCCGAAATTACCTCATTTCCGGTCAGCTTCCAACACGTCACTTCCGGTAGAACGTCACTTGCGAATGTTAAAGTGCTCGTTGGGGCTCCACCCTATACTCCTGTGTGCGCGGGAAAGTAAGCTGCCGGCTGGAACAGCGGTCCAGACTCTCAAAATCGGGACTGTTCCTCTGGATTCGGGACGGTTGGGAGGTATGAATGCTCCCCACCATACACCTTGTACATGCACGGCTCCGCACAGCTCATACACACATGGTCCCACTCCATACACCTTGCACACACACGGCTCCACTCAGTACACACATTGCTACACTCTGTAAACCTCGTACACAGATGGCTCTGCTCCGCTCCGTCCACACACGGCTCAGCTCTGTACAATTCGTACACACAGGTCTCCGTTTCGTACACCCCATACACACGCGGCTTCGCTCCGTACACACATGGCTCCGTACACTTCATACACACAGGGCACCGTTCTGTACACTTTGTACACACACGGCTCTGCTCCGCACACCCCATACACATGCGGCTTCGCTCCGTACACTTTGTACACACACGACTCGCTCCCCACACCCCATACACACGCGGCTCCGCTCTGTACACTTTGTACACACACGGCTCCGCTTTGCACACCCCATACACATGCGGCTCTGCTCACGGACACGGGACCTCCATATACAGTGATGGACACATGGTCCCCATACACAGTGATGAAGACACTGGCCCCCATACACAGTGATGGACGGACACGCATACACAGTGATGAACAGACACTGGCCCCCATACTCAGTGATGGACGGACACGGGGCCGCCGTACACAGTGACGAACAAACACTGACCCCCATACACAGTGATGAACAGACACTGGCCCCCATACACAGTGATGGATGGACACAAGGCCCCCATACACAGTGACGAACAAACACTGACCCCCATACACAGTGACGAACAGACAGTGGCCCCCATACACAGTGATGGACGGACACGCATACACAGTGATGAACAGACACTGGCCCCCATACAGTGATGGAGGACACGGGGCCCCCCATACACCGTGATGAACAGACACTGGCCTCCATACTCAGTGATGGACGGACACGGGGCCCCCATACACATTGACAAACAAACACTGGCCCCCATACACAGTGATGAACAGACACTGGCCCCCATACACAGTGATGGACGGACACGGGGCCCCCATACACAGTGACGAACAGACACTGGCCCCCATACTCAGTGATGGACGGACACGGGGCCCCCATACACAGTGACGAACAAGCACTGGCCACCATACACAGTGACCAACAGACACTCCACATTGAGCTGCCATCACAGAGCACTACCAGGCACCAATACCAGGCAGATACACACACATTTTGCTGAACACTCACCCAGAAAAAATATGTATTGCACTTTAGCAGCAGCCCAGGCAGGGAGAGATATAGCTGAAGCCGGCACTTCCAGGGAGAGTGTCACCACACAACCGGCATTACAGGTCAGGACAGCAGAGGAGGAGAGCACAGCGTGCTGACACCTGACACTACTGCTACAGCCAGCAACATACAAAGAATGTCTACTTCCTGAATGCAGGGACAGTGTTGCTGTGGTCAGGGTGAGAGCGCGCCTCCATTAACTCTTCGGACATGCTTTTAAAGGGCCCCCGCCACCTATTCTTTCTCATCAGGGCCCACCACACAGGGACTAATGAAGGAGGCAGGAGCTGGGGGCGGGGCCCATCGGACGTTTCTCCGGTGTCCCGGTGGCTCAGTCCGACCCTGGACAGGGCCCCGCGCTTTTGTGTCGATTACAGGCGACTGAATGCTTGTACGGTACGGGACTCCTATCCATTGCCCTGAATCAGGGATTCATTTTCTGCCTTAGAAAAAATGAAGAATTTTTCATCCTTGGATCTGGCCAGCGGATACTGGCAGGTGTCCATGGCTGAACAAGTTCGGCCGAAGACAGCGTTCATACTGCCCATGGGATTTTGTGAATTTAATCGGATGCCCTTCGGCCTGACTAATGCTCTTGGGACGTTTCAGCGATTGATGGAAAGATGCTTGTAGGATCTGAACTTCGAAGTAACACTCATCTATCTGGACAATATCATTGTCTATACAGCCACCTTTCAAGAACACCTCCGGCGGCTGGAGCAAGTGTTGAGACGACTACAGAAACACGGCCTGAAAGTGAAGCCCCAAAAATGTCACCTGTTCCGTAAACAAATCGAGTACCTGGGGCACATCGTATCTGCTGAAGGAGTGAGACCTGCATGTGAGAAGATAGCGGTGGTACAGGACTGGCCCTCCCGAAAACAGTGAAAGACGTTCGGGCTTTCTGGGGCTTACTGGGTACTACCGAAGGTCTGTGTAGAATTTCTCCCACATCTATAATCCGCTGCTGGAACTACTAAAGGGAGTGCCTTCTGGTTCAAAAAATCAGACTCTCCAATGTAGAGGTAGCCAGGAAGAAGCCTTCAGAGCCTTGAAGATGGCCTTGACTGAGGCCCCAATACTCGCCTATGTGGATTTCTCACAGCCCTTCATTCTTCACACCGTTGGAAGTCTACATTGTCTGGTGGTCATGCTATTGCAAATACAGGAAGGGAAGGAATGAGTGATTGCCTATGTGAGCCGGTCTCTTCACGTCTCGGAATGAAACCTGGACAATTACAGCTCCTACAAGTTGTCATTGCTGGTGTTAGTGTGGGCGATGACCGAAAAGTTAGCAGAAAACTTGTCAGGGTCGGAAGTCTTGGTGCGCACCAATAACAATCCACTAGCCCACCTGGAAAATGTAAAATTGGGGGCCTTGGAACAACAATGGGTGGCCAGAATGGCAAAATATCGGTACAAAATCACGTATCGGGATAGAGCCAAGAACACGCATGCTGATGCTCTGCCGTGAGTGACCCATGAGCGGCCTGTAAAACAACCGATATGAAGATTTAGAGGCAGAAAAGATTTCTGGTTTTCGGGACCTCGCTAGGTCGTTTGTGGCGACACAGTAACAGATCGGAAAGGCGTCTGGAGAACAGGTGCTGGGACGACCTTGAGATGACTGGGTGCAACTCCAGCTAGAAGGTAAGGAACTTGACCCGTTGAGACAGTGGGTGGCTCTGAAGTGACTTCCCAGCAGGTGAGAGAGATGCTTTGTTCCAGGGGGCTCTGCAGATTCTGAGAAAGTGGGAGGAACTCCAGTTGGAGCATGGCTTGCTGTATAGAAGAGTGCAGTTGGTGCGGGAGTTGAGGGTCACCTGGCCAGAAAAGTTGATCTGTGTAGTGGCTACAGAGGCCCATGAGAGAGGAGCTCACTTTGGTCCGGAGAAGATGTTCCAGTGGTTGCAGAAGCTGGAATATCACCTCCCGTTGAAGACTGCAGTAGAAGAGGCCTGTCAACGATGTCGAAGCTGTAAACTAGCCAAACCTCTGGAGCAGAGAACCCCGATGCAGACCATTGTGACTTCTGCCCCGTTAAAGCTATTGATGATCGATTACTTAACCATGGGCCCAGCTCATCTCCTGTATGAACATTGTCTGGTGATGACTGACCACTTTACCAAGTTCGCTGTAGTGACTTCAACTCGGGATTAGACTGCTGAGTCAGCTGCGCAGGCCATTTGCCGAGACTTCATCCGGGTGTATGGTTGCCTTAAGAGGATCCATTCTGACCAAGGCGCTTGCTTCCAAGGTCAAGTGATGGTGGAGTTACATCGTCTGTACCGGATTGAGAAGTCAAGGACAATGCCCTATCATTCTCAGGGGAATGGAGCCTGTTAACGCTTCAATCGCATGCTAATTCAGATGCTCCGAACATTATAGGAAGGTCGGAAAATACGGTGGCCTGAGTGCGTGACTGAATTGGTCTGGGTGTACAACAATCAAGTTCACAGTACAACAGGATATACTCTGTATACCCTGCTGTTCAGGCGAAAGGGAGGGGAAATTACAGAGCTGAAGTTGGATCCGTAAGAAGACTACCCGCAGATGGGGGTGTCTTCCTGGGTCCGAGAACACCGGCATCGGCTGCAGACTCTTCACCGGCTGGTGCAGACTAAGTTGCGAAAACTCCAACACCATGAAACGACGCATATTCGAGGGACAGCTCTAAAGGCAGGAGACCGAGTGTTGATCCAAGACAAGCGGCCCCTGGGCAAGTTGGAGCATCGCTGGGAGAAAACCTTGTATCGAGAGAAACGCCGAGTTGGGTCTGATGGGTCAATGTATGAATTTCAACCCGAACAGGAAGAAGGAGCGCCTACCCGAATAGTCCACCTCAGCATGTTGCATCCTTGCTTGTCACAGGTTATTGAAGAAGGAGAGAGAGTGCAAAACACCACTGAAACGCTCACCCCCAACGGTTCTCGACTGTGATGAGGAATAGACACTTGCCACATTCTCTGACTTTGATAGTCCTCCATCCACCAGTCCCAGGGAAGCGCGTAAGCCTGAAACCCCAGAGACGGCCGATTCTTCAGCTCAAGATATGCTCCTGTCTTCTACCACTCAAACTGAACTACACCGTACGAAGAGGACGACAGTTGGAATACCTCCCATTCGTTATGAACAAGACCAGTTTATTTGGCAACGAATTATTCAAGAAATGGAAGAGTGTGAACATCTGATGAAGGAACTCTCGCCTGTGGAATGGTGAGTTAAAGGAGGGCGGGAGTGTAAGGAGGAAGACTGGGCTGCAGGTACCTGCATCGTGCCGGGTCCAGAACTGTTGAGGCTGCGTCCAGCATTGCCGGGGAAAGGATGAGAAATCAGACAGGTCCCATGACCTGTGGAGAGGGAGCATGGCTAAGCCAGGCAGTGAGCAGGAAGCACAGGAAAAAGGTCTCAGTTTTCCACCTGCTGTGAGCGCAGAGAGAGGTGTGTGGCGTGCTCCGCAGCGACAGAGGCAGCGGGGAGACATGCCCCGGCAGAGCTTAGGCGAATGCTCCAGTGAGCCAGTGAGTATTCAGAGAGCCGTGTGCCTGGCTAATCAGAGTGCAGTGCTTGCGTGGAGGAGCGGGTGCCAGTGGCAGGACCCTGTGGTGCATTCTCCATTGCTGATAGATGCGCAGTAGCACACATGTGAGACAGAGACTCCAGCAGCGCTCCCCACTTTGGCTGCACAGATTTATAGACTAGGGTCTCAGCGGGCAAATCCAGTGACCGCCCGTTGCAGCCAGAAGCTGGACCATGATTTGTTGGAATTTATGTGAGGACACCATGCCCATCGTTGCCGGTGCTCCAGCTCCCATCAGTTTGTATGTGGATGAGGACCAGAGAAAACTACGATAAGTGCCATTTAAATACCAGACGGTTGCGTTAACCCTTTTACTTCCCTTGTTTATTGTTTATTAGCTCCCTGTGAGGAGACTATTGCCATCCTTCTTGTTAAAAATTAAATAGCATTGTTATACAGCTTTGTTCTGCAATCCCTGCGTTACTGCATTCCCGCACCTGCTTACAGACGCAGACACATAACCCTTTTAAGAGACGTACTGGAGGGCCTCCTGAAAGCAATGTTCCTATTATTAGGAAGTTGGAACTCCCATACTATTTGCTTATGCAGTGAATGCAAGGCCTGGCCAAAATTTAGATGCACCTCAATAACCCTTGTAAGAGACGTACAGAAGGGCCTCCTGAAAACAATGTTCCCATTATTAGGAAGTTGGTACTCCCATACTGTTTGCCTATGTAGTGAATGCAAGGCCTGGCCAAAATTTAGATGCACTCCAATACCCCTTTGAAGAGTCGTACAGAAGGGCCTCCTGAAAACAATGTTCCCATTATTAGGAAGTTGGTACTCCCATACTGTTTGCCTATGTAGTGAATGCAAGGGCTGCCAAAATTTGGATGCACCATAATACCCCTTTGAAGAGAATTAGAGGAGGGCCTCATAAAAAATGTTCCCATTAGAAATGAGCGGGTCTCCTATCGTGTTTGCCTATGCAGTGAATGCAAGGGCTGCCAAAAATTTGGAGGCACTACAATGCCCCTTGGAAGAGACATGGAGGAGGGCCTCATAAAATACTGTATTATTCCCATTAGAAAGGAGCCGGTCTCCTATACTTATAATGCCCATGCACTAAGTGTATGGGCTGACAAACATTTAGCCTTGGGGGGTATACATGAACATACTGTCAAACAATTTTTATTTTACAGGCATCATAAACACCCTTTAAAAAATTATGTGGGTGTTGCATCACGGACCATGGTCACCCTGGTGATATGGTGGTGGAGGATGAGGAGAACGAGGTGGACAACAGCAAATAGCCAAATTCATTAAGCGTATACCCATGTGTGGGTGTGAAGAGGTACATGGGAATAGACCTCCCAAAAAAAGACACTGGATTTGAGTTAATGTTACGCTGCTATCATTCAGTGATGTTGAGAAGTCTGGCCCAATCCAGCCCTTGCTCACTTTTATAAGAGTCATCCCATCAGCATTGACAGTTGACAGGCGGATGTGCTTATCAGTTATTATTCCACCAGCGGCACTAAAAAAACCCGCTCTGACAAAACGCTAGCAGCACGACAGGCCAGGACTTCCAAGGCGTAGAGAGACAGTTCATGCCACATGTCCAGCTTGGATACCCAATAATTAAAATGAACAGAGGAATCACGGAGGGCATTGGTACGATCAGCAAGGTACTCCCTCAGCATCTTCCCAAACTTTGCACTCCTAGTGAGAGTACTCTGCGCCTCAGGGCCTGTGTGATAGGAGGGACTGAGTAAACTCTCCCAGAACTTTGACAGTGTTCCCCTGACTCTGATGGATTGGAGTTGTGTCTCTCTCGCCTGTACTTCTTGGTTGTCAAAGGAACTCTGACCTCTGCTACCAGAGTTTTCAGATGGGAATTTTTTTAATAATTCCACAACAAGCGCCTTCTGGTACTGCCCCATTTTAGTAGACCTCTCCGCCTCAGGAATAAGAGATAGAAGTTCTTGATGCGTGGGTCTAGAAATGTCACCAACCAGTAATGACTGTCACCAAAAATTTGGAGAACGTAAGGGTCACGGGAAAGTCAGCGTAACATAAACTCAGCCATGCGTGCCAGACTGCTAACAGGCAAGACTTCCGTGTCCTCACCAAGAGGACAACTGACCATGCTCTCCTCCTCCTCCTCCTCCTGCCCTCAGGCCTTCTACGCTGAACAGACGGTATAACAGTTGTGCAGGTAGTATACAAAAAAAGGGTTGCATTCTATCGTGCCAAAGCATGTCAATATGAAATATAGAACATGAATAGCAATATGGCTTTTGAATATTAGGAAAAATAAATGAGACGCTTTGCACTAAATTTTGCCAAATAATGCCTACCCATACACCATCGTCAAGGTTTGGATGTGCCAGTCAGTTTTCTCTTACTTCTATGTCAGCTTACTGACCGAGCACTCCGCCCATCACCATGTGGTGATTTTAATTACAGCAGGTCCTTACTTACCCATAAAGACAAGCTTTACTGATAGAGGTGTCCACATTCACCCAGAAATTCAGATATCAGCCTAATAGAGGTATGTTCACATAGGCAGGGACCCATACGTTTTAGACCACCTTGACGATGGTGTATGAGCAGGCATTATTTGGCCAAATTTTGTGCTGCTGGTGCTAGTTGAGCTTGTGCAATGACAGGTGCAGGGCAGGAGACATCTTCACATGCACCATTGACAGAGGATTGGCTTGCACGCACAACAGCGGAAGAAGCAGTGGTGTCACCCGCAGACACTGTTCCTCGACCCTGTGGTTTGGGCCTCAAAGTCGGGTGCTTTGATGCCATGTGCCTGATTATGCTGGTGATTAGGCTGGTTGTTTTGCTAACCCTGCTGATGCTGGCCTGGCAGGTGGTGCAAATGGCCTTTTTGAGGTTATCGGCAGAGTCTTTAAAAAACAACCAGACTCGGGAAGACCTAACAGTTGTACTGTCAACTTCATTGTGTTGGTGTTATGGGGAATGGTTGCCCGCCTCCTGTCTATGGCCACCACAGCTACACCTCCCTCCCCCTGTGTGCTGCTGTCCTCGCTCTGCATGTCCTCCTGCCAGGTTGGATGAGTTACTATATTATCCACCGCATTGTCTTCCACTTCCGCACTCTGGTCCTCCTCCTGACTTTCTGACAATTGTGTCTCATCATCGTCCACCTCTTGTGACACGTTCCCACCTCCGCCTTCGTGTGACTGTGGCTACTGAAATATTTGGGCTTCGCTAGATGCGATCTCATCTTGTCCCAATACAAGTGGACTGGGTGAGAGGCCCAAATCTATAAATGGAAAAGTGAACAGCTCTTTGAAGTGTCCAAGTGTGGGATCAGTTGACTCTGGGCACTCGGCATGGTGGGAGGAAGGAGGATCAGTGTGAGGAATATGCAGTCCAGACTCACGGCTACTGAGACTTGACCATGTGGAAGACAGGGTGGTGGTGGTGGTGGTAAAGTGACTGGAAGCATGATCCTCTACCCAACCAACAACCTTTTGACACTGCTCTGGGTACAATAGTGGTGTGCTGCCGCGGTCCCCTAGTAATTGGGACTGAAGGTAGGGTGAGAAGATGTGGGTGTTTTTTGTGGCACAATTTCAGCTTGCCCTCGGCCTCTGCATCCACCATCCCCATCACCATCACGTCCAGTTCCCTGTCCCTTGCCACGTGCCTTGCCCATTTTAAATGAAGGACAATATTTTCCACGATCACAACAAATGGCTGAATTTGGAGCGAACTTATACGTGATCTATGTGATGACAATCCACAGTTTGAAATATCAGGCCTGTAGGTAACCTTTTTTCATAAAACTGGTGTCAATAACTTGGCTAATACACTGCAACAAAATTTAAATTGAGACCCGAAATAGAACAAAATTTAGGTGCATTATGTGATTCGTTTAACAGAAAAACCACAGTTTGAAATATCTGGCCTGTAGGTAACCTTTCTTCATACAACTGGTGTCAATAACTTGGCTAAGACACTGCAACAAATTTAAATGGAGACTTGAAATGGCACAATTTTTAGCGCACTATGTGATCCATTTGACAGACAAACCACAGTTTTATAATATCTGGCCTGTAGGTAACCTTTTTTTCAGAAAACTGGTGTCAGTAACTTGGCTGAGAAACTGCACAAAATTTAAATTGAGACCCAAAATGGCACAATGTTGAGCGCATCATGTGATCCGTTTGACAGACAAACCACAGTTTGAAATATCTGGCCCGTAGATAACCTTTTTTTTTCAGAAAACTGGTGTCTATAACTTGGCTGAGACACTGCAGTAAAATTTAAATGGAGACCCAAAATGGCACAATTTTGAGCATTATGTGATCCGTTTGACAAACCATCCACAGTTTGAAATATCTGGCCTGTAGGTAACTTTTTTTTCAGAAAACTGGTGTCAATAACTTGACTAAAAGACACTGCAGCAAAAATTAAATTGAGACCCAAAATGGCACAATTTTGAGCGCATTATGTGATCCGTTTGACAGACAAACCACAGTTTGAAATATCTGCCTGTAGGTAACCTTTTTTTTCAGAAAACTGGTGTCAATAAGTTGGCTAAGACACTGCAACAAAATTTAAATTGAGGCCTAAAATGGCACAATTTTGAGTGCACTATGTGATCCGTTTGACAGACAAACCACAGTTTGAATTACCTGGCCTGTAGTCAATCATAAAAAGTCATTTAACAGAGATGTGATACAATAAAAAACAGATAGTCATTTAGAAAAAATCGCTCCTAGAGAATATAGAGCTCAATTCAATGTATGTCTGATTAAGCCAAATCATCAAATGTTTTTAAGGAGAAATCTCCATATAGAACCTCAAATGGAGAGAAAGATCCTTATTATGTAAAAGCAAAACACAGCTGGTACTAAGTAAACTTAAAGATCACTGGCAATCCTTTCTATTATAGCTAAAGTGTACATGTGCATATTGCAAACTGTGTCATAAAGGTAAAGGCAAGTGCCCAATCTTAATATACAATGAAAGTGCAATGTGCAGAAATGTGAGCTAGTGTGCTCAGAACATTTTTTTTTTTACAGTTTGAAATATCTGGCCTGTAGGTAACCTTTTTTTTCATAAAACTGGTGTCAATAAGTTGACTAAGACACTGCAACAAAATTTAAACTAAGGCCTGAAATGGCACAATTTGGAGCTCACTGATATGTAATCCATATGATGGACAAACCCCAGTTTAAAATAGCTGGATTTTTAGCGCTATAATATGGAAAGGATCTGGCTGTATTCTGCAGTGCCAACAAGCAAATGAAGCAGAAAAACTTCTCTGGAATGCTTTTAAAGAAAAAAATCAGGATTAATTATAAAATAAATTATTCCTGGCCCCTGATACCTGGAGCTATGTACATAAATATCTGTAATAGGCATCAGCAGCAGACAGTACTGGAATGGACCCTCTTGCTATATGCAATGAAGTCTGCCACATATACTGCCTGCCTAGCACTGATATCTATAAAGCTTTATTAGTCCTCAGAAGGAATGCTTGTTGAGATGGCTATGTGTATTAGAGATGGTATACCCACATTAATTACAAAGCAAACAAATCTCTCCCTAGCTCAGCAGCAACTCTCCCTACACTGCCTGATTCCGGAGCAGACTGTGACAAGCATGGTGGCGCCAGGTCTGATAGATATAGACCTGATGATGCTGTGCAGCCAGCCAATCACTGTAATGCCTGTAATGCCACAACCAACATGGCTGCTGCATTACAGTATGTGATAGATAATCCCTGCATGTTCATTGGCTGTCTAAAGAATGCCAAAATGCAGGGCAGTGACCCGAGCTCCCGCCAACCAACCCCACAAATACTCAGTGAGCTTCGAGCATCTCGAACAGTGAGATGCTTGGGCGAGCACCGAGTAGTGACGAGCATGCTCGCTCATCACTACTTCTCACCTTTCCTCTCTCCCCTGCAGCATTTCATCATCTTTTGCATCCAAGCAATGAGGGCACATGATGTCACTGCCATGTGCCCAGTCACGTGCATGCCGATGTCAGCTGCTGGGTTATGATTGGCTGGCAGTGTGTATTTTGGCACATTGACCCAGCAAGTAAGTGCGGCTGCGGGCTGCTATTTTTAGGCTGGGGGGGTCAGTAATCACCATTGATATGACCGCTATCCCCACCATCTGGAACACACCATATTAGGTGTAAGATGAGCATCATAGTTATTTATTATTTTCTGTTTTTTGCAGGTAACAAGGGCTTCAATGGAATAAGCATAAGGTGAATATAACTGTGCTTTTTTATTTCAAATAAAGAAGTCTGTGTCTTTTCTTTCAAATAAACAATTTTATTCTTGCTGTGTCTTTTCTACAACATAACTATGGGTTTAGTAATGGGGGCTTGATGTGGGCTTGATATCAGCGGCCATAAAACAACTGATATCAACCCACAACCATTACCCTGCTTGTCACTGTGCTACGGCAAGTGGGAAGAGCAGGACAAAGAGCCAGAATTGGAACATCTAATAGATGTACCTTTTGTGGGACAGCTGCAGGCTTCTATTTTTAGGCTGAGTGGGCCTCTAGCTGTCTGCTTTAGCTTGGCTGTTTGTCAAAAAAAGGGGGTATCTCATGACATTTTTTTAAATTATTTACTTAAATAATTTTTAAAAAATGGCATGGGGATCTCTCTATTCTTGATAACCAACCTAGCTAAAGCTCATTGATTGGTGTTCTTTTATATACTTTCCCTTGCCCACTCTTTGTACATTGCCACCTGATGAAGATGGAGCTGTTCTGTCGAAACGCGTTGTGGATTTAAATAAACAAAGAAAATTTTAATCTCCTCATCTGTGTCCTTTGAGCTCCCCTGTGACTGGAGTTTCCTGAAATTCATTTTTATTTTTTTTTCCTCTCTCGAGGCACCCAGCAGGAGCTGCATCAGACCCCTTTTATCATATGCCTTTTTTGACCGCCAGCCTGGCACTCTGTTAGCTTGTCTTCCTTGAAATTATTTGCAACAGTCCGCAGAAGTAATAAGAATTTCTCTTTCTGAGCCTCCTGAGCTTTCCGCCAATATGGCCTCAGATACTATGGCATCTAATCAGGCTCGGACTGGCCCACCGGAGAACCGGAGGATTCTCCGGTGGGCCCAGGCACTGACATCTGCTGGCATACTGGCCAGCAGCTGCCTAGGGCCCCCACTGCTCCAAGGGCCCCCACTGCTCCAGGGGCCTCCAGCAAGTGGCTATGGGGGCCCTGAGTCAAGGGGGCCTGCCCTGTACCAGCGTAACAGCTGCTGAAGACAGGATGTGTCCCCGCTGCTAAAACTAAATGAATATTCACGCTTCCCCATGCCCTATGGGCGTGGAGAGGCGTGAATATAATTTCTCTTTAATAGCGGGCAGAGTTAGCCGCAGGCTGCAGCTAACACTGCCCGCGTGTAAAGTCCCACGCACCACACACACAAAGCACCGCACCACACACAGAAAGCACCACACACACACACAGAGGCACACAAATACTCACAGTGCAGCACATCCCGGCTTCCTGCACGGCTCTTCCTGTCTGAGAGCCCAGCTGGATGACGTCATTATCCAGCACTGGGTCTCAGACAGAAAGCAGCAGGCGAGGAACAGGCTGACAGGATGTGCTGCTGCTGCGGGTGGTGAGCTGTGCTGTGTGTCTGTGTGCCAAGTTGTGTGTGTATGTGGTGCTATGCTTTGTGGGAGGGTTGGTGGGGGAGGCAGTGATGGAGGTGATGGGCAATGATTGTGGGGGGAGGCAATGATGAAGGTGATGGACAATGATGGTGGGGGAGGCAATGGTGAAGGTGATAGGCAATGATGGCGGGGAGGCAACGATGGAGGTGATGGGCAAAGATGGCAGGGGAGGCAACGATGGAGGTGATGGGCAATGATGGCAGTAGGGAAGCAGCGATGGAGGTGATGGGCAATGATGGCGGTGGGAGGAGGCAGGGATGGAAGTGATGGGCAATGATGGCAGTGGGGGAGGCAATGATGGAGGTGATGGGCAATGATGGTGGTGGAGGAGGCAGCGATGGAGGTGATGGGAAATGATGGCGGTGGGAGGAGGCAGGGATGGAGGTGATGGGCAATGATGGCGGTGGGGGAGGCAATGATGAAGGTGATGAGCAATGACGGTGGGGGAGGCAATGATGGAGGTGATGGGCAATAATGGTGGTGGGAGGAGGCACGGATGGAGTGATGGGCAATGATGGTGGGGGAGGAAACGATGGAGGTGATGGGCAATGATGGTGGGGGGAGGCAATGATGAAGGTGATGGGCAATGATGGTGGGGAGGCAATGATGGAGGTGATGGGCAATGATGGTGGTGGGAGGAGGCAGGGATGGAGGTGATGGGCAATGATGGTGGGGGAGGAAACGATGGAGGTGATGGGCAATGATGGTGGGGGGAGGCAATGATGAAGGTGATGGACAATGATAGTGGGGGGAGGCAACGATGGAGGTGACGGGCAAAGATGGCGGGGGAGGCAATTATGGAGGTGATGGGCAATGATGGTGGTGAGAGGAGGCAGGGATGGCGGTGATGGGCAATGATGGTGGTGGGGAGGTAATGATGAAGGTGATGAAATGGACAATGATGGTGGTGGAGGAGGAGGCAATGATTGAGGTGGTGGAAAGGGCAGTGATGGGGTGGTGGGGGAGAATGATAAGGGTGGTGGGGAGAAGGCAATGATAGAGGTGGTGATGAGGACAATGATGGGGGTGGAGAGGGTCTGCATTATACTTTGAGGGGCTACATTATATTTTGTGTGGGGACTGCATTATTCTCAGGGGACTACATTATATTCTGGGGGCTATATCATACTATATGAGGGGGCTACAGTATACTCTATGGGGAGCTGCATTATATTCTGTGGTGGGGCTGCATTATTCTCTCAGGGGACTACATTATATTCTGGGGGGCTACATATTACTATGAGGCCTCAGGTACATCTCGGATGGCCTCATGTTCCAGGGGCCTCGCAATATTGGCTGGAGGCTATACCTACTTATCATGTAGGGCAGCATTACGGGATGGTCCGGCTAAACAATATCTATCGGTGCCAGCATTATGCGCTTGAGGGGTGACATTTCTTATGGGGGCTGTTATAGCCTATGAGGGTGCTACATTAGATTCTAGTGGGATACATCAAGCAATACCTAGAAGGGTTGCAATACATATTTGGGGTGCTGCATAATATTCTATGAGATCGAGGTCTGCATTATCATTTTGATGAGGTGACTTACATATGTCTCGAGAGGTGCTACATTATACTGAGGGGCTGACATTATGTCTTGCGGGGGGCTACCTCTCGTATGTCTTCACTGCAACCCGCTACTAATGTTTAGGGAGTGTATCCTTATATATGAGATGATGAGTGATTGTTAGCCGCATATTGGGGTATGGATATTTCTTGTAGGCAATGTGGGCCAATGAATGATTGTCTGGTGAGGCCAAAGGTGCAAAGATGCAGGAGGCACATAGTAGAGGCTATTGCATGGACCGAGATATGGGCATGTGCTAGTGAAGCAGAGTGCTCGTCTGCATTCCCAATTGGGGGTGGAAAATGAGGCTGTCCTGCCAGCTGTTCAGAACATGGTCCAGATGTCACAGCTTAGCCACTGATCCTTTCAAGCTGCTGGATCACGTGTTCCTCTTCATCACTCAGAGCTCCATCTACGTTATGGTAATGTCGTTCGTCTCTGAAGCTGATGGCAATCATGAACTTGCCGTGACAACACTGATCAAGTATTACAATAGTTGCATGAATGATGGGTGTGGAATGAAGGGTGGCTGACCACGGAGAGTGTGGAAAAACGGAGTTGAGATTTAGTATTGCTGGAATTCTTCTTGCGAGCGCAGTGAGATACTCGCCACATAATGTACAATTCTATCAGGTCTCATACGACTTGTAGGGATGGAGACGCCATAGTGGGAACATGGCCTTTTATGTCCCAGTGGTAGTTGCTTAGGCATGTGACTATGTTAGATGATAGGGAGCCACATTGGAGTTGTGCAATCCAGACTTAATTTGGGGTATGGAATAGTGAGTGAGGGATAGTGTGGATTGGGATGCCGAAGGATTGCAGAGGGAAACAGAGGAGAAGGAATAGATATGGGATTAAATGGCATCAGGGTGTAGAGGAGCAATGATGAGGTGGTGATGCAGTGATGGGTGGTGGGGAAATGATGGGTGGGAAGAAGCATCGTGTGAGAGGACAATGATGGCGATGGAAGTGCATTTTGAGGGGCCATCAATGGTGGAGAGCTATTCACACTACATCCATTGGGGGCAATGAAGTAGAGGGTGGCAAAGTCACATTGGCTGGCCTTTGCCTGTATTTGGCTGTACTGTCCTATCTCCTACGAACTTTACAACCGGAGGCCACTTTAAAATAGGCTATAATACATGATGTGTGATCAATTCGTAGGGCATAATTTCTTAACCTGAGCACCCAAACTATATGACAAGGGCATCTGAATGCCAATAGGGGCACAGTATGATGTACACCAGAAAAGAATAGCATGAGGGCTAGTATACTCTACGCTCTTATATCCTCTAACTTCTTTTCATCATACATGTTCTTTCAAAGCCTGTTAACAATACCCTGAGACTCGGGTACCACAGTATGTGGATCCAGTTGCCACTACTTTTTCAGGCAGGCTATCCCTTCTCTGCATGAAATTATGCTGACTAAATTAGGTGCGCACTTCTCAACTCCATCAGTGTCAATTTCCACATAATCACAGATATGTGGACAAAAAAGCCTAAGCAGTGACAGTATATCTCCCTAACTGCTCACTGGGTAAATGTAGTAGCTGCTGGATCTGAGGCAGAACGTTTTTTGGTGTATGTCCTACCATTACTGAGGATCGATGGATGTTTTTTGGATGTTTAAGTGTCCATGTTTCCTCCTACTCCTACTCTGCTTCCTCATCCGGTCACCTGCACAACCAACTTCAGCACAGCCATGGAAAAAAGACTGCAGGCTGTTCTGAAACTCATCTTTTTTTGGAAAAAATCCCACACTGTGTGGGAGCTGTGAACAGGGTGAAACAACAGACCAATGAGTGGTTGGTACCTCTGAACCTCAAGCCTGGCCTGGTGGTGTGCGATAACGGGTGAAATCTCATAGCATCTCTTGGCCTAGCCGTTTGACGAACATCCCTTACTTGGCTCATGTGCTGAATTTGGTGGTGCAGAGTATCCTCAAAAATTATCCTGAGATCTCAGAGCTGCTGCTGAAAGTTCTCACCCTACTACTGCTCACCTGTCTTCCCTGCAGTGTCTCTTCTCCCTTTCCGCTCACAGCCTCAAATGCAGTGTACCAACAAGGTGGAATTCCACCTTGCATATGCTGAGAGACTGTGCATTACTATCCCACTTTTAGAAAAATATTTAGAGTTGAGAGTCCTCAGTGGTTGATACCTTTTAATGGCTAACTGAAAAGATGGTAACAAATTGCAAGCTTTCGAGACTACTCAGGTCTCTTCATCAGGCAAAGACTAATACAACATATGAAGAATCACATATTTATACACAAAACAGCACAGAAAAAATGCAATTTTGTGCTGTTTTGTGTATAAATATGTGATTCTTCATATGTTATATTAGTCTTTGCCTGATGAAGAGACCTGAGTAGTCTCGAAAGCTTGCAATTTGTTACCATCTTTTCAGTTAGCCATTAAAAGGTATCAACCACTGAGGACTCTCAACTCTAAATATTTTTCTATCTACTGGCTAACACGGTACAAAGATATACATCTTTACTGTATCCCACTTTTATGCATCCTTGAAAAAGCATTTCAGGCTGTGATGGATTAGGTGATGGCACAGTAGGAAGAGGAGGAGGTACAGAAACCATTCTCACCATTATCAAGCCAGTCTTCCACACATGGCTTGAAGGGTGGATTCCTGTACGAACAATAGCCAGGTACATAACTGCTTAGCCAGGGGCAGTTTTGGAGGATGAGGAGGAACCATGTTCACAGCATTGTGGCACTCAAAGCAGCTTACAGGCATCACTGTAGTGTGGCTGGGGGATTCTTAGGACACAGACAATACACCTCTCACAGAGGAGAACTTGTCATTGCCTCTGGAAAGTTTGACACACATAAGTGAACACATGCTGTGGTGCCTGTGCAAAGACTGCCGAGTTGCCTGGATTGTTACCAGTGTTGATTTATGGGTGGCCAACCCTGCTGGATAATCACTACAAGGACAACGTGCCATCCTTACTGTACACATACAGAGGCTTTTTTGCAGAGCAATCCCACATAGATGGGTACAGATCACATGTACAGAGCATGTAAAGTAAACACACAAAACCTGTTATGCGCTTGCAACAACTTTATTGTATAATGGTTGCACGAACACGGGTCCACGAAGCATTTATCATGTGCGAAACCAAAGGTATGATGGTCAACTGACACAGAACTACATGATCTCGACTGTGTTACTCACTGGGAAGTTGCACATCTCGTTATGCAAGATATGTCAGCCGCAGATGCGTGCGACTAACGCCAGCGTACTGCTAGATAGAATTAATGATAAATTTGTGTTGCTCTTGAGTCAATCTCAAAGTCTTTGAGCGTCAGACGAAATGACTGTCACACAAGTGTCAGTATAACTCGTCAAGCCTACTTATTATTCATTAAGGTTTACTTTACAAAGGGGCTGTTAGTCAATTACTACATTAAGCTGCTAGATATGGGTGTTAGTGTAATTGTAATTATGTAAGAGCTGAAGTGCGAATTATTGTTTATATCTTGTGACCTAGTTGCCTTGCAAACTATATGTAACAACAGATATAATAGACATTTGTACTTATGTTGTTCCTTAGAGGTCTTAGGCAGATTCTTAAAGATGTATATCTGCCTGAATATGTGAGCACAAGGTTTTGCAGTGAGTCTATCAACGTAACGTGAATACAATTGTGATACTTGATATATGATACATATATTCCATGCACTACGCCGGTGAGACCGGACTGACCAACTCCCTGTTCAGCTTGGCAGGCTATACCCAGGTTACGTGCCCCGCAGTCTGCTCAGGGTAAATAGCTACCCTATATTCGTAGCAAGACTGCGCCACATTGGCTACAGGTTATGTGCCCCGCAGTCTGCTCAGGGTGTATAGCTACCCTATATTCGTAGCAAGACTGCACCACATTGGCTACCTGCCTGGCATAAGCTAAACCTGCCTGAAGGACCTGTGCTAATTAGCCGAGCATACTCTGGCATCGGCAGGTCCCGGAGGTCCCCGCGACCTCTGATATTGACCCTGTCGTCCGGAGAGAATACGGAAGCTGGACAACGATGAGTGTCAGCCGACTGTCTCATCCGATTTTTGGAGGCCAATAACGCTTCCTGTGTCTGATCCCAGACGTCCCGCGCCTCCATAGCCCAATCTCTGACCCCAGGCTCCCCAGAGTTAACTGGCATAGGGACTGGCACACGCGGGTGCTGACCATTGTTCAAAAGGAAAGGGGTCTGACCTGTGGAATCCGCCACTGCATTGTTTAGAGCAAACTCTGCCCAAGGGAGCAAATTTGCCCAATTATTATGATTGGCAGAAACGAAATGACGCAAGTATGTCACAAAGCGTCTGATTAGTGCGTTCCACCAGGCCGTTGGTCTCCGGGTGATAGGCAGTAGAGAGGTTCAGTTCAATACTACACAAATTACACAATTCTCTCCAAAACCGAGAGGTGAACTGAGGACCTCGGTCACAAACAATCCTATCAGGCATACCATGAAGACGGAAAACGTGACGGATAAACAGTGATGCCAGAACCCAGGAAGAAGGAACCCTAGGAAGGGTACCAGGTGAACCATCTTAGAAAAATGGTCAGAAACCACCCATATGGTTGTATTACCCCAGGACTTAGGTAACTTAACCACGAAATCCATCCCAATCAGCTCCCAAGGTCTATCCGCCACGGATAACAGATGTAGAAGACCCGCCGGACTCTGATGAGACGATTTATTTCTCGCGCAGGAGATACATGCATGGACGTATTCTTTAATGTCCTGGGACAACCGAGGCCACCAATACGAGCGTTGGAGGAACTCAGTGGTGCGTTTGATTTCAAAATGACCTCCAATCTTAGAGGCATGTGCCCATGAGAGCACCTCATTCTGTAGATTAGGAGGAACAAACGTCTTCCCGGGTGGAACCTGGTTAGAGTCACCAGTGCCACCATTCGCATACTCTCAGGAGGGACGATAAGTCTGGGCTCGTCATCATCCTCCGTCGTATCCATAGACCGAGATAGAGCATCCGCCCGAGGATTCTCCTCCCCTTTTAGAAAGTTGATGGTAAAAAGAGGGCAAAAAAGAGAGACCACCGAGCCTGCCTCGGGTTGAGATGCTGCGCTGTCTGCAGGTACGAGAGATTCTTATGGTCGGAATACACCACAAACGGATGTTTAGCTCCCTCCATTCAACAAAAGCCAATTTTATGGTGAGTAATTCTTTATCCCCAATAGTATAATTCCTCTCCGCTGGAGAAAAGGTCTTGTAGAAGAAGAAACATGGTCTTCTCCGACCCTGCCCATTTTTTTGAGAAAGGACAGCACCTGCTCCTACAGAGGAGGCATCGACCTCCAGATAAAATGGCTTATTGACATCTGGCCGATGTAGGACGGGATCTTTCGAAAAATAAGACTTGTTCTCCCGGAAAGCCTCAGATGTCTCTTTAGACGAATTGGGTTGGCACCTTTCTTGGTTAGCGCGGCCAAAGGAGCCGCCAGTGTGGAAAAATGCGGTATAAATTGCCGATAATAATTGATGAACCCCATGAAGTGCTGTACCGCCTTCAGAGAATGGGGCTCTTGCCAATTCTGTACGGCTACCAATTTTTGGGGATCCTTGGCCAAGCTCTTACTGGATACAATGTACCCCAAGAATGGTAATGACTCTTGTTCGAACTGGCATTTCTCCAGCTTGCAATACAGAGAATTTGCGTGCACACGTTCAAAAACTCTGCGAACATCCTCTCTGTGTGTGGAGAGGTCCGGGGAAAAGATCAGGATATCGTCAAGATATACTACCACGGAGGACAGTAGCAAATCTCGAAAGATATCATTGACGAAATCCTGAAAAACGGCGGGGGCATTGCATAACCCGAAGGGCATGACGAGGTACTCGTAGTGCCCATCACGAGTATTAAAAGCCGTCTTCCACTCGTCACCCTCACGGATCCGTATAAGATTATATGCCCCTCGCAGATCCAATTTTGTAAAGAAAAAGAAAAGAAATCAGAGGCACAGGATATTTGTTCTTAATGGTAATGGCATTTAATCCTCTGTAATCTATGCATGGACGTAGGTCAACTCCTTTCTTCTGGACGAAAGAAAAACCCCGCTCCAGCAGGAGAGACCGATTTCCTGATAAACCCCCGAGCCAGGTTCTCCTTGATGTAATCGGACATGGCCTGGGTCTCGGGGACAGACGGGGGTAAACACTACCGTGAGGAGGCTCTGATCCAGGGATCAAATCTATAGCGCAGTCATAGGGTCGGTGGGCAGGCAAGGTCTCTGCAGCTTTTTTAGAAAAAAAGTCTGCAAAACTCCAATACTGCTCTGGAAGTGCCTCTAGACCAGCCGGCGGGTCTAAGACCACCTTCCGGGTTGATGCCACCATACACTGGGTAGCACATCTCTCACCCATGAATAAACTGTCCCCATGTTCCAGTTTATATGTGGATTGTGAGAACGTAGCCATGGAAGACCCAATAGCACCTCATCCAATCCTGCGGGAAGAATAAGGAACGAGATATCCTCCCGGTGACCCTGAGGAAACGACATAGTGAGGGGGATAGACTGGTGGGTGATTTGTGTGTCTTACATGGAACCGTTGACTGCCCTGATGTTTATGGTTCTGGACCGTAATTCCATAGGAACGGCATGCTTCTGGGCAAAGGTTGATGACAAAAAATTGCCTTCGGCCCCAGAATCCACCACCGCCTTGGCAGCAACCGTGGTTGTTCCGAAGAGCAACGTCACCTTATAGGCTAGTCTGGAGGAAGAAGTCTCTGAGTCTAACACACCTCCTCCAGTGATGGTTAGACACTCTCGTTCTCCCGCCCGCTTGGAACCCTTATTATTGGAGTACTCCAAGAGATGCTAGGACCGGAATGAGGAGACCATTTCCTGGTCAGGGATATATCCATTGGCTCCGGTTCCGTGTCTGGGACCACGGATTCGGAAATAGATTTAGAAAATGACGGTGCCAACGGAAACGGAGGTTTAGAGACCTTCAGCTCCAACTTGCTTTCTGCATGACGTAAATCTATTCAGTTGGCGAGGGTCATTAACTCTTCCAGGGAGGTTGGAATCTTCCTGGTGACTAGAGCATCTTTTATATGCCCAGCCAAACCCTTCCAGAACACCGGAAATAGCGAAGGTTCAGACCAATCCAGTTCTGCCGCTAATGTCCTGAACTGGACGGCATAATGACTGGCGGTGGTCGAACCCTGCACTAATGTAAGCAGCTTAAGAGCCGTATCATGTGTAACCTGAGGACCGAGGAACACACTTTTTAGGGTTCTAAGAAAGAGACCCACATTGGCCACTACCGGATCACTCCGTTCCTACAGAGGAGTAGCCCACTCCAAGGCCTTGCGGGTAAGTAATAGGATAACAAAACCCACTTTAGCCCTTTCAGAGGGGAACCATGCCTCCATCATTTCTAGCTGAATGGAGCATTGATTAATAAACCAGAAAATTTGTCCGTCAGAGCAAAATGCGGTAATGACACTTTAGCAGCTACAGCAACAGAGTTTACAGATTTGCTGCTTGTGCGGCTGCCTGAGTAGCTACTGCAGTGAGATCAGCAACTGGAGCGGCCTGCTCCAGAGACCTAAGTCTGGCCTCTAGTTGCTGAATGTAGCGCTGCAGCTGCTGGTTGTCAGTCATAGTCGGCTAGACCCTGGCGGTCAGGTACTGTTATGCGCTCGGTTGCAACAACTTTATTGTATAATGGATTGCAACCAAACACGGGGTCCGCGATGCAGTTTATAGTCACTGCTGCCGAACACCCCTAGAGTATGAGGGTCAAACTGACAACAGAAATCTAACATTAGATCTCGCCTGTGCTACTTCACACTAGGAGAGATGTAGAATTGCCACTATCTCCGTTAACGTCATGGGAGATGTGCGATCGACTGGAGTAGATGTAGCCCTGTTAATGGCACAGAAGCCACTTGCCAGATATTAGGTTTGCACTATGTGCTGCAAGCTGGTAAAGACGTAGCCCTGTTGACTGCACAGAAGCTACTTGCCAGCCGCAAGGAAGTGCGTGCGACTAACGCCAGGCGTACGTGTACCAGCCGGCGTGAGACTGAGCAACTCTCTGTTCAGCTTGGCATGCGATGCCCAGGTTACGCACCCCGCAGTCTGCTCAGGGTGTATAGCTACCCTATATTCGCATCAAGACTGTGTCACATTGACTACAGGTTAAGCACCCCGCAGTCTGCTCAGGGTGTATAGCTACCCTATATTCGTAGGAAGACTGCGACACATTGGCTACAGGTTAAGCGCCCCGCAGTCTGCTCAGAGTGTATAGCTACCCTATATTTGTAGCAAGACTGCGCCACATTGGCTACCTGCCTGGCATAAGCTAAACCTGCTTGAAGGACCTGTGCTAATTAGCCGAGCGTACTCTGGCATCGCAGGTCCCGGAGAGCAAAGCTAGAGAGCACGTGGAGCCCTGATTCTGGCATGTCCACACAAGAGCACTGTTATATTAGTATGATCTGACCACGCCGCACCGCGGACAGACAAGCTATTTAAGGGCTAAGCTCCGCCCCAGCCATCTCGTCAATCGCATCATCGGTGACGTCATCCGTGACCAATCAGGCAGTGCCAGGTCAGAGGATCAGCTGACATTAACCACCAATCATGGCTTGCCATGTCACTGACATGCTCAGTGCTAGCATTTCTGGACTTAGGCTTACAACAGCCTTTTCCTGTTCTGTAACCTAGGTTTAAGGCTACTATGAACAAAGACCCAAGTAACTACTTGTGCCTCTCGGTTATTGGCTAGGCGTTGGGATCGATGGCGAAGCTGAGCAGCATCTGCCTCGGCTGGGTCTGGATGGAAGACCACAGACTCCTTGGATTCAGGTTCGGATCCTGCTGTTGCCCGATGCCTAACAAAAACTCACTCAAGCTGTGTCCTGCCCTACCCTAATTGGATCAGAATGGAGGTGCCACCCGAGGTTCAGCAGTTACACAGGCCAGGTCACTTGGTGCTCTGGCCAATCACAGCCATGCCAAAGCTTGGCATGGGAGTGATTACTCTGGAAGTGCCCACAGCACTGCAATCTTTCAACAAATTTTTTTCGGCATCTGATCCAGAAGAGTACAGCGGCCTTCCTGAAAAAGTCTGTGTTTGGAGTTCAGCACCAGACACGGTACAAACCATGAATTTTACAGTTCAGGTTTGTTCATGTCTACTTATAAACCCTATGCATTAAGTGCAAGGGCTGCCAAAAATTAGAATGAGTGACTTTAATAAATTCTGGAAGACATGTAGAGGATGGCCTCAGAATAAATTATTTGGCAATTGTAAAAGATTGTGTTTTAATTTGAAAAGATTGTGACATTTTAACATTTTAAAAAGATTGTACAAAGAGTACGAATGTGTCAATGAATGCACAAGATGGGTCAAAACAAGAACTTGATTTGTCCTCAAAAACATTTTAGGACAATTTTAAAAGTGGTGAATTGGATTGGATAAAGATTGAAAGATGAGGCCCTCTCCCATGACTACAGCGTACACACGAATGCTACAGCGATACTGTGAATGGTCCTTAAATCAGTACACTTTGCCTTCTTTTGTGTATTTCTGTGTACAGATGACCAGAAAGGGCCTGAATCTGTCAATGAATACATCAAAGAAGCTATCATGTTGCGTACTGTGGAAGAAATATATGTGACCATATTCATATGAGACGAGATTCAGAACAAGATGGAAAAAAATAAGAACTTGAATTGAATGAAACTAAAGCTGTTGGTGAAGCTGGTGATTCACTGTATTAGGGGTACTATGCATCAAGTATTAGGCAACTGTACATATTAGGTCACAGTCCACAAGGCTGTATTACGGGTACTCTGCACAAAGCTGTGTTAAAAGATTTTTTAAGCTGCCACCACGACAAGGTAGACTGTTTGGCCGGGTCCTACTCTATTCTAACCTATTAAATATTTGTTAAAATGTCCAATACAATTTAGATATATTTTTATTTATTTTTCAATTATTAACCCCTTAGTGACGGATCCAAATTTTTAAAATCTGACCAGTGTTACTTTATGTGGTATAACTCTGGAACGCTTCAACAAATCCCAGTGATTTTGAGACTGTTTTTTCGTGACACATTATAATTTATGAAAATGGTAAATTTAGGCTGATATGTTTTTGTGTTTATTTATAAAAAATGTCAGAAAGTTGAAAACAATGTAAAAAAATAGAAATTTTCAAACTTTGAATGATTATCCCATTAATTCAGATAGTCATACCACACAAAAACATTAATAAATAACATTTCCCACATATCTGCTTTACATCAGCACCATTTGTAAAATGTTATTTTATTTTGTTAAAAAAAAATTTTCATTTTTTTCATGGAAATTTACAAAATCTATTTTTTTAGGGATCTATCCAGGTTTGGAGTGACTTTAGAGGTCCTATATATTGGAAAACCCCCCAAAGTGATACTATTTAAAAATGTAGCAGCGATTTTTCATTTTTTTCATGGAAATTTACAAAATCTATTTTTTTAGGGATCTATCCAGGTTTGGAGTGACTTTAGAGGTCCTTAATATTGGACCCAAAGTGATACTATTTTAAAAACAGCACCCCCTGAAATATTGAAAACTGCTGTCAGGTAGTTTATTACTAGTGATGAGCGAGTATACTCATTGCTCGGGTTTTCCCGAGCATGCTCGAGTGATCTCTGAGTATTTTGGCATGTTCAGAGATTTAGTGTTTGTCGATGGCAGCTGCATGATTTGTGGCTGCTAGAAAGTCTGAATACATGTGGGGATTGCCTGTTTTTTAGGAACTCGCTCATCACTACTTATTAACTCTTCAGGTGCTTTTCAGGAATTAACACAAAATGGCATGATAGGAATGAAAAAGTATAATTTTACCAATAAATGTTGCTCACTTTTGAACAGGAAATTGTAGCCGGCAAATTCTAAGGCCGCTATTTGGCAGTGATCTGCCATGGCAAACATCAAGACCACAAAATCATGATCTCAGGGTGTCAATGGGGATAAAGAGGAAGCCCACACACATTTATATGATATAGTCATTATTGACAGCAGCATCTAAGGGGTTAAACAGATATGGTCGGTGCCAACACTGATCGCGGCTGATGCAGCAAGTTGTCAGCTGTAGTGTACAGTCGACAGCTGCTGGATTGTCACATACAGTACTTATACATGGTTATTAGTTTGTCCCTCAGTCGTCTTTTTTCTAGACTGAATAAACCTAATTTTGCTAATCTCTCTGGGTATTGTAGTTCCCCCATCCCCTTTATTAATTTTGTTGCCCTCCTTTGTACTCACTCTAGTTCCATTACATCCTTCCTGAGCACCGGTGCCCAAAACTGTACACAGTACTCCATGTGCGGTCTAACCAGGGATTTGTACAGAGGCAGTATAATGCTCTCATCATGTGTATCCAGACCTCTTTTAATGCACCCCATGATCCTGTTTGCCTTGTCAGATTTACCCTGTGGTTTACCGTTCATTGTGTAATGGTGATATTGATTCCGTCTTCCCATGTGTATAACCTTACATTTATCATTGTTAAACCGCATCTGCCACCATTCTGCCCAAGTTTCCAACTTATCCAGATCCATCTGTAGCAGAATACTATCTTCTCTTATATTGACTGCTTTACATAATTTTGTATCATCTGCAAACAACAATATTTAACTGTGTAAACCTTCTACTAGTTCTTTAATAATATTTTGAAGGGACTAAGTCCCAACACTGACCCCTGCGGTAACCCACTGATCATAGCGACTCAGTTAGAGAATATACCATTTATAACCACCCTCTGCTTTCTATCACTAAGCCAGTTACTTACCCATTTACACACATTTTCCCCAGACCCAGCATTCTCATTTTGTGTACCAACCTCTTGTGTGGCACGGTATCAAACGCTTTGGAAAAATCAAGATATACCACGTCCATTTACTCACATTGGTCCAGTCTATAGCTTACCTCTTCATAAAAACTGATTAGATTGGTTTGACAGGAGCAATTCCTCATAAACCCATGCTGATATGGAGTTAAACATTTATTCTTATTGAGATAATCCAGAATAACATCCCTCAGAAACCCTTCAAATATTTTACCAACAATAGAGGTTAGTAGTGTTGAGCAATACGATAATGCAAATATCGGCTATCGGCCGATATTAGCTCTATCGGCCTTTCGATAATTCGTTTCGATATTTTCGTCTTATCGAATACCGGAATCGGATTTGTCACTGTCACTGTGAGTGTCCGTCGGTCGGGTCTGTCAGGAGTCAGCGGCACTTACCTGGCAGAAGATCTCCGGCGGTCACGTCCTGGACTGCTTGATGGCCGCCATTATCTTCTAACTGGCGGTCACATGCAGTTTTTCGCGATAACTGCAGTGACTGCAGGGTAATCCCGGCCGTAAAGCAGTCAGTCCGATGACGTCACCGCCGGGGAAGCAGGTAATCAGCTGTGCTGCGCCGGGATGACAGGCTCTGCCTGTCATTCTGATGTAGCAGAGCTGGATCGTCGTGGGACACTCGTTACTATGGACTGCGTCGGTCAGGTGGTATACTTTTTTTTTTTTTTTCATTTTTTTACAGGAGATCGATGGCGTCGCAGCAGGATGAGACAGTAATAAAAGAAATGAAAACTGTGTTTTTTTATTTTTTATTAAATTAAAAAAATTTTTTTGGAACATTCACCCGTCCGGGTACATAAACAATTTAACTATTTATTTACATACAGGGACCCTGTCCGGGTTATTTAGACTTCTTTGGCAGGGGTGTTACAGGTACCACCTGGTACTCTTCTGGTGCTTGCCAAACATCCGAGACACCAAGGACCACCAGGACCTGATGACGTCGTGTGGCCTGTACAGTCAAGTCGTGACCCGCTATCTGGGTCTGTGTGGCCACCTCTTTCATCTCTCTCCGGGTCTGGAGCCCTATGTCACGGACTGTACGAACCCCAGGGGGCCTAACAGGCGCCGGGTACGGGCCAGCTATACTTATCATGTCCATAGCTGGGGCTGCTGAAGAGACCACTGAGGGAGGCTGGGGAGATTTACGGCGTGGGGTGGGCACTTTTGCAGAGGCCTGGATGTGGGAGGCTGAAGGCTTCGAGGGTCTCACAGGTTCCTGACACACTGGGGAGTAGGGGTCGCACCTGGTAACATTTAGGGCGTACCATCCATTGTAACCCCAGTGTCGGGTGTAAGTCACCAAGTCTCCTGGCAACAGGTCCCTCCCCGGGTGTCCTTCTGGGAGGTGAGCCTCCACGTCCCGCCGGGTCACAAAGACTTCTAAATAAAGTCCAGGCTCCTTGATGAAGCCCCACCCACCTTTCAATTTAAAGCTCCGTACTGCACCCTTACGCCGCGGCTCACTCAGGGTTCCTTTATCCTTTCTCATCCGGTCCTTATCTGCCCGGTCCTTCTCCAGGTGACGTTGGCGAAGTTTTAGGGTTTCTCGCTGCTCCCTTTGTCGCTCTGCTTCCCGCTCCCAACGTCTCCACTCTTCCTCCTGACGCCGATTGTAATTCTCCTCCACAGTTGCTCCATGTCTCCACCACTCCACTGCAGCTTACAGTGTCCGGTTTGCGGCAGCTCTCCTGTCGCCCCCCAGTCCTGGCGGTGCTCCCCTGCGGAGGAAGCAGACGGCTCTAAATCAGATGACAGTCGGGGCTCCGGTACAGGCAGGTAGTGCTCTGGTGCCTGCGCGGCCTCCTCCATGAGGACGGGTGTCGCTTCTTCTGTCTCAGCGACCGGGGCAGACAGCGGGATCTGGGGTGCTGCTGACGGTGCTGCGGTTTTTGCAGGAACGGGTGCCTCCACTGCGACAACGTCAACCGGATCACATTGCAAGGGCTCCTCTACTATAATGGGTGCCTCACCTTCCGGTACAGACACTTCAGGTAAGAGGGATTGGCGCCGCTCCAAGTTTATTTTTAGGGCACGCCAGCTGGCTTCCATCCTGGCGACCTCCTCCCGGTGCCGGGCCAGGCCTCTCAGGGTATCCTCCGCTTCTTGCAGCGTAGGAGGGTTTACAGGCCGGGTGCCCAACGGTGATTCCGTGGCGATCGGGTCGCTTCTGTGGGGGGAGAGCTCTGACTGCTCCATCCCTTCCCACTTCTGCTCGTCGTGTCCATTAGCCATCTCTGCCAAGTCACATGTGTCATATCTGGAGAGGGCCCCTCTTTTGTAGGGAGGCGGGACCTCCTCACACTGAGGAGGATGAGGAGGCGGAACTCCAGAGCTGTGGGGCACGATGTTACATTGAAGTACCATTTACAGTGGGCGGCCATCGTTTTCACGCCACTGAGTGAGTGACACCCACGAAGAGCACGCCCTTCTTCTTCACCAGTGCCTCGTCGTGACGCAGATATGGCGGAAAAATGGCAAATACATTCTCTGATGATTTTAGCAATTCTCAAGCACAAAACCAGTGCAATTCAGGCACACAGGACTCGCTTTATAGCGAGCTACAGAATCCTGTTCGTGACGCCCAAGTTGAGTCGCACAGAGCCAGAGGTTTTCGGGGTACTCGGCACCGAGCCCGTCGACTTCTATGGGGTATGTCACGTCTTTACCCGGCAATTGAATTAGAGTCGATTTTACTATGTAGAAGTGTATAAACTATAAATATATGTATATATATATGTCACAATGACATGTATATATATATATATGTATTCTATGTGTGTATATTTTGTGTTTACAACGAAAGAAAGGGTTTTTTTTGTTGCGATATTTTGTTCCCATAGACTTACATGGGACTTCCGGTATCGAAATCGGATATCGACGATATTTAGTGCTATCGGCGATACAATTTCGATACGATATTTTTAGATATCGAGCAATATCGCTCAACACTAGAGGTTAGACTTACTGGCCTTTAATTTCCAGGTTCACTTTTAGAGCCCTTTTTGATTATTGGTACCACATTTGCTATGTGCCAGTCCTGTGGAACAGACCCCATCGCTATAGAGTCCCTAAATATAAGAAATAATGGTTTATCTATTACATCACTTAGTTCTCTTATACTCGTGGTTGTATGCCATCCGGACCCGGAGATTTATCTATTTTAATTTTATTTAGCCAGTTTCGCACCTCTTCTTGGGTTAGATTGGTGACTCTTAATATAAGGTTTTCTTTGTCTCTCGGCATTTCACTTAGCATTTTATTTTCCACCGTGAATACGTGGAGAAGAAGGTGTTTAATATATTAGCTTTTTCCTTGTCATCTACAACCATTCTTTCCTCACAATTTTTTAAGGGGCCTACACTTTCACTTGTGATTCTTTTACTATTGATATAGTTGAAGAACAGTTTGGGATTAGTTTTACTGTCCTTAGCAATGTGCTTCTCTGCTTCCTTTTTGGCAGCTTTAATTAGTTTTTAAAGTATTTTTCTCCCTATAGTTTTTTAGATCTTCAACGGTGCCATTCTGCTTTAGTAGTTTAAATGCTTTCTTTTTGCTGTTAATTGCCCCTCTTACTTCTTTGTTTAGCCACACACCATGACCAGACCACATATTACCACCACATAGTGACCAACTAATAGAACATACAAGGAACAAATATCGCCACACCATGGCCGGACAACATATTACCACCACATAGTTACTGAATACTACAATACTGATCAGTAATAAAAAAACACAATACTAATATCACCAATAATTGTCATTATACACAGGAGATCTGTACTTACTATGCAGTGTCTGTGTACATCCTCATATTCCTGCCCCATCTGTCTCCATCATGCACCATGTCTCCATCCTGCCCCCTGTGTCTCCATCCTGCCCCATCTCCATCCTGCCCCCATGTGTCCAATCCTGCCCCGTCTCCATTTTGCCCCGTGTCTCCCATCCTACCCCCGTGTCTCCATTCTGCCTCCTGTCTCCATTCTGGGCCTTGACTCCATTCTGCCCACGTGTCTGCCATCCTGCCTCCATGTCTCCATCCTGCCCGTGTCTCCCATCCTGACCCATGTCTCCAATCCTGTCCCCTGTCTCCATTCTGCCCCATCTCCCATCCTGCCCTGTGTCTCCATTCTGCCCCGGTCTCCATTTTGCCCCTTGTCTTCCTTCTGCCCCGTGTCTCCATCCTGCCCCCACGTCTCCCATCCTGCCCCCTTGTCTCCCATCCTGCCCCTGTGTCTCCCATCCTGCCCAAGTGTCTCCAATCCTGCCCCGTGTCTCCAATCCTGCCTCCTGTCTCCATTCTGCCCCTTGTCTCCATTCTGCCCTCGCGTTTCCCATTCTGCCCCGTGTCTCCCATTCTGCCTTCATGTCTCCATCCTGACCTGGGTCTTATCCTGCCCCCGTGTATCCCATCCTGCCCCTGTGTCTCCAATCCTGCCCCCATGTCTCCCATCCTGCCCCCTTGTCTCCATCCTGCCCACATGTCTCCCATCTTGCCCCATGCCTCCATTCGCCACTGAGTCTCCATTCTGCCCCGTGTCTCCATCCTGCCCCATGTCTCCCATCCTGCACCTGTCTCCCATCCTGCCTCGTGTTTCCATCCTGCCACCGTGTCTCTCATCCTGCCGCTGTGTCTCCATTCTGCCCTGTGTCAGCAGCAGTTTTATTGTATCTTGATAGCATTTGTATGCATGTCTATTTATGTTTCATTACATATAAATCTATATGTGCACCTGCACTTTATGCAATAAAATTCTGTACCCCTTTCGTTGTATATATACTATATGCTATGCCACTTTAAGCCATACTGTAACACCCATGCCTGTACCTCTGCGGGATCCCCATCAGAGTCCCGTTCTCAGTCTGCTCCCAGCTGCTCTGCCTCTGGTCTCTCCCCTGCTCCTGCTTTCTGGCGCATGGCTAGCAGATCTCCAGGTATGTTGCTGAGGTAGCGCGCGGGCGCTCCCGGTCTCTTAAAGGGACATTGCGCATTTTTCAAAAATGCTGTTAACCAATGGTATCATAGTGTGTGCTATTTCTGGCCACTCTGCCATACAGAGGGTACTGGAGCAACAAGTGTTTCAAGTTGCTAGTTTCCGGGTCAGTGTTCTTTTGTGCCTGTGTTCTGTTGTGCACTGCCAGCGTCCTGCCAGCACTCAGCTAATTCTGATTGTCTTCTCAGACTACCAGTGGCTCTCTACTTTGTACCCGGGATGATACCAGGGTTGCCTGTGCAAGTTCCATCCTGCTCAGCCATCCATCACTCTGTTACCAAGGACGACGTCAGTACTGCCTGTGCCAGCTCTATCCCCTGCTCCCGCTTCCAGCCTGTTCTGCTGGGCCAGATTCCACGTGTCCGGGGTCTAACTGGAGGTAGCACCTGTGTCTCCTGGGCACTCCAATCTGATCCTGTTCGAGGGGTTTTACTACGGGTGTCTGGGGCTCACATAGTCATGCCCACTTCGGAGCCCCTGGTCCATGGACCCGTGGTTCCACAAAAATAGCAATAAACGAATGTGCACTACAACATCTGTGCCTCCGCTTCCATTTCGTTACAGATTGCTCTGGCCATGGAACCCGCTGGGTCCCAAGCACCTCCAGCTGCAGAGTTGTGTCAAGAGGTTACTCTCCTGAGGGACAAGCAGGACAAGATCACGACCTATCTGCGCAACTTGTCTACACGTATGGACTCGGTGATATCATCGGCTACTCCTGTCTCATCCACCAGCTTTCAGGTTCCCTGTTGTACGGCAGGTAAAGGACTTCATCTGGTGGCTCCTCTCGATTTAATGGCGATCCCGCTCAGTGTCGGGGTTCATAAATCAATGCACACTGCACTTTGAACTTCTGGGGCATATGTTTGCTTCTGAACGGGCCAATGTGGGCTTCATTATGTCGCCCCTCGCTGGAGAGGCCTTCACCTGGCTAAATCTGTTGTGGGAGAAAGGAGACCCTCTGGTTGATAATCTCCAGTCTTTCCTAGAGGCATTCCACAGGACCTTCGACGAGCCGGGCCGTTCTTCTTTGTCAGCTTCTTCTATTCTTTCGTTTTTGCCAGGAGAGTCTCACGGTGGCTCAGTATGCAGTTTGTTTCCGGACCCTTTCTTCAGAGATATCCTGGAATAATGAGGCCTTGGTAGCTACCTTCTGGGAAGGTTTGTCAGGGAGAATAAAGGACGAGCTGGCGGGTCGGGATACTCCTGCGACTCTGAATGATCTAATATCCCTCGCAACCCAGATCGATTTCCGGTTCCAAGAACGTTCCAGGGAATCCAAGAAGAGACCCTATCGATTGGTTCCTAGTCTTCAGTGACCATCTGCTTCCCGTCCCCAATCTCTCTTCCTGAAGCTATGCAAGTGGATCAAGTGAGCTTGGCTAATCAGCGCCAGGAGGCGCGTCACTTGGAAGGGAGCTGTTTCTACTGCGAGTGTGCTGAGCATTGGATCCATTTCTGTCCAGAGAGGTCGGGAAACTCCAGAGCCTAGGATCAGTAGTAGAAGCTTCCCTGGGTAAGGATCATCTCTCTCCATCTCTGCAAATGACTGTCTCCGTGTCCTTTGACACAGTTACATTTTCGGAACTTTGTCACCTGGATTCTGGAGCCTCCGGAAATCTCATCCAGTAAGCGCTTGTGGACCGTTACCAGATTCCAGTCCAGCATCTTCCAAATCCATTGCAGGTGACTTCCGTGGATGGCAAACCCTTGACCGAGCCCGTTCGGTTCCAAACTGAGCCAATGGAACTTCGGGTAGGTCTAACACATTATGAAAGAATCTATTTTTATGTTTTGCCTGGTTTGTCTCACCCCTTGCTTCTAGGTTTACCCTGGCTCCAAATGCATGAACCTGTCTTAAATTGGAGGACTGGAGAAATCCTGCGCTGAGGAGATTCCTGCTCCGATCAATGTGTCACTCCCATCCATTCTGTTCCTCCTCCAGTTCAGCCAACTGCCCTACTGGGTTTACCATCCTCTTACTTGGCCTTCTCTGATGTCTTCGGGAAAAAAGAAGCAGAAAGACTACCTTCACACAGGTCGTATCACTGTTCTATTGATCTGCTTCCCGGAACGTCTGTCTCCCCCTCGGGTCGAATCTATCCTCTTTCCCATGCAGAGACCCAGGCAATGTCAGACTACATCCAGGAGAACCTGACTAGAGGATTTATCCGGAAATCTTCTTCTCCAGCGGGGGCAGGATTCTTCTTGTTAAGAAAAAAGACGGATCTTTACAGCTCTGAATTAATTACAGGGAGTTAAACCAGATGACGGTTAAAAATAGATACCCATTACCACTTATTTCAGAGCTGTTTGATCATCTCTGAGGGGCCAAGATCTTCACCAAATTAGATCCCAGAGGGGCCTACAACCTGATTCATCTACGTTAAGTAGACGAATGGAAAATAACCTACAACACTCGAGACGGACACTATGAATTCTGGTAATTCCATTTGGCCTCAGTAATGCACCCGCGGTCTTCCAGGAGTTTGTAAACAACATTTTTAGAGATATCCTCTATTCATGTGTTGTGGTCTATTTGGATGACATCTTGATTTGCTCCGCAGACTAAGCCACTCATCAGAGGCATGTCCTCCAGGTCTTACAAAGGCTCAGGGAGAACAAACTGTACGCCAAGTTTGAGAAACTCATCTTTGAGCAATCCTCCCTGTCTTTTCTCAGTTACATAGTCTCGTCAACAGGTCTAAAGATGGACCCAGAGAAGTTATCCGCTATCCTCAAGTGGCCTCGCCTGTCCAAGCTTAAAGCGATATAACAGTTCCTGGGATTCGCCAACTATTATCGTCAATTTATTCCACACTTCTCTACTCAAGTGGCACCCATCTCGGCTCTAACTGGAAAGGCGTTAACCCCAAGAATTGGACCCCAGAGGCGGAGGAGGCCTTTACTTCATTGAAGGAAGCCTTCTCTTCCGTGCCCATTCTCCATCGACTAGGCTCTGATAAACAATTTTTTCTCGAGGTAGATGCTTCCTCCATAGGCGTTGGAGCGCTTCTCTCTCAAAAATCATCTGCCAATCGTATGGTCTTGTGTTGTTTTTTCTCAAAGGTTTTATCCACTTCGGAAAAGAACTATTCCATTGGAGATTAGAAATTGATGGCAATCAAATTGGCCCTGCAAAAATGGCGACACCTCCTCGAGGGAGCAGTCCATCAGGTTGTCATATTCATCTATCATAAAAACCTTGCTTATCTCCAGTCTGCGCAGAGTTTGATTCCCTGCCAGGCCAGATGGACCTTGTTTTTTGCTCGATTTAATTTTGGTCTTCATTTTCGTCCAGCTGACAAGAATGTCAAGGCCGATGCACTCTCCAGAGCTTTCCTGCCCCAGACTTATTATTATTATTATTTTATTTATATAGCGCCATTAATTCCATGGTGCTGTACATGAGAAGGGGTTACATACAAAGTTATAGATATCATTTACAGTAAACAAATTTACAATGACAGACTGGTACAGAGGGGAGAGGACCCTGTCCTTGTGGACTTACATTCTACAGGATAATGGGGAAGAAACAGAAGGTCGGGGGTGCAGCAGCTCTGGTGGTGGTGGCGGCGAGGCGGCAGCTCTGGTGGTGGTGGGTGGCAGCAGCTAGGGTGGTGGCGGCGAGGCGGCAGCTCGGGTGATGGCTGCGAGGCGGCAGTCTCGGGTAGTGGCGGCGAGGCGGAATGGTTATTGCAGGCTGTAGGCTTTCCTGAAGAGATGGGATTTTCAGGTTCCATCTGAAGGATCCAAGGGTGGTGGATAATCGTACATGTTGAGGCGAGGAATTCCAGAGGATGGGGGATATTCGGGAGAAATCTTGTAGGCGGTTGTGTGAGGAACGAATAAGTGTGGAGGATAGTAGGAGGTCATGGGAGATCGAAGATTACGTGAAGGAAGATATTTGGAGATTAGTTCAGAGATATAGGGAGGGGACAGGTTGTGGATGGCTTTGTAGGTCAGTATTAGTAGTTTGAACTGGATTCGTTGGGGAATTGGGAGCCAGTGGAGGGATTTGCTGAGGGAGAAGCAGGGGAGTAGCGAGGGGAGAGGTGGATTAGTCGGGCAGCAGAGTTGAGGACAGATGGGAGTAGTGCAAGAGAGTTGACGGGAGGCCACAGAGGAGGGTGTTGCAGTAATCAAGGCGGGAGATGATGAGGGCATGCACAAGAGTTTTAGTAGATTGAGGGCTGAGGAAGGGACGGATTCTGGAAATGTTTTTGAGTTGGAGGCGACAGGAGGTGGCAAGAGTTTGGATGTGTGGTTTGAAGGACAGGGCAGAGTCGAGAGTTACTCCGAGGCAGCGGATTTCAGGTGCGGGAGAGATCGTGATGCCATTTACCATAATAGATAGATCGAGTAGGGAAGATACGTGAGTTGGAGGAAAGATGATGAGTTCGGTTTTGTCTACATTGAGTTTTAGGAAACGAGAGGTGAAGAAGGAGGATATGGCTGATAGGCACTCCGGGATTCTGGACAGCAGAGATGTGACATCTGGGCCAGAGAGGAGATCTGAGTATCGTCCGCATAGAGGTGGTACTGGAAGCAATGGGAATTTATGAGTTGTCCTAGGCCAAGGGTATAAATGGAAAAAAGTAGGGGCCCCAGGACAGAGCCTTGAGGGACTCCAACAGACAGAGGGTGGGATGAGGAGGTAGAGTGAGAGTGGGAGACGCTAAATGTGCGGTCGGAAAGGTAAGTGGCGATCCAGGACAGGGCAAGGTCTTTGATGCCATGGGAAGAAAGAATCTGTAGCAGTAGGCAGTGGTCGACTGTGTCAAAGGCAGAGGACAGGTCAAGGAGGAGAGGATGGAGAACTGTCTGTTAGCTTTGGCTGTGAGTAAGTCATTAGTAATTTTGATAAAGGGAAGTTTCAGTGGAGTGGCGGGGGCGGAAGCCAGATTGGAGGTTGTCGAGGAGAGAGTTAGATGAGAGGTGAGAGGAAAGTTGAGCATGGACATGCTGCTCAAGGAGTTTGGAAGCAAACGGAGCAATGATATTGGGCGATTGCTTGGCATAGCAGTTGGGTCAAGGTTTGTTTTTTTGAGGATGGGTGTGATGGTGGCATGTTTGAACGGCAGAGGGAAAGGTACCAGAAAATAGCGATAGGTTGAAGAGTGGGTTAGGGCTGGGATGAGCATGTTAGTGAGGTTGGGGAGCAGGTGGGAAGGGATGGGGTCAAGTGCACAGGTGGTGAGGTGTGATTTGAAAAGTAGATGAGTAAGCTCTCCTTCAGTGATGTTGGAGAGGGAGGTTAGTAGGGAAGGACAGAGGTCTGGTATATGGAGTGGTTGGGGTGTGGAACTGTAAAGGTTTGCCTTGTTTGGTCGATCT
Source organism: Oophaga sylvatica (assembly GCA_033576555.1). Taxonomy (NCBI): domain Eukaryota; kingdom Metazoa; phylum Chordata; class Amphibia; order Anura; family Dendrobatidae; genus Oophaga; species Oophaga sylvatica. The sequence goes on from JARQOD010000002.1 coordinate 177,895,330, forward strand.
TATTTTTGAAGTAGGTGGCAAAGTCCTCAGCAGAGATGAGGGGAGTTGGGGTGGCATGGTGGGCGGAGGAGAAGTTGAATGTGCTGAACAGTTGTTTTGGGTTGTAGGATAATGAAGATACAAGGTTTGCGAAATAGGTCTGTTTAGCAGAGGTGAGGGCTATTTTGAAGGCAAGTGTAGCTTGTTTGAAAGCAGTGAAGTCGTCTGGCAGGCGTGTTTTCTTCCAATGCCGCTCCGCGACCCTGGATGATTGTCAAAGTTTTTTGGTGAGATTGTTGTGCCAGGGTTGCCTATTGATTCGTCGCAGTTTGCCATGCGTGAGAGGGGCGACTGAGTCTATGGCAGATGTGAGGGTGGTATTATAGAAAGCGGTGGCGCTGTCTGTGTCGTGAAGTGAAGATATGGAGGACAGAGGTAGAAGAGAGTCTGAGAGTCTGTGAATGTCTAGGTGTGCGAGGTTTCTGCGAGGATGTGCCAGTGGCTGAACATAGGGGGCAGGTGAAGAGGACAGGGATGAGAAGGTGAGTAGGTGGTGGTCAGATAGAGGGAGGGGAGAGTTGTGAAATTAGATAGGGAGCAGAGGCGGGTGAAGATGAGGTCTAATGTATGTCCGTCTGTGTGGGTGGCTGTGGAGGACCACTGAGTAAGTCCAAAGGATGAAGTAAGTGACAGGAGTTTGGTTGGCAGGTGTCAGTAGGGATATTAAAGTCACCCATGATGATGGTGGGATGTCAGAGCAGAGAAAGTGAAGAAGCCAGCTGGAGAATTGGTCAATGAAGGCAGTGGCTGAGCCCGGTGGTTGGTATATGACGGCCATTTGGAGATTAGAGGGAGAGTAGATACGGACCGAGTGGACCTCAAAGGAAGGGAGGATGAGGGAGTGTGGGGGTTGGATAGGGTTGAAGGAGCAGTTATTAGAAAGAAGGAAACCTACACCTCCACCATGTCTGTTGCCAGAGCAAGGAGTGTGGGTGAAGTGGAGGCCACCGTAACTCAGTGCAGCAGGGGAGGCAATGTCAGGGGGCGTTAGCCAGGTCTCAGTGAGGGCCAGGAAGGAGAGGTTTCGGGAAGTAAAGAGATTGTGGATCACGTGGAGCTTGTTGCAGATGGAGCGGGCGTTCCAGAGTGCTCCAGAGAGAGGAAGCTGGGGGGTAGGGGTCAGTGGCACAGGTTTTAAGTGTGAGGGATTGCGGTAGTTTCTCTTACTGTGAGAAGTATAGGGGTGAGGATTAGTGGGATGTATGGGGCAGGGGGGGCAGGATTGGGGGATATGTCGCCAGCAGTGAGAAGAAGCAGAGTAAGGGAAAGCAGATGGGTGAAGGAGAGTGAGCGGCTTACGTTATATTTTAGTGGGAGAGGTCTGAAGTAAAGAAGCAGATCTGCAGATGAGGCGATGTAGGGAGGTAAGAGAGAGGGAGAGACAGTTATTTTGTTCGAGCTTGCAGGGGTTTGGGGATAGCGAAGGAGAGTGAAGATTAGTGGAGCAAAAATGGTGAGGGCAAATGTGAGCATGGTTAAAGAGCAGGGTAAAAGAAAGGCAAGTAAAATTAGAAGACAGTGATGATTCTTACCTTCTGACCGATTTCTGGACTATTTCTGGATATATTTCTGATGTAACAATTCAAAGATGTCACACTTAAAATGATGTCACATCTGACCAAGGTTATATCTGACCTGCTCCATTCAACTTATACCATTCAAATGTCCAAGAAATGAAGCCAGGTGAGAGAAAGAGAGGGGAGGAGAAAGGAGCAGGAGGAGAGTTCACAGCAGGGAGCAATTAACAGATTGCAGTTAATAGAACATTTGCCTAGCATCACAGATGAAGAAAGACAGATTAAGATGGAGGGATAGGCCTAGGAGTGAGGGTCAACTTAGAGAAGAACCTCAACATATCATCGAGCCATCCAGGTTAGTGTCAGTAGCCTCTGTCAATCTCTCTCAGCTTCCCCCAGGAAAAACTCTTGTGCCCACTTTGGACAGGAATCGTGTCCTTCGGTGGGGTCATTCTTCCAAGTTGGGCGGTCATGCCAGTCAGAAAAAGACTTTGCAACTTATCTCCCGTTATTACTGGTGGTCTACCATGGGCAAAGATATCCTGGAGTATGTCGCAGCCTGCCCTTCGTGTGCACGTAGCAAAACTGCAAAGTGCTTGCCGTTCGGACAACTCCTGCCACCTCCTATTCCTTCCGTTCCCTGGCAGCACATCGTGATGAACTTTATTAGGATCTTCCATCTCTTCTAGCTGCTCCACTGTCTGGGTTGTGGTAGATCGCTTTTTGAAGATGGCTCACTTCGTTCCTCTGTCTGGTCTTCCGTCTGCTCCTGAGCTTGCTGACCTCTTCATACAGCACATTTTCCGTCTCCATGGGTTTCATCTTCATATTGTGTCAGACAGGGGCGTACTGTTCACCTCAAAGTTCTGGAAAGCGGACTGCAAACTAATGAAGGTAGAACTGGACTTTTCTTCTGCTTACCATCCTCAATCCAATGGGCAAGTGGAGAGGACCAATCAAATCTTGTCCGGTTTCCTGCATCACTTCGTCAATGTGCATCATTATGCCTGGGTCAAGTTACTGCCCTGGATAGAGTTTTCTTACAATAATCAAGTAAGTCTCCCTTCCAGATTGTGTTTGGACTTCAACCCTGGAATCCCTTTTCCCATCTCTGGGCCCTCAGGTGTCCCTGCAGCTGACACCTTTGCAGGGGAATTTTCTAAAGTGTGGAGTGATACCAAGTCCGCCTTGGAAAAAGCTTCACAACGTATGAAGAGCCATGCGGACAAAAGACGCCTGAATGCTCCAATCTTTTGGCCCGGAGATAAGGTGTGGCTCTCCTCCAAGTACATCCATCTGAAGATGCCCCCCTATAAATTGGGTCACTGCTTCTTTGGTCCCTTTGAAGTCTGGAAACAAATTAATGCAGTCTCGTATAAATTGAAATTGCCTGCTTCATTACGGGTACCTCTTTCCATGTTTCCCTCCTTAAACCAGTAGTCTTGAGTTCCTTCTTTAAGGACCCAGGTACCACTCCTGATCCCGTCAGTGAGGAGGATGTCTTTGAGGTAGAAAATAGTTTGGTCACAAAGAGTGTAAGGGGTTAGACATATTTCTTAGAAGACTGGAAGGGCTTCTGTCCTGAGGAGAGGACATGGGAGCCTAAAGAGAACATCCAGGCTCCTCTCCTACTGGAGAGATTTTATACAGGCTTTAAAAGAGAGGGGCGTAAAGAGGGGGATACTGTAACACCCGTGCCCATACCTCCGCAGGGGCCCCGTCGGGGTCCCCGCTCTCATTCTGCTCCCCACTGCTCTGCCTCAGGTCGCTCCCCTGCTTCTGCTTTCTGGCATGCGGACAGCAGATCTCCGGGTATGTTGCTGACGTCGTGCACGCGCACGCGCTCCCAGTCTCTTAAAGGGACAGCGCGCATTTTTCAAAAATGCAGTTAACCAATGGCGTCATAGTGTGTGCTATTTCTGGCCCCTTTGCCATAGAGAGGCCACCGGAGCAACAAGTGTTTCCTGTTGCTAGTTTCCGGATCAGTGTTCTTTTGTGCCTGTGTTCTGTTGTGCACCACCAGCATCTTGCTAGTGCCCAGCTAATTCTGTTTGCCTTCTCAGACTACCTGTGGCTCACTACTTCATACTCGGGACGATACCAGTGCACCCTGTGCAAGTTCCATCCTGCTCAGCCATCCGTCACTCCATTACCCAGGACGATGTCAGTACTGCCTGTGCCACCTCTGTCCCCAGCTCCCGCTTCCCGCCAGTCAAGTTCAACGCTACCAGTTGTCCCTGCCTGTTCACCTGTTCCTCTGGGCCAGCTTCCACGTGTCCGGGGTTCTAACTGGAGGTAAATAAACAAGAAAGGCAGCCTCACTGTGTCCTCTTGGTATAACTCAGTCCGTCTTGCAATGTTATGGGTCTCCAACCAATAGCCGTGACTAAGGCTTCACATAAGAAAATTAGTAATGGTGAGTCCCAAGAATAATAAAATCCTCAAATTTATTGAAAAAAGATTAAAAGATCATACAGGTTGGGGATACATCTCAACGCGTTTCTGGCAAAAGCCCTTATTCACTTCTCAGAGTCCACGCAAAGGTGTCAACTTGGAGGAAAATGCCGCTGTCTCTAGTGAACTTCCTCCCAGGACCACTAGACGCGATCGCTTCCCCGATCGCTGTGGACATTTGTTGGCATAATGTCCTGTCTGCTGGCACACTCTACAGACCACGGACACTCGAGTGGTCCGAGACTTAGATCTCACTCGAGAAATCTCCATGGCCTCAGGGGAATCGGACGCCTGAATGGAAGATTCCAGAGGTCTGGCGAAGGTGGGCGCCAGCCTGCACCTCTGCCTACACTGGGCCCGCTCCAACCTCCGCTCGTTAAAACGAAGGTCGATGCGGGTAGATATGGTAATGAGCTCCTCCAGTGTGGCAGGAATCTCCCTGGTGGACAAGGCGTCCCTCACATGGTCTGCCAGTCCCCTCCAGTACATGGGTATAAGGACTTTATCTGGCCAATCCAGCTCAGAGACCAGAGTCCGAAATTGGACGGCAAACTGGCTGACCATGGATGAACCCTGGGTGATAGTCAACAGTTGAAGAGCCGTATCGTGGGTGACACGAGGTCCTAAAAAGACCTGTTTAAGAGTGTCCAAGAAGAGAGGAGCACTCTGCACCACACGATCATCGCGCTCCCATAACGGCGTTGCCCACTCCAACACCCTGCTCGACAAAAGGGATATGATAAAACCCACTTTCGCCCTCTCCGTGGGATAACGTGCAGCCAGAAGCTCTAGATGTATGGAGCACTGACTGACGAAACCCCGACATTGTTTACTGTCACCGGTAAACTTGTCTGGAAGTGGGAGGCAGGAAATAGTCGGAGCAGGGATGGCAGAGGACAACCTGGCTGTAGCCACGCTAGCAGCCTGAACAGCGACTGCGGTAACATCCACAGCTGAGGTTGTGCGCTCAAGAGCCGCCAACCTACCCTCCAGCTGCTGGATGTACTGCCTTAGACGCTGGTCATCCGCCATTTTACTAGCCAGACCCTGGCGCTAATATTATGTTAGGGTCTGCAGAACGCACCTAATAGATATAATAGAGAGGTGCGACACCGACCCTGACCAGCTAGCACACCAAACTCCTCACCGATTAAGTCGGTATTCTAGTGGCTTATTTCAGCCGGGTCCCTAACCACACACACGCATGACCATACTGGCGCATAGCATACAATGGTTGATATTAGCGCATGGCGGCCCAGCCATGCTACCCTTTTATAGCAACAGCTACAGGACCTTCCAGGAACAAGGACCAATGAGAAACCTGTTCCAGAAGACTAGTAGTAACAGGGCCTTCCTGGCGGGCCAATAGGAGCTGCTGCAGTACCTGAGCATGTGACCCCTGATCTCCAATGAGAGCTCTCACTCTGGACATGCTCAGAAGGGAAAATGCAGTACTTTGTCCCAAAGACGTCTGCTCCAGCATTGGCTATAATAGCAGATCCAGGAAAGGCAGCAGTAAGTCACTGCCCAGTAGTGGAGTGGGCAAGACGCCTGGATCGACGTCTCTGCTGAGCAGGCTCCACTGCGGCCGGAGACGAATGGGAGACCGCAGCGGGACGGTTCGAGACTCCCCTTGTGCAGCAGCGGGAAATCGAACCCTAACATACAGGTATTATACATATGACCAGGTTTTTAGATACATCAGATAGGGACTACATACATTAGTCATGGACTGCTCTGATACGGGTATACCTTGATGATTTGGTAGAGCAGCTTAACCCCTAATGACCAAGCCATTTTGTAGGTTAAAGACCAGGCCAATTTTTACAATTCTGACCACTGTCTCTTTATGAGGTTATAACTCTGGAACTCTTCAACGGATCTTGGCGATTCTGAGACTGTTTTCTCGTGACATATTGTACTTCATGATAGTGGTAAAATTTCTTCAATATAACATGCGTTTTTTTTATGAAAAAAATGGAAATATGGCAAAAATTTTGAAAATTTTGCAATTTTCAAACTTTTAATTTTTATGCCATTAAATCAGAGAGATATGTCACAAAAATTAGTTAATAAATAACATTTCCCACATGTCTACTTTACATCAGCACAATTTTGGAACCAAAATTTTTTTTTGTTACGAAGTTATAAGTGTTAAAAGTTGACCAGCAATTTCTCATTTTTCCAACAAAATTTACAAAACCATTTTTTTAGGGACCACCTCACATTTGAAGTGAATTTGAGGGGTCAATATGACAGAAAATACCCAAAAGTGACACCATTCTAAAAACTGCACCCTCAACGTGTTCAAAGCCACATTCAAGAAGTTTATTAACCCTTTAGGTACTTCACAAGAATTGAAGCAATGTGGAAGGAAAAAATGAACATTTAATTTTTTTTCCCAAAATTTTTCTTTCGACACAATTTTTTTAAATTTTGTCAAGGGTATCAGGAGAAAATGAACCACAATATTTGTTGTACAATTTCTCCAGAGTACACCGATATACCATGTGTGGGGGTAAATCACTATTTGGGCGCATGGCAGAGCTCGGAATGGAAGCAGCGCCATTTGACTTTTTTGGCTGGAATTGAGATTGGACGCCATGTCGCATTTGGAGAGTCCCTGTGTGCCTAAACAGTGGAAACCCCCCACAAGTGACCCCATTTTGGAAACTGGACCCCTCAAGGAACTCATCTAAATGTGTTGTGAGAGCTTTTAACCCCCAAGGGCTTCACAGAAGGTTATAACGTAGAGCCGTAAAATTAAAAAATCATATTTTTTCCACAAAAATGATCTTTTCATCCAATTATTATTTTCCAAAGGATAAAAGGACCCAAAAGTTATTGGGCAATTAGTCCTGAGTACGCTGATACCCCATATGTGGGGGTAAAAAACTATTTGGGCGCATGGCAGAGCTCGGAAGGGAAGCAGCGCCATTTGACTTTTTTGGCTGGAATTGAGATTGGACGCCATGTCGCATTTGGAGAGTCCCTGTGTGCCTAAACAGTGGAAACCCCCCACAAGTGACCCCATTTTGGAAACTAGACCCCCAAGGAACTTATCTAAATGTGTTGTGAGAGCTTTTAACCCCCAAGCGCTTCACAGAAGGTTATAACGTAGAGCCGTAAATTAAAAAATCATATTTTTTCCACAAAAATGATCTTTTCATCCCAATTTTTATTTTCCAAAGGATAAAAGGACCCAAAATTTATTGTGCAATTAGTCCTGAGTACGCTGATACCCCATAGGTGGGGGTAAACCACTATTTGGGCGCATGGCAGAGCTCGGAAGGGAAGCAGCGCCATTTGACTTTTTTGGCTGGAATTGAGATTGGATGCCATGTCGTATTTGGAGAGTCCCTGTGTGCCTAAACAGTGGAAACCCCCACAAGTGACTCCATTTTGGAAACTAGACCCCCAAGGAACTTATCTAGATGTGTGGTGAGAGCTTTGAACCCCCAAGGGCTTCACAGAAGGTTATAACGTAGAGCAGTAAAATTAAAAAATCATATCTTTTCCACAAAAATGATTTTTCCACCCCAATTGTTATTTTCCAAAGGGTAACAGGACCCCAATAGTTATTGTGCAATTTGTCCTGAGTACGCTGATACCCCATATGTGGGGGGAAACCACTATTTTGACGCATGGCAGAGCTCGAAAGGGAAGTAGCGCCTTTTTCAAATGCAGACTTTGATGGAATGGTCTGTGGGTGTCATGTCACGTTTGTATAGCCCCTGATGTGCCTAAACAGTAGAAACCCCCCACAAGTGACTCCATTTTGGAAACTAGACCCCCCAAGGAACTTTTCTAGATGTGTGGTGAGCACTTTGAACCCCAAGTGCTTCACAGAAGTTTATAACGTAGAGCCGTGAAAATAAAAAAATCATATTTTTTTCCACAAAAATAATCTTTTTGCCCAAATTTTTATTTTTATAATGGTAACAGGAGAAATAGGACCCCAAAAGCTATTGTGCAATTTGTCCTGAGTACGCTGATATCCCATATGTGGGGGGGAACCACTATTTTGAGCATGGCAGAGCTCGAAAGGGAAGTAGCGCCTTTTTCAAATGCAGACTTTGATGGAATGGTCTGTGGGTGTCATGTCACGTTTGGATAGCCCCTGATGTGCCTAAACAGTAGAAACCCCCCACAAGTGACTCCATTTTGGAAACTAGACCCCCAAGGAACTTTTCTAGATGTGTGGTGAGCACTTTGAACCCCAAGTGCTTCACAGAAGTTTATAACGTAGAGCCGTGAAAATAAAAAAATCATATTTTTTTCCACAAAAATAATCTTTTTGCCCCAAATTTTTATTTTTATAATGGTAACAGGAGAAATAGGACCCCAAAAGCTATTGTGCATTTTGTCCTGAGTACGCTGATATCCCATATGTGGGGGGGAACCACTATTTTGACGCATGGCAGAGATCGGAAGGGAAGGAGCACCGTTTTTAAATGCAGACTTTGATGGAATGGTCTGCGGGTATCATGTCGCGCTTGGAGAGCCCCTGATGTGCCTAAACAGTAGAAACCCCCACAAATAACCCCATTTTGCAAACTAGACCCCACAAGGAACTTATCTAGATGTGTGGTCAGCACTTTGAACCCCCAAGGGCTTCACAGAAGTTTATAACGTAGAGCCGTGAAAATAAAAAAAATCATATTTTTTTCCACAAAAATGACCTTTTTGCCCCCAAATTTTTATTTTTATAAGGGTAACAGGAGAAATAGGACCCCAAAAGCTATTGTGCATTTTGTCCTGAGTACGCTGATACCCCATATGCGGGGGGGAACCACTGTGATCGCCTTACTGCGATCTTTGGGAGGCACAATGAACAAATCTACCAAAGGTGAAGAATTGGTTTTCTTTTTTACGCGTTCCTCGTGCGATATTAGTGAATAGGCGACTTTATTCTCAGATCGGTGCGATTACAGCGATACCAGATTTACACCCTTTTTTCATGTTTAGCTTCTGTCACACTCTAAAAGATGCTTTTTTTTGGAATAATTTTTTGTAAGAATTTTTTGCATCGCCGTATTTTGAGAGCTATAATTTTTCCATATTTCGGCCGACAGAGTTATCTGTGAGCTTATTTTTTGCGGGACGAGCTGACGTATTTATTGGTACCATATTCGGGCACATAACGTTTTTTGATCGCTTCCTATTCCGATTTTTGTGGAAGCAGAATGAACAAAAACCAGCAATTCAGGAATTGTTTTTTTTTAAATTTTTTTTCCCCCGTTCCGCGTGTGGTAAAATTGATAAAGCAGCTTTATTCTTCGGGTCACTACGATTACAGCGATACCTCATTTATATATTTTTTTTATGTTTTGGCGTTTTTTACACAATAAAGAATTTTATAGAAAAAATAATTATTTTTGCATCAGTTTATTCCGCGAGCTATAACTTTTTTATTTTTTCGCTGATGATGCTATATAGCGGCTTGTTTTTTGCGGGACAAGATGACGTTTTCAGCGGTACCATGATTATTTATATCTGACTTTTTGATCGCGCGTTATTGCACTTTTTCCAAGCGGTATAATGATACCGCTTGGAAAAAGTATAATTTACTACTTTTTTGTGTTTTTTTTTTACGGCTTTCACTGAAGGGGTTAACTAGGGTTATGCTTTTATAGATGGGATTTTTACGGACATGGCGATACCTAACATGTGTATTTTTTTGTTTTTTTATTTTTTTTATTACATAAAAATGTGTATTTTTTAGGGGATTTTTTTTAAATTATTTTTTAATTTTTTTTTACAATTTTTTTTAAAAAATGATTTTTTTCAACTTGTCCCTTTATGGGACTTTCACTTTTTTTTACTTTTGATTGCAGTTACAATGCATTGCAATGCTCTGGCATTGCAATGCATTGCAACTATAGTGGAAGCTGCTGTGACATGATCACAGCAGCTTCCCGTAGCTAAATGACCCGGAGGTTGTCATGACAACCCCCGGGTCATCAAGGCAGAGATGGGGCCCTGCGATTACATCGCTGGGACGCTGATCTGAGGCAGAGGGAGCTCCCGACCCTCTGCCTCCCCCCTGAGCTCTGCGTTCGCGCTGGATCGCAGCAGTCAGGGGGTTAACAGCCAGGGGCGGTGGGGGCTCCGCTCCTGGCTGTCAGTGCAGGAAGCCTGGCCACTGCAGCGCCGGCTCCTGCACTGATCGCGCTGGGGAAGCTGAAATTTCAGCTTCTCCTGCGCGATCGCTGCTGTGTTTGGTCAGTCAGATTGACTGACCAAGCACAGCGCTGTGGGTGCGGGGACCGACGGCAAAGGTCCCCGCACCGCTTGCCGTGCCTGTCAGCTGTCTGTGACAGCTGTCAGCACTGATCTACCACTGCGTGTTTACACGCAGTGGTAGATCAAAGGCATGACGTGCAGAGTCGTCCTGGTGCCGGAACTGGCACCTTGCCATGACGGACTCTGCACGTCAGTGGACATTAAGGGGTTAATATACATTTTTTGCAAAAAAACGTATTAACCAAATACCCTTCTTTTTCCATTTTTTTATTGGCAGTTGCCATTTACTGTTATATTATATTCTTTTTGCAACAGAGTATTTTTGCTTTTCTGTGCTTTTTTATGATTTCAGTCTTCGGGTGGTGTGAACAGTGTCTCTACAGGCTTGTTCACTTTGTGCAGGGCTCATGTGTTTCTGTTTTTCACCCCTTTTTCCTGTAGACCCTGAGAGTAATCCCCTCAATCAGAGATGGAAGTGATACGGGATCTTGCCTTACTACAGGGCCCTGTCAGGGAGTGGGACCCGTGATGCCGAAAGAGGACTGATGTGTTTCAATTGTGGGAAGACAGGACATTACGCTCGAGGCTGTGCGAGTCAGAGATGGCCCCAACCAAGGCAGCGGGGCAGGTAGTGGGCTCTGTGGCTGTGGGACACAGCCCGGAGACAGAGAGACGGAAGAAGGAGGGTGGAAGTCCCAAAAATATAGTTTCTGCGAGCCCTACAGTCTGGGCCGAGGTAAATGGGCGGGTTGTTCACTTTCTGATCGACACCGGGTCATAAGTGACTACTATGCCGGAAGCCAACTTCAGATGACACTTTCCAGAGGTCTCTCAGCCAGAGTGGGGGTCTGTAATAAGTTTAACATCAGTCAATCAGTTGTCAATTCTGTTCGCAGAAGTGGTCTGGATGGAGATTAAAGTATGCGAGAAGGATGTAGGCTGTAAGGGGGTCGTGTCGGTCACAGGAGATGCTGGTCGTGGACCCGTAATCACTCTGGGAATGAATGTGCTGAAGGAAATGGGACAACTTTTAATTAGTGAGCCACAGGAACCTTTCTTGAACCAATGGAGCCCATGAACCACTGAATGGAAGGTGTTCCAGAACCTAACCCGAGCAGCTCAAGCTCAGGAACTTTCGGGAGACGGAAAAGCATTGGGTAAAGTGATGGTACCGGTTGCTGCAAAAATTACCTTACCGCCTGGCCAGATAATGCTTCCAGTGAGAGCATGTACTCCTCTGGAGGGAGTGGTAGTGCAAATCAAGCCAATGGCAATGGATTAAATACCCCTTGGATGGCTCGTTGCTTAGATGCTAGCCACAGTTCGAGACGTCAACGTTGTAGTGCGATGTGTCAATCTGGGGACAAAAAGTCTCAACCTTCTACCCAAGAGCGAAGTGGCCAAATTCTGGACATGCCAGAGAAGCTAATGCCACCCAAAGTAGTTCAACTGGCCACTGTGCAAGGGGATCCCAGGGTTATAGCCTCACCAGAGTCTCCGACTGGTAGCAAAAGAGAGGGCCGTAGAATTCTAGAGTGGATGCGGGCAGAAATGAGGGGACTATCACCTCAACAAGTGCAGCAAGTAGAGGATGTACTGTAGCGCTATCAGGAGGTCTTTTCCTGCCATGAAAATGACTTTGGTTGTGCTCAGACCGTAGCTCATGAAATTCCTACTGAAAATGCTGCACCAGTGCGAGAGAGATATCGTCAAATACCTCCCCACATGTATAAAGAGATTAAGGAAATGCTGGCTCACATGCTGCAAAGTAGAGTGATATGGGAAAGTCAGATTTTATGGGCGGCCCCAATTGTGCTGGTCCGAAAAAAAGATGGGACTCTGCGGTTCTGTGTTGATTACAGGCGGTTAAACGATTGCACAGTGCGAGACTCTTACCCATTGCCCCAAATTGAGGAATCCCTTTCTGCCCTGGGACAGGCAAAGTATTTTTCCAACCTTGATCTGGCTAGTGGGTACTAGCAGGTGCCAATGGCAGAACACGACCTGCCAAAAACAGCATTTGTATTGCCCATGGAACTCTTTGAGTTTAATCTTATGCCCTTTGGTGTGACTAACGCTCCAGGGATGTTCCAGTGCTTAATGGAGAGGTGTTTGGGAGATTTGAATTTTGAGGCTACCTTGATCTACCTTGATGACATCATCATCTACGCGCCCACCTTTGAAGAACACCTACAACGACTCGAACAAGTGCTGAGCCGGTTACAGAGTTATGGCCTGAAAGTAAAGCCACAGAAATGTCATCTGTTCCGTAAGCAGATTGAGTATTTGGGGTATATTGTGTCAAGTTAAGGAGTTAGACCAGCACGAGAGAAAGTGGCGGCGGTGCAAGAATGGCCCACTCCTACGACAGTGAAAGATGTATGGGCTTTCCTAGGGCTTACTGGCTACTACAAGAGATTTGTGAAAAACTTCACCCGTATCGTGAACCACTTGCTGGAGCTGTTAAAGGGATTGGCAGCCGGTTCAAGGAACCGAACCATACAGTGGAGAGCCCATCAAGAGGAAGCCTTCCGGGCTTGAAAATGGCCCTCACCGAGGCCCCCATACTTACTTATGCCTATTTTTCACAGCCGTTCATCCTTCACACTGGCATAAGTCTACATGGCCTGGGAGCAGTCCTGTTGCAGGTACAATGGGAACAAGGACGGGTGATAGCCTACGTGAGCCAGTCCCTGCATGATTCAGAGCAAAACCTTGACAATTATAGCTCTTTCAAGTTGGAACTGCTGGCCATGGTATGGACCATGACGGAGAAGTTCGCAGAGTACTTATCCGGATCGGAGGTATTGGTGAGGATGGATAACAATCCCTTGTCCCACCTTGAGAATGCAAAGCTAGGGGCCCTGTAACAATGGTGGGTGGCCCGCATGGCGAAGTATCGGTACAAGATTCTCTGCCGGGCCAAGGATGAGAATACCCATGCCGATGCCCTCTCCAGGGTGACACACGAACATCCTGACCATGACCGAGATGAAGAGCTTGAGGCAGAGGAGATCCCTGGATTTCGAAAACTGTTGACCTCGTTGGTGGCGACACAGGGACAGATTGAAGAGGGGTCAGAAGATCAAGTAATAGGGTGGTCCTGAGATGACTGGATCCAACTCTAACACCTGGACAAGGAGACTGCTCAGCTGTGACAGTGGGTGATGTTGAAGTGACTTCCTAGTCAAAGGGAGAGAAATGCACTGTCCTTAGGCATTCTGCGAATTCTCGGATAATGGGAAAGACTTTGCTTGAAGGATGGATTGTTATATCGGGAACTGCAGCTGTTGCGAGAAGAGGGAGTCATTTGGCAAGTAGTTCTCCCAGAGAAGGCGATCAAGATGGTGGCTACTAAGGCTCATGAGTGAGGAGCCCTTTTCGGTGCAGAGAAGACATTCTAGTGGCTACAGAGATTGGTGTATCACCCACAACTAAGGAATGCAGTGGAAGATGCTTGCCAACAATGCAGAAGATGTGAGCTGGCCAAGCCCCCAGAACAGCGAGCCCCAACACAGACCATTGTGACCTCTGGAAGTCTTGATGATCGACTACCTGACTGTAGGACCAGCGCATCTTGGCATTGTTTGGTGATGACCTATCACTTTACTAAGTTTGCTGTGGTAACTCCAACTAGAGATCAGACCACCAAATCAGTTGCACAGGTCATCTGTCAAGATTTCATCTGCATGTATGGCTGCCCGAAAAAGATTCACTCCGATCAAGGCGCCTACTTCCAGAGTCGAGTTATGGAAGAACTACACTGTACCAGATTGGAAAGTCCAGAAGTACTCCTTATCACCCTCAAGGGAATGGAGCCTGTGAACGGTTCAATTGAACATTGATCCAGATGTTACATACTTTGGAAGAGGACCAGAAGATATGGTGGCCTGAGTGTGTGGCAGAGCTGGTGAGGGTGTACAATAACCGAGTGCACAACACAACAGGATTCATGTTGTACACCTTGTTGTTTGGGCGAAAAGGATGAGAGATTGCAGAGCTGAAGCTGGACCCAGAGTAGGACTACCCATGGACCGGGGTGTCCTCTTGGGTCAAGGAACACCAGCACCGATGCAGACTCTCCGTCGACTGGTGTAGATGAAGTTTCAGGATTGTAAGCACCGTGAAGCGTCACCTATTCGCGGGACAGCTCTGAAACCCGGGGACCGAGTCTTGGTCCGGAATAAGTGGCCCCAGGGAAAACCAGTGGGAGCAGACTCTGCACCGAGTGACATGACGGGTTGGCCCCAATGGGCCAGTGTATGAAGTTCAGCCTGAACAGGAGGAGGGAGCACCCACTAGAGTAGTCCATCATAGCATGTTGTATCTCTGCTTGTCCAAAGAACCCAAAAGTGGAGAAGAGTTGCCAAAAAACAGAGATGCCCCCAGCTCCAGTTCTTGACTTTGATGGAGAGGAGGTAGTGTTAGCTCCATGTTCAACCCCAATGATCTGCTACCTACCCCTTCTGAGGAGATGAACACTGATTCGCCAATGCTGGAAGTCGCTGGAGCGGCAGAATCACCGAATCAGAGCATCCCTTTACTGCCCATGAGTACGCCCGAATTACGCAGGTCAGAGCGAACTACAGCTGGAGTGACTACGAGCAAGATCAGTTTATTTGGCAGAAAATTATCCAAGAAGTCGAGAACTGTGATCGACTAGTGAAGGAGCTCTCGCCCGTGGAATGGCGAGCTAAAGAAAGACGGGGGTGTAGAAATGAGGACCAGGCTGTTGAAATACCGGGTCCGGAACTGTTAGGGCCACACCTCCTGTTGCTGAAGGGAATGCAATTGAAGCCGGAGTGAGCTGGTAACCTAGGTTAAGGGGGCATGACCAGGGGCAACAAGCAAAAAGGTGCTGCGCAGGAAGAGAGATTTTCTTCCCGCGAGAATGCTGAGCGAGCATAATACGTGGTCATGCGCTAATGTCCTCGCGGGAGTCACCCGCAATCTATGGCGTCTGAACGCCAGACCCTGAATACGGCAATCAAACTCCTCACCGGTTATGCCGGTAATCTAGGGCATCTAGGACACCGACCCTGACCAGCTAGCACACCAAACTCCTCACCGATTAAGTCGGTATTCTAGTGGCTTATTTCAGCCGGGTCCCTAACCACACACACGCATGACCATACTGGCGCATAGCATACAATGGTTGATATTAGCGCATGGCGGCCCAGCCATGCTACCCTTTTATAGCAACAGCTACAGGACCTTCCAGGAACAAGGACCAATGAGAAACCTGTTCCAGAAGACTAGTAGTAACAGGGCCTTCCTGGCGGGCCAATAGGAGCTGCTGCAGTACCTGAGCATGTGACCCCTGATCTCCAATGAGAGATCTCACTCTGGACATGCTCAGAAGGGAAAATGCAGTACTTTGTCCCAAAGACGTCTGCTCCAGCATTGGCTATAATAGCAGATCCAGGAAAGGCAACAGTAAGTCACTGCCCAGTAGTGGAGTGGGCAAGATGCCTGGACCGACGTCTCTGCTGAGCAGGCTCCACTGCGGCCGGAGACGAATGGGAGACCGCAGCGGGACGGTTCGAGGCTCCCCTTGTGCAGCAGCGGGAAATCGAACCCTAACGTACAGGTATTATACATATGACCAGGATTTTAGATACATCAGATAGGGACTACATACATTAGTCATGGACTGCTCTGATACGGGTATACCTTGATGATTTGGTAGAGCAGCTTAACTCCTTAATGACCAAGCCATTTTGTAGGTTAAAGACCAGGCCAATTTTTACAATTCTGACCACTGTCTCTTTATGAGGTTATAACTCTGGAACGCTTCTACGGATCTTAGCGATTCTGAGACTGTTTTCTCGTGACATATTGTACTTCATGATAGTGGTAAAATTTCTTCAATATAACATGCGTTTTTTTATGAAAAAAATGGAAATATGGCAAAAATTTTGAAAATTTTGCAATTTTCAAACTTTTAATTTTTATGCCATTAAATCAGAGAGATATGTCACAAAAATTAGTTAATAAATAACATTTCCCACATGTCTACTTTACATCAGCACAATTTTGGAACCAAAATTTTTTTTTGTTACGAAGTTATAAGTGTTAAAAGTTGACCAGCAATTTCTCATTTTTCCAACAAAATTTACAAAACCATTTTTTTAGGGACCACCTCACATTTGAAGTGAATTTGAGGGTCAATATGACAGAAAATACCCAAAAGTGACACCATTCTAAAAACTGCACCCATCAACGTGTTCAAAGCCACATTCAAGAAGTTTATTAACCCTTTAGGTACTTCACAAGAATTGAAGCAATGTGGAAGGAAAAAATGAACATTTAACTTTTTTTCCCAAAATTTTTCTTTCGACACAATTTTTTTAAATTTTGTCAAGGGTATCAGGAGAAAATGAACCACAATATTTGTTGTACCATTTCTCCAGAGTACACCGATATACCATGTGTGGGGGTAAATCACTATTTGGGCGCATGGCAGAGCTCGGAATGGAAGCAGCGCCATTTGACTTTTTTGGCTGGAATTGAGATTGGACGCCATGTCGCATTTGGAGAGTCCCTGTGTGCCTAAACAGTGGAAACCCCCCACAAGTGACCCCATTTTGGAAACTGGACCCCTCAAGGAACTCATCTAAATGTGTTGTGAGAGCTTTTAACCCCCAAGGGCTTCACAGAAGGTTATAACGTAGAGCCGTAAAATTAAAAAATCATATTTTTTCCACAAAAATGATCTTTTCATCCCAATTATTATTTTCCAAAGGATAAAAGGACCCCAAAAGTTATTGGGCAATTAGTCCTGAGTACGCTGATACCCCATATGTGGGGGTAAAAAACTATTTGGGCGCATGGCAGAGCTCGGAAGGGAAGCAGCGCCATTTGACTTTTTTGGCTGGAATTGAGATTGGACGCCATGTCGCATTTGGAAAGTCCCTGTGTGCCTAAACAGTGGAAACCCCCACAAGTGACCCCATTTTGGAAACTAGACCCCCCAAGGAACTTATCTAAATGTGTTGTGAGAGCTTTTAACCCCCAAGCGCTTCACAGAAGGTTATAACGTAGAGCCGTAAATTAAAAAATCATATTTTTTCCACAAAAATGATCTTTTCATCCCAATTTTTATTTTCCAAAGGATAAAAGGACCCCAAAATTTATTGTGCAATTAGTCCTGAGTACGCTGATACCCCATAGGTGGGGGTAAACCACTATTTGGGCGCATGGCAGAGCTCAGAAGGGAAGCAGCGCCATTTGACTTTTTTGGCTGGAATTGAGATTGGATGCCATGTCGTATTTGGAGAGTCCCTGTGTGCCTAAACAGTGGAAACCCCCCACAAGTGACTCCATTTTGGAAACTAGACCCCCCAAGGAACTTATCTAGATGTGTGGTGAGAGCTTTGAACCCCAAGGGCTTCACAGAAGGTTATAACGTAGAGCAGTAAAATTAAAAAATCATATCTTTTCCACAAAAATGATCTTTCCACCCCAATTGTTATTTTCCAAAGGGTAACAGGACCCCAAAAGTTATTGTGCAATTTGTCCTGAGTATGCTGATACCCCATATGTGGGGGGAAACCACTATTTTGACGCATGGCAGAGCTCGAAAGGGAAGTAGCGCCTTTTTCAAATGCAGACATTGATGGAATGGTCTGTGGGTGTCATGTCACGTTTGGATAGCCCCTGATGTGCCTAAACAGTAGAAACCCCCCCACAAGTGACTCCATTTTGGAAACTAGACCCCCCAAGGAACTTTTCTAGATGTGTGGTGAGCACTTTGAACCCCAAGTGCTTCACAGAAGTTTATAACGTAGAGCCGTGAAAATAAAAAAATCATATTTTTTTCCACAAAAATATCTTTTTGCCCCAAATTTTTATTTTATAATGGTAACAGGAGAAATAGGACCCCAAAAGCTATTGTGCAATTTGTCCTGAGTACGCTGATATCCCATATGTGGGGGGGAACCACTATTTTGACGCATGGCAGAGCTCGAAAGGGAAGTAGCGCCTTTTTCAAATGCAGACTTTGATGGAATGGTCTGTGGGTGTCCGGGTGTCATGTCACGTTTGGATAGCCCCTGATGTGCCTAAACAGTAGAAACCCCCCACAAGTGACTCCATTTTGGAAACTAGACCCCCCAAGGAACTTTTCTAGATGTGTGGTGAGCACTTTGAACCCCCAAGTGCTTCACAGAAGTTTATAACGTAGAGCCGTGAAAATAAAAAAATCATATTTTTTTCCACAAAAATAATCTTTTTGCCCCAAATTTTTATTTTTATAATGGTAACAGGAGAAATAGGACCCCAAAAGCTATTATGCATTTTGTCCTGAGTACGCTGATATCCCATATGTTGGGGGAACCACTATTTTGACGCATGGCAGAGATCGGAAGGGAAGGAGCACCGTTTTTAAATGCAGACTTTGATGGAATGGTCTGCGGGTGTCATGTCGCGCTTGGAGAGCCCCTGATGTGCCTAAATAGTAGAAACCCCCCACAAATGACCCCATTTTGCAAACTAGACCCCACAAGGAACTTATCTAGATGTGTGGTCAGCACTTTGAACCCCAAGGGCTTCACAGAAGTTTATAACGTAGAGCCGTGAAAATAAAAAAAATCATATTTTTTTCCACAAAAATGACCTTTTTGCCCCCAAATTTTTATTTTTATAAGGGTAACAGGAGAAATAGGACCCCAAAAGCTATTGTGCATTTTGTCCTGAGTACGCTGATACCCCATATGCGGGGGGGGAACCACTGTGATCGCCTTACTGCGATCTTTGGGAGGCACAATGAACAAATCTACCAAAGGTGAAGAATTGGTTTTCTTTTTTACGCCGTTCCTCGTGCAATATTAGTGATTAGGCGACTTTATTCCTCGGATCGGTGCTATTACAGCGATACCAGATATACACCCTTTTTTCATGTTTAGCTTCTGTCACACTCTAAAAGATGCTTTTTTTTGGAATAATTTTTTGTAAGAATTTTTTGCATCGCCGTATTTTGAGAGCTATAATTTTTCCATATTTCGGCCGACAGAGTTATCTGTGAGCTTATTTTTTGCGGGACGAGCTGACGTATTTATTGGTACCATATTCGGGCACATAAAGTTTTTTGATCGCTTCCTATTCCGATTTTTGTGGAAGCAGAATGAACAAAAACCAGCAATTCAGGAATTGGTTTTTTTTTAAATTTTTTTTCCCCCGTTCCGCGTGTGGTAAAATTGATAAAGCAGCTTTATTCTTCGGGTCACTACGATTACAGCGATACCTCATTTATATATTTTTTTATGTTTTGGCGTTTTTTACACAATAAAGAATTTTATAGAAAAAATAATTATTTTTGCATCAGTTTATTCCGCGAGCTATAACTTTTTTATTTTTTCGCTGATGATGCTATATAGCGGCTTGTTTTTTGCAGGACAAGATGACGTTTTCAGTGGTACCATGATTATTTATATCTGACTTTTTGATCGCGCGTTATTGCACTTTTTCCAAGCGGTATAATGATAACGCTTGGAAAAAGTATAATTTACTACTTTTTTGTGTTTTTTTTTTACGGCTTTCACTGAAGGGGTTAACTAGGGTTATGCTTTTATAGATGGGATTTTTACGGACATGGCGATACCTAACATGTGTATTTTTTTTGTTTTTTATTTTTTTTTATTACATAAAAATGTGTATTTTTTAGGGGATTTTTTTAAAATTATTTTTTAATATTTTTTTACAATTTTTTTTTAAAAAATGATTTTTTTCAACTTGTCCCTTTATGGGACTTTCACTTTTTTTTACTTTTGATTGCAGTTACAATGCATTGCAATGCTCTGGCATTGCAATGCATTGCAACTATAGTGGAAGCTGCTGTGACATGATCACAGCAGCTTCCCGTAGCTAAATGACCCGGAGGTTGTCATGACAACCCCCGGGTCATCAAGGCAGAGATCGGGCCCTGCGATTACATCGCTGGGACGCTGATCTGAGGCAGAGGGAGCTCCCGACCCTCTGCCTCCCCCTGAGCTCTGCGTTCGCGCTGGATCGCAGCAGTCAGGGGGTTAACAGCCAGGGGCGGTGGGGCTCCGCTCCTGGCTGTCAGTGCAGGAAGCCTGGCCACTGCAGCGCCGGCTCCTGCACTGATCGCGCTGGGGAAGCTGAAATTTCAGCTTCTCCTGCGCGATCGCTGCTGTGTTTGGTCAGTCAGATTGACTGACCAAGCACAGCGCTGTGGGTGCGGGGACCGACGGCAAAGGTCCCCGCACCGCTTGCCGTGCCTGTCAGCTGTCTGTGACAGCTGTCGGCACTGATCTACCACTGCGTGTTTACACGCAGTGGTAGATCAAAGGCATGACGTGCAGAGTCCGTCCTGGTGCCGGAACTGGCACCTTGCCATGACGGACTCTGCACGTCAGTGGACATTAAGGGGTTAATATACATTTTTTGCAAAAAAAACGTATTAACCAAATACCCTTCTTTTTCCATTTTTTTATTGGCAGTTGCCATTTACTGTTATATTATATTCTTTTTGCAACAGAGTATTTTTGGTTTTGCTGTGCTTTTTTATGATTTCAGTCTTCGGGTGGTGTGAACAGTGTCTCTACAGGCTTGTTCACTTTGTGCAGGGCTCATGTGTTTCTGTTTTTCACCCCTTTTTCCTGTAGACCCCTGAGAGTAATCCCCTCAATCAGAGATGGAAGTGATACGGGATCTTGCCTTACTACAGGGCCCTGTCAGGGAGTGGGACCCCGTGATGCCGAAAGAGGACTGATGTGTTTCAATTGTG
The DNA here is from genome assembly GCA_033576555.1 of Oophaga sylvatica. NCBI lineage: Eukaryota > Metazoa > Chordata > Amphibia > Anura > Dendrobatidae > Oophaga > Oophaga sylvatica. The sequence goes on from JARQOD010000002.1 coordinate 177,916,336, forward strand.
GGAAGACAGGACATTACGCTCGAGGCTGTGCGAGTCAGAGATGGCCCCAACCAAGGCAGCGGGGCAGGTAGTGGGCTCTGTGGCTGTGGGACACAGCCCGGAGACAGAGAGACGGAAGAAGGAGGGTGGAAGTCCCAAAAATATAGTTTCTGCGAGCCCTACAGTCTGGGCCGAGGTAAATGGGCGGGTTGTTCACTTTCTGATCGACACCGGGTCATAAGTGACTACTATGCCGGAAGCCAACTTCAGATGACACTTTCCAGAGGTCTCTCAGCCAGAGTGGGGTCTGTAATAAGATTAACATCAGTCAATCAGTTGTCAATTCTGTTCGCAGAAGTGGTCTGGATGGAGATTAAAGTATGCGAGAAGGATGTAGGCTGTAAGGGGGTCGTGTCGGTCACAGGAGATGCTGGTCGTGGACCCGTAATCACTCTGGGAATGAATGTGCTGAAGGAAATGGGACAACTTTTAATTAGTGAGCCACAGGAACCTTTCTTGAACCAATGGAGCCCATGAACCACTGAATGGAAGGTGTTCCAGAAGCTAACCCGAGCAGCTCAAGCTCAGGAACTTTCGGGAGACGGAAAAGCATTGGGTAAAGTGATGGTACCGGTTGCTGCAAAAATTACCTTACCGCCTGGCCAGATAATGCTTCCAGTGAGAGCATGTACTCCTCTGGAGGGAGTGGTAGTGCAAATCAAGCCAATGGCAATGGATTAAATACCCCTTGGATGGCTCGTTGCTTAGATGCTAGCCACAGTTCGAGACGTCAACATTGTAGTGCGATGTGTCAATCTGGGGACAAAAAGTCTCAACCTTCTACCCAAGAGCGAAGTGGCCAAATTCTGGACATGCCAGAGAAGCTAATGCCACCCAAAGTAGTTCAACTGGCCACTGTGCAAGGGGATCCCAGGGTTATAGCCTCACCAGAGTCTCCGACTGGTAGCAAAAGAGAGGGCCGTAGAATTCTAGAGTGGATGCGGGCAGAAATGAGGGACTATCACCTCAACAAGTGCAGCAAGTAGAGATGTACTGTAGCGCTATCAGAGGTCTTTTCCTGCCATGAAAATGACTTTGGTTGTGCTCAGACCGTAGCTCATGAAATTCCTACTGAGAATGCTGCACCAGTGCGAGAGAGATATCGTCAATACCGCCCAATGTATAAAGAGATTAAGGAAATGCTGGCTCACATGCTGCAAAGTAGAGTGATACGGAAAGTCAGATTTTATGGGCGGCCCAATTGTGCTGGTCCAAAAAAAAGATGGACTCTGCGGTTCTGTGTTGATTACAGGCGGTTAAACGATTGCACAGTACGAGACTCTTACCCATTGCCCCAAATTGAGGAATCCCTTTCTGCCCTGGGACAGGCAAAGTATTTTTCCAACCTTGATCTGGCTAGTGGTACTAGCAGGTGCCAATGGCAGAACACGACCTGCCAAAAACAGCATTTGTATGCCCATGGAACTGTTTGAGTTTAATCTTATGCCTTTGGTGTGACTAAAGGTACTGCCACACTAAACAATCCCGCTAGCGATCACGATAAGACGCATACTAATGCGATCGCTAGCGGGATTGTTTCTATATCGCTAAGTGCGGCCACATTTAGCGATATAGTTAACGACGCTATCGCCGTTAGCGATCTTCTTAACGACTTTAGGGGTACAAAGTACCGCTAAATCGCTAAGAAAGGTGCCACACTAGCGATATATACTTACCCAGCGGAGCGCCGACGAGAAAATAGGGTCCGGAACGATTCCAGCGACGAGCGAGATCACAGCAGGAAGCTCGTCGCTGGCAGCTGCCGCACTGAACAACATCGCTAACGGATCGCTAAATAGTGACGTTTTTTAGCGATCCCGTTAGCGATATTGTTCAGTGTGGCATACCCTTAATGCTCCAGGGATGTTCCAGTGCTTAATGGAGAGGTGTTTGGGAGATTTGAATTTTGAGGCTACCTTGATCTACCTTGATGACATCATCATCTACGCGCCCACCTTTGAGGAACACCTACAACGACTCGAACAAGTGCTGAGCCAGTTACAGAGTTATGGCCTGAAAGTAAAGCCACAGAAATGTCATCTGTTCCGTAAGCAGATTGAGTATTTGGGGTATATTGTGTTCAAGTTAAGGAGTTAGACCAGCACGAGAGAAAGTGGCGGCGGTGCAAGAATGGCCCACTCCTACGACATTTGAAAGATGTATGGGCTTTCCTAGGGCTTACTGGTTACTACAAGAGATTTGTGAAAAACTTCACCCGTATCGTGAACCACTTGCTGGAGCTGTTAAAGGGATTGGCAGCCGGTTCAAGGAACCGAACCATACAGTGGAGAGCCCATCAAGAGGAAGCCTTCCGGGCTTGAAAATGGCCCTCACCGAGGCCCCCATACTTACTTATGCCTATTTTTCACAGCCGTTCATCCTTCACACTGGCATAAGTCTACATGGCCTGGGAGCAGTCCTGTTGCAGGTACAATGGGAACAAGGACGGGTGATAGCCTACGTGAGCCAGTCCCTGCATGATTCAGAGCAAAACCTTGACAATTATAGCTCTTTCAAGTTGGAACTGCTGGCCATGGTATGGACCATGACGGAGAAGTTCGCAGAGTACTTATCCGGATCGGAGGTATTGGTGAGGATGGATAACAATCCCTTGTCCCACCTTGAGAATGCAAAGCTAGGGGCCCTGTAACAATGGTGGGTGGCCCGCATGGCGAAGTATCGGTACAAGATTCTCTGCCGGGCCAAGGATGAGAATACCCATGCCGATGCCCTCTCCAGGGTGACACACGAACATCCTGACCATGACCGAGATGAAGAGCTTGAGGCAGAGGAGATCCCTGGATTTCGAAAACTGTTGACCTCGTTGGTGGCGACGCAGGGACAGATTGAAGAGGGGTCAGAAGATCAAGTAATAGGGTGGTCCTGAGATGACTGGATCCAACTCTAACACCTGGACAAGGAGACTGCTCAGCTGTGACAGTGGGTGATGTTGAAGTGACTTCCTAGTCAAAGGAGAGAAATGCACTGTCCTTAGGCATTCTGTGAATTCTCGGATAATGGGAAAGACTTTGCTTGAAGGATGGATTGTTATATCGGGAACTGCAGCTGTTGCGAGAAGAGGGAGTCATTTGGCAAGTAGTTCTCCAGAGAAGGCGATCAAGATGGTGGCTACTAAGGCTCATGAGTGAGGAGCCCTTTTCGGTGCAGAGAAGACATTCTAGTGGCTAGAGATTGGTGTATCACCCACAACTAAGGAATGCAGTGGAAGATGCTTGCCAACAATGCAGAAGATGTGAGCTGGCCAAGCCCCCAGAACAGCGAGCCCCAACACAGACCATTGTGACCTCTGGAAGTCTTGATGATCGACTACCTGACTGTAGGACCAGCGCATCTTGGCATTGTTTGGTGATGACCTATCACTTTACTAAGTTTGCTGTGGTAACTCCAACTAGAGATCAGACCACCAAATCAGTTGCACAGGTCATCTGTCAAGATTTCATCTGCATGTATGGCTGCCCGAAAAAGATTCACTCCGATCAAGGCGCCTACTTCCAGAGTCGAGTTATGGAAGAACTACACTGTACCAGATTGGAAAGTCCAGAAGTACTCCTTATCACCCTCAAGGGAATGGAGCCTGTGAACGGTTCAATTGAACATTGATCCAGATGTTACGTACTTTGGAAGAGGACCAGAAGATATGGTGGCCTGAGTGTGTGGCAGAGCTGGTGAGGGTGTACAATAACCGAGTGCACAACACAACAGGATTCATGTTGTACACCTTGTTGTTCGGGCGAAAAGGATGAGAGATTGTAGAGCTGAAGCTAGACCCAGAGTAGGACTACCCATGGACCGGGGTGTCCTCTTGGGTCAAGGAACACCAGCACCGATGCAGACTCTCCGTCGACTGGTGTAGATGAAGTTTCAGGATTGTAAGCACCGTGAAGCGTCACCTATTCACGGGACAGCTCTGAAACCCGGGGACCGAGTCTTGGTCCGGAATAAGTGGCCCCAGGGAAAACCAGTGGGAGCAGACTCTGCACCGAGTGACATGACGGGTTGGCCCCAATGGGCCAGTGTATGAAGTTCAGCCTGAACAGGAGGAGGAGCACCCACTAGAGTAGTCCATCATAGCATGTTGTATCTCTGCTTGTCCAAAGAACCCAAAAGTGGAGAAGAGTTGCCAAAAACCAGAGATGCCCCCAGCTCCAGTTCTTGACTTTGATGGAGAGGAGGTAGTGTTAGCTCCATGCTCAACCCCCAATGATCTGCTACCTACCCCTTCTGAGGAGATGAACACTGATTCGCCAATGCTGGAAGTCGCTGGAGTGGCAGAATCACCGAATCAGAGCATCCCTTTACTGCCCATGAGTACGCCCGAATTACGCAGGTCAGAGCGAACTACAGCTGGAGTGACTACGAGCAAGATCAGTTTATTTGGCAGAAAATTATCCAAGAAGTCGAGAACTGTGATGGACTAGTGAAGGAGCTCTCGCCCGTGGAATGGCGAGCTAAAGAAAGACGGGGGTGTAGAAATGAGGACCAGGCTGTTGAAGTACCGGGTCCGGAACTGTTAGGGCCACACCTCCTGTTGCTGAAGGGAATGCAATTGAAGCCGGAGTGAGCTGGTAACCTAGGTTAAGGGGGCATGGCCAGGGGCAACAAGCAAAAAGGTGCTGCGCAGGAAGAGAGATTTTTTCCCACGAGAATGCTGAGCTGAGCAGGTGCGTATGACAGCCACAGTGAGGGATACGTCAGGCCGCAGCGTGCAGAGACGGGGCGACTGCGTAAGAGACTTACTGATATCGGCGGGCGCACAGGGTAACTCGCATCAGGCAGAGCATTGCGGAGCAGACATCCGGGTGTTGGCAGCCATTCAGGTGATGGCGGCTGCTCAGAGAGATACATGTCGAGTTGAACTTTGAGTAGAGCTTTATCCTTTCCATGGACTAGGGGCTCAGCGGGCAAAACCGGAGACCGCCCTCTGCCGTCAGAAGTAGGATCATGTATAGGGCAGGAATGCCTGCGTTCCACTACCCTCGGGACCTCCAGCAAATGATGAGCTGTGAAGACACGATAAGTGAAATTGATAACAAAAGACTGTATTCTTAGCCACTCGTTATAACGTTTAACTGTTGCATTTCCTATTTGCCTGTTATCTCCCTTCGAGGAATTCCTTACTGTTAAGAGATTAAATATAGTTAAACTCTGTTCTGCAGCATTTGGGTTACTGCATCCCAGTACCTGGTTATTACAGTTAAACAGTGTTAGTGGACAACCCATTTAAAGTAAAACTATTTAGAAACACATTAAAAAATAATTTTATTAAAGTAGCAATCTAATTTAAATATTATAGCATTTTCAGAAACTATAAGATACAGGGCTTTGGGAGGCAGTGGCGTTCCGTGAATAGTAGCAGACCAAGCAGCTGCTATGGGGCCCAGACAGGTGAGGGAGCCCACGACGGCCGCGCGGCCGCTGTGGTTTGGCAGCTGTGCTGTGCTGACACAGTACTATCTCCTTTAATTAAATATAAGCAACGGCTGCCGGACACTGTAAACCCCCTTGAAGGTCCCCTTTCCTTGTTGTTTCCTGGTCAGCAGTTGGCTTAAGTCTCTGGCTGCATTTGCATAAGAAAGCCAGCCTGGCAGCCAGAGAGCAGCACACACACACACACACACACACGTGCATCGCAGGAAGCAGAAAACATTCATAAGTTTCACTCAGGGAGAGGTACACAAGACGGTGAGCCCTGCTGGCTGGGGTATAGGGTGGATTTTTTGTTGTTGAATGTGTCCCCTCACTGTGCTGGCACTTTATATTTACAATGGCTAGCCTCTGGCTGCACTTTGCATCTTAGGGAGGGGGCCTGACTGCAGGCACTGTGGAGGAGGGGGCCCTGCATGCACTGCAGCCACCCTTCTGTACTCCTCACATTGCTTCTCCATTGGAGCTGGTTTCATGTGATTTAACCCCTGTACCACCACCAGGCAGGATGATGATTCCTAGCTGTAGGTAAGACCATGTCCAGTCTATGTCCCACCACCAACTTCACTGTCAAGGTGTGCAACAATGCATGTCATGCAATACTAAAAATGTGCAATGCCCTGGAAATCATGGTGCAGCCAATAAATGTTACAATTTATTCTGCTCCTTCACCCCAGAGGCATGCACCTGGGAGACAGCAATTACATGGGGCGTGCTGAGCTCATGAGGTGCCTGAGAGTGGAAGTTCTGCAGATGTTATGGAAGATATTGTGCGCGGCATTTCTGTGTCACCTTACCTCTGATAAAATGTGTCTTGTAGTTTGTACACATGTTGGAACTTTGCATAGCTTACATATTCCAATCATTTCATATACAAAGATATGACATCCGTCTACCTGTCTTATATGATGCCATGAATGATGGGCATTGCTTGTACCTGCTGTCAGATTAGGTACCACACTTCTTACATCGGAGCACACTATGCAGCATGTTCCGTCAGGCTAGGTTCACATTTATATGCCTGCAGACTTAATGCGTTGGACGTATACATTAAAACGTATGCCATGCATCAACCTAAAATTTAAACAAGTACATTTGATACATATCGTACTTCCATCTTTGTCTCTATATGTTTTTTTACTTAAAAAGAATCATTTTTTTTCCATCTAGTTTTACTGGTGTCAACAGTCCCATCCCACTCCATTTTGGCATCAGTTCTGTGAGGAGGTGTCCAGAGGAATAAACTTTTTTTCAACCCACATTAAAAACGCATACCTTTGGTCAATTATGTTTTTTTCCCACAATACAACGTGATCAGGGCAAAACATAGTTAGAAGAACATTTTTTTTACACTACGTGTTGCCCATTATGGTTTGTGCATGCCTCCATATACGTCTGAATACCATTTTTTTTTGCAATTCAGACATATTTGTCCAGCAGACTGCACTGTATAAATGTGAGCCAAGCCTAAAGAAGTCCTTTTTGTCCAAGGAGGATAAAGCACATCATAAACACAAGTCCAAACTGTGTGTTGCTGCTTTGCAGTGTGTATTTTTGCCATGCTGATTTTACAGGTGAAAGGTATTTACTTTGAGCCTTTTTTTGGTTGTAATGGTGAATGCTTCAGGATTATCAATGACCAAAGGGGCGGCAAATTTTTCAGCCGCCCCGGGCCCCACAAACAGTTGCTACGCCACTGCACACACAAGATGGTGAGCCTGGCTGGGGGTGATTTTTTTTGTTAAATGTGTCCCCTCACTGTGCTGGCACTTTACATTTACAATGGCTCTGGCTGCACTTTGCACCTTAGGGAGAGGGGCCCGGCTGCACGCACTGTGGAGGGTGTAGGGGGCCCTGCATGCACTGCAGGGGCATACCTCCCAACCGTCCCGGATTGGCCGGGACAGTCCCGATTCTGACCCCCTCCTCCGCTGTCCCGGCGGGACACTATGTGTCCCGCAGTGAGCTGAGCCGCCACGCCCCCCATACACCCTATAGTTGCCTTCCAGCGCTGCACTTTAGCTTCTCACAGCAGAGCAATGACCTGCTGAGCTTTCCTACTCTGTGCACACAGGACCTGTGATGAGGTCACAGGAGGGGAGGAGTTGGGTGTCACATGGCCAGGCTCCTCCGATGTGCAAGTCTGCTGTGCTGGTTGTCATGGGTGCTGGCTTCGCTGAGGATAAGTTTATGTGAGGGGTCAGGAGGGATTTACAGTGTGGATGTAGCAGTCGTGTGTGTACGAGGTGTATGGAGCAGAGCCGTGTGTGTATGAGGTGTATAAAGCGGAGCCGTGTGTGAAAAGTGTATGGAGCGTAGCCATGTGTGTACGAGGTGTACGGAGCGGAGCCGTGTGTGTATGAGGTGTATGGAGCAGAGCTGTGTGTGTACGAGGTGGCTGTAGCAGTGCAGTGTGTGTACGGAGCTGAGCCGCTCATCTCCGTACACACAGGGCTCCGTGCTTGATCCGTGTGTGTACGGAGCAGAACCGTGTGTGTACGGGGTGTAGAGAAGTGGAGCGCGTGTTATGAAGCGGAACCGCGTGTGTACAAGGTGTATGGAGCGGAACCACATGTGTGCGAGGTGTATGGAGCGGAGCTGTGTGTGTACGAGGTGGTTGTAGCAGTGCTGTGTGTGTGCGGGGCGTACAAAATGGAGCCTTGTGTGTACGAAGTGTACGGAGCTGAGCCGCTCATCTCCGTACACACAGGGCTCCGTGCTTGAGCCGTGTGTGTACGGAGCGGAGAGCAGAGCCGTGTGTGTACGGGGTGTAGAGAAGTGCGCCGTGTGTGTATGGAGCGTTACCGCGTGTGTACGAGGTGTACGGAGCGGAAACGCATGTGTACGAGGTGTACAGGAGCGGAACTGCATGTGTACGAAGTGTATGGTGCAAAGCCACATGTGTACAAGGTTTACGGAGCGTGGCTGCTTATGTACGAGGTTTACGGAGTGAAGCCGTGTGTGTACTGAGTGGAGCCATGTGTGCGCGAGGTGTACGGAGTGGAGCCGTGTACGGAGTGGAGCCGTGTGTGCGGAGGTGTACAGAGGGGAACCGTGTGTGTATGAGGTGTGTGGAGCCATGCATGTACAAGGTGTATGGTGGGGAGCATTCATACCTCCCAACAGTCCCGATTTTGAGAGAGGGTTGCCCCGCTGTCCCGGCTGGCAGCTTACTTTCCCCGTGGACACAGGAGTACACGGCGGAGCCCCGAGGAGCACTTTAAAACTCTGCTCTTTCTTTCTTTTCCTCAGTACCAGTCAGTGTGCGCACAGTACCAGCCACTGATCCCATAATGCCAGCCACTGTGCCCTCAGTACCAGTCCGTGTGATCAGCAGGGCTAAATGGGTGTAGTTGGGGCGTGGACATGGGTGTGATTAGTTGTGAAATGGGTGTGGTCAGGGGCATGGCCTAAAATTTGCCGCGGCGCGCTAAGCGCGCCGCAACCTCCGTCCCTCTTTCCCATCTTCAAAAGTTGGGAGTTATGCAGGTGTGTGTGTGTGTGGAGTTAAGAGCACCTGTTTTTTTTGGGGGGGGGGGCTCATTCAGACTTTTGCTATGGGGCCCCATGATTTCTATGTACGCCCCTGTTGGGAGGTGTCCAAAATACCTAGAAGAAACCCACGCATATATGGGGAAAGTATATAAACTCCGTCCAGATGTTGTTCATGATTGGATTTGAATCTTGGATACTGATCCTGGGCATCTGTGCTAACCACTGAGTTATAATGCTGCCATAGCTAACACTGGAGTAAGTCCTCCACGCATCAAAAAAAGGAAAGTCTTGGGTCCAATGGGTGGCTCCATGAGCGTTAACTAAAAAGTTATTTAGAATTACTTTTTTTTCTCCTGTAATTTCTTCACTGTGTAAATTTGGAACATTTCATGTTAATATAAACTGTGGCTGGCATTTGCTCTTTAATATTCCAGTATGTAATTTTAACTACAACTTCCCAGACTTATTTGTAAATGATTAAGAGAACTTAATAGAAACCCTGTTCTTCTGTACTGTACAATTAAAATAAATATTAATCCCAGTGTGATAAAAGAGCAATTCCCTGAACTCAAATCTGTTTATGTTTTGCATGCATTAATTATATACAGAGAGACTGGGAAGAGAAGCGGATAAATAAACAAATGACACAGAAGTGAGGTCTTTCTGCATACAAATCATATCTTCCATCTGCAAGCAAAGGCTCCATAAATCGATTTGCTCTTTCACATCACAAGACAAACAGTGATGCAAGTCAGCAGTTCCTTTGTCAAAGTCACAGAGATAGCCACTCTTTACAAATGCATCCTTACAGAGCATGGATTCAACCATTTGATGATTAGCATTATTGGCAGCTCTTCAAAGAAGATTCATCAAGCGATTTGCAATTGGACTGGCTACTATTCTTTTTTATGTTATTCCTTAAAATTGAGCTCAAATTGATTGATATTTGAATTTTGACTTAGAGGACAAAGGCGTTGAAGAGGTTTTTTTTTAAATGTAATTACTTAGAAAGGTCCTTGTACAGTTTTATACCAACATTCCCCATGGATTAGGTTTGAAAACTTTGACATGGAAATGATTTCAGGGAAACTTCTGGCTGCAAGAAGATTAAATATGAATTATTTAGGCAATACACATAATTGTTTACACTTCAAACTTTTTTTAGATGTGAACTTGTCAGTTCAGAAAACTTTGTCAAATAGAAACTTTGAGTTGTTATAGCTTTCTGTAAAGAGAATCTTTTATTAATTAAATCTTAGCTTTATTATAATATGTAGAACGGAACTAATCTGATAAAAGTTTACTTTCAGATATAGTAGCCAGTTTCAAACCTAATCTGAGGCTGCAATATTGAAGTCATACACATCCTTACTTTATTTACTACGTAGGCATTTTTAGGCATTTTAGATCAGTAATAGACAACTGGCGGCCCAGAGCTCCCCTTCTTGCTCCTGCTACAGTATATGGCAAACTTTAATAACTATGCCTCCTCTGTTTTAGAGAAAAGAGAATTCATTTGGTCAGCAGCATCATATATTTATGCTGTATCCTGATACCAAAGGGCTTACTGCAGCACAGGAGTGGTAAGTATTTCACATTTCGTAAATGAGTACAGTATATAACAGCATATTGTACATGAAACATATTTGTCTTTGTTCCGTGTTAGGCCTCTTTCACACATCCGTCTTTTTGTATCAGGCATGATCCGTCCTATGCCTGAAGGGACGGATCCGGCGCTGAAACAAAAAAACTGATGCAACGGATCCGGATTTTTGCTGGATCCGACCTGAACTTTTGAACCCAGAAAAAGAGGGTTTCTGATGCCCGGAGACACTGGAAAATGTAGTAGTAGTAGTAGTAGTAGTAGTAGTAGTAGTAGTAGTAGACCTCGATTTCGAGAAACCGGATCACACTTTTGCCGGATTGCACAAAAGTCTGATCCGGTTCCATTGAATTCTATTGTTTCCGGCCGCCTGATGTGCCGCTTCAGGCACATCAGGCAGCTCCGGCAAAAAAAAAAAAACGTTACATGCTCCGTTTTGTCCGGCCGCCGGAATGTACATTTCCGCCGGATCCGGACAAAAACGGATACAACGAACTGACATCAGCGCCATCCGGCGCTAATGAAAGTCAATGCAAAAAACCTGCATCCGGCATTACATTTCGCCGGATGCGGTTGGACAAAAAAATGCCGGAGAGCGTCGTCAGACGCACAACGGATGTGTGAAAGAGGCCTTAGCCAGTAGATGTAGTAATAATGTTAAGATTTGAAAGTGCTCAGTGGTTTATATATTTTAACAGGTAACTGAAAAGATGGTAACAAATGGTAACAAGCTTTCGAGGCTACTCAGGTCTCTTCATCAGGCATAGAATAACACAAAATCTGAAGAATCACATATTTATACACAACAGGGCACAGAAAAAATGCAATAGATAAGACAAGTGAGGTGAAGAAGAACTATCAGTATGGGAGAGAGATAAACAGTTGTGACCGTAAATATAGGAACAGTTATTGGCTTGTAATTGAGGTCTGGTCCATGGTTGTGATGCCACCAAATGGTCTGAGGAACACATTCCTTTGTTGACGTAGCAAGACATAAATCCATGCGACACATGCACATTATATATATATATATATATATAATATATAATATATATCTGGCAAAAATTAAGAGACCACTGCACAGTTTCATAAAAATCAGCTTCTCTGCATGTCTGACAGCCATTCCATTCTAATGTCAGTTGAATTCCAACCAGAGTACACCTCATTCTACTTAAGGTGCTTCTGATTAGGTGATCACCTGAACCAAATCTTATTTAACAAAGGAAAATATAAAAAACACTGCTGTAGTGTTCACAATCCTCTTGCAATAGGACAAGCTGGATTGCAAAACAAGTGCTAGTAATATCCCAAAAGTAATAGGGATGAAAAAATAACTTTTAACCATGCCAAAGGCGTTGAAAAGAAAAGTCTTGAGTGAGGAAAAGAAGAGCTCAATTCTGGCTTTACTAGCTGAGGGATACAGTGAGCATCATGTTGCCTCCATCCTTAAAATTTCTAATATGGCAGTCCATTACAACAAGGTCAAGCAGTAGACATTGGAGACAACAAAGCTACAGACCGGCAGAGGGCGAAAACGACTCTCCACTGACCGGGATGACCGTCATCTTCTTCGAATGTCACTCAGCAACCACAAGATGACATTAAGTGATCTGCAAAAGAAATAGCAAATGACAGCTGGGGTGAAGTGCATGGCACGAACAGTTCGTAACAGGCTCCTAGAGGCAGGGCTCAATTCATGTAAAGCTAGAAAAAAAAGCCTTTCATCAATGAGAAGCAAAGGAGAGCCAGGCTGAAGTTTGCCAAAGACCATAACGACTGGACCATAGAGGACTGGAGTAAGGTAATCTTCTCTGATGAGTCTAATTTTCAGCTTTGCCCAACACCTGGTCTTCTAATGGTTAGATGGAGAGCTGGAGAAGGGTACAAGCCACAGTGTCATGCACCCACTGTGAAATTTGGTGGAGGATCGGTGATGATCTAGGGATGCTTCAGTAAGGCTGGAATTGGGCAGGTTAATCTTTGCGAAGGATGTATGAATCAAGCCACATACGAGGTTATCCTGAAGAAACAGTTGATTTCTTCTGCTCAGGCAATGTTCCCCAATTCTGAGGACTGTTTTTTTCCAGCAGGACAATGTGCCATGCCACACAGCTAGGTCAATCAATGTGTGGATTAAGGACCACCACATCAAATCCCTGTCATGACCAGCCCAATCTCCAGACCTGAACCCCATTGAAAACCTCTCTAATGTAATCAAAGGAAGATGGATAGTCCACAAGCCATCAAACAAAGAACTGCTTAAACTTTTGTACCAGGAGTGGCATAAGGATACCCAAAAGCAATGTGAAAGACTGGTGGAAAGCATGCCAAGACATATGAAAGCTGTGATTATAAATCATGGTTATTTCACAAAATATTGATTTTTGAACTCTTCCTGAGTTAAAACATTAGTATTGTTGTTTCTAAATGATTATGAACTTGTTTTCTTAGTATTGTTTGAGGTCTGCAAGCACTGCATTTTTTTGTTATTTTGACTATTTCTCATTTTTCTGAACATAAATACAAAATTTATTGCCTGGAAATTCGGAGACATGTTGTCAGTAGTTTATAGAATAAAAGAGTAATTAACATTTTACTCAAAAATATATCTATAAAGAGAAAAATCAGACAAACTGAAAATTTTGCTGTGGTCTCTTAATTTTTGCTAGAGTTGTATATATATTATATATATATATTAGGCTGTACTCTGTGCAGTGCATGTGAGTGCACTGCACTGTAAGTGGGCAAATGGCAGCACTCAGATTGCAAATTTAACTAGCACCATCTCGCCTACATTACCTGAACACAGTGAGGTAACATACTGCTGATTCTCCTGCTCCTGCATTGTCTCAGCAATATAGGTGGGCTAATATATTAGAGTGGAATTGAATTTTAATTGAATAGTACAAAAATCTGTGTTTGCCATAATGCAGATTTTTAAAATTAGCGTCTGCGTATATACAGCTAAATTGTGGTTGGCTGGCCGCTATTTTATTAAACTATAAAAGAGCCAGCAAAAGGTTAAAAAAGAGAAAGCATACTTTTGCTCACATTACCACTGACCTCTTCGGTGCCTTCGCTGTGCATTGTCCCTTGTCTGGTTCTCGGTGCATCTTCTTATCACCCTTGCCGAGTGCTAAATCCCAAGCCCTCTTCACATCACACTGCGACTTTTGGCTCTGTAGGATGAGACCTGGTACATTTCCACGTATGTGCACAAAATCACGGTGCATATTGTGATGTCATAATCTTATGCGCACTTGTGCAGAAATGACACGGGCCTCATCAGTGCTGAAAGTCCTGGCCTAGTGTGAAGTGGCTTTGGGTTTCAGCGCTCGGTGGTGATGATATGAAGATGTGCCAAAGGCTGGATGGGGAATGTACAGCGTGGGCCATTTATATGGATACAGCTAAATAAAATGGGAATGGTTGGTGATATTAACTTCCTGTTTGTGGCACATTAGTATATGGGAGGGGGAAAACTTTTCAAGATGGGTGTTGACCATGGTGGCCATTTTGAATTCGGCCATTTTGGATCCAACTTTATTTTTACCAATGGGAAGAGAGTCATGTGACACAACAAACTTATTGAGAATTTCACAAGAAAAACAATGGTGTGCTTGGTTTTAATATAACTTTATTCTTTCATTAGTTATTTACAATTTTATGACCACTTATAAAATGTGTTCAAAGTGCTGCCCATTGTGTTGAATTGTCAATGCAACCCTTCTCCCTCTCTTGACACACTGATAGCAACATCGCAGAAGAAATGCTAGCACAGGCTTCCAGTATCCATTGTTTGAGATGCTGCACATCTCATATTTTCACAGCATAGAAAATTGCCTTCAGATACGAGAGTACTCCAAAATTTTTGATCAGTGGTTTACATTTGATGAAGATCAGATCCCTGTTTAAAGAGAATCTGTTACAAGGTTTTTGCTACATCATCTGAGAGTGACCCTGATTCCAGTGATGTCTCACTTACTGTGCTATTTGCTGTCATTTTCATAAAATCACTGTTTTATCTGCTTCTGATTTACCAGTTCTCTGAATGCTGAGCATGTATAACCTCGCCCACACCACTGATTGACAGCCTTCTTCCCATGTACAGTGTGCACAGAGAGCTGCCAATGAGTGGTGAGGGTGCAATTACACAGAGCTCATGAACATGGAGGACTTCATGTCAGCCGGTTTACTAATTCTCTAGTGATAATCTGCTGATAAAAAACGATTTTATAAAAACTACAATAAGCAGCCCAGTAAGTTATACATCGCTGGAACCATAATCTGTGACTTTAAATCTTGATGCTTTCAGATGCTGTAGCAAAAAAACCTGGTGACAGACTTCATTTAAGGGTTAAATTGTAAAAAAACAGGTAACTACTGTAACGACCCTTGGAATCACCGCCTAGTTTAGTGTCAAACTGACTGTCTGCATTAACATAAAAACACTGTGCATCCATTCCCACTGTATTTGGGATTTTTTGGTGTGATTACTATATCACTAAGAGGTCCTGTGATTTTGACTTTGCATTCAGTAACTAACACCATTAGGGAGCAATGAAAGCAGCTAATAAGACAGGACAAAACAAGTTGTTTTAAACATAAATAGCTTTCTGATAAAATATTTTATTTATTTTTGACGACATAAAGTGTGACTACACAGCAAGAATATTACAGAGCAGCATCAGAGTGCGGTTAAACCACACTAGTTAGTGGCTAGACTGGACAAGATCCAACTGATCTCTCTCTAAGAGCTCTGACTTGAAAATTAATTTACACGTCAAAACACATAATCTAAAATCATTACAATGAGCTCATTTAGCATGTCCTATAATTATTACAACTATTAGATTATTATCAGTCATGAGTAGTGTTGAGCATTCCGATACTGCAAATATCGGGTATCGGCCGATATTAGCTGTATCGGAATTCCGATTCCGAGTTCCGATATTTTCGTCTTATCGGATACCGGAATCGGGATGTCACTGTCACTGTCAGTGTCCGTCTGTCGGGTCTGTCAGGAGTCAGCGGCACTTACCTGGCAGAAGATCTCCGGCGGTCACGTCCTGGACTGCTTCATGGCCGCCATCCTCTTCTCCCCGGCGGTCACATGCAGTTTCTCGCGATAACTGCAGTGACTGCTGGGTAATCCCGGCCGTAAAGCAGTCAGTCCGATGACGTCACCGCCGGGGAAGCAGGTAATCAGCTGTGCTGCGTCGCGATGACAGGCTCTGCCTGTCATTGCGATGTAGCAGAGTTGGATCGTCGTGGGACAATCGTTACTATGGACTGCGTCGGACAGGTGGTATACTGTTGGTTTGTTTTTTTTCTTTTTTTTACAGGAGATCGATGGCGTCGCAGGAATGAGAGTATAATAAAAGAAATGAAAACTGTGTTGTCTCTTTTATTTCATTAAAATACTTTTTTCTTGCTTTGTCTTTTTTTTACACATTTAATAACTTTGGGATTAATAATGGATCGGTGTCTTATTGACACCTCTCCATTATTAACCGGGCTTATTGTCACCGTGCAATCAACGGTGACAATAACCCCTTATTACCCCGCTTGCCACCGCTACAGGGCAAGTGGGAAGAGCCGGGTAAAGTGCCACAATTGGCACATCTTTTGATGCGCCAAATGTGGGGCTGCTGTAGCCTGGTATTATCAGGCTGTTGAGGGCCAAAATCCATGGGCCTTGACAGTCTTTTAATACCAGGCCGCAGCAGTCTGCATTTTACTTGGCTGGTTAACAAAAATAGGGGGGATCCCCACGCCGTTTTTTTTTCGAGGGGATCCCCTATTTTTGTTAACCAGCCAAGCTAAGCAGACTGCTGTGGCCTGGTATTATCAGGCTTGCAAGGTCCATGGATATTGGATCCTTACCAGCCTGAAAAACCAGGCCTCAGCGGTCTGCTTCATCTGGCTGGTTAACAAAAATAGGGGGGACCCCACGCTAATTTTTTTCGAGGGGATCCCCTATTTTTGTTAATCAGCCAAGATATGCAGACTGCTGTGGCCTGGTATTATCAGGCTGGCAAGGTCCATGGATCTTGGCTCCTTAACAGCCTGAAAATCCAGGCCTCAGCGGTCTGCTTCATCTGGCTGGTTAACAAAAATAGGGGGGACCCCACGCCAATTTTTTTCGAGGGGATCCCCTATTTTTGTTAATCAGCCAAGATATGCAGACTGCTGTGGCCTGGTATTATCAGGCTGGCAAGGTCCATGGATCTTGGCTCCTTAACAGCCTGAAAATCCAGGCCTCAGCGGTCTGCTTCATCTGGCTGGTTAACAAAAATAGGGGGGACCCCACGCCAATTTTTTTCGAGGGGATCCCCTATTTTTGTTAATCAGCCAAGATATGCAGACTGCTGTGGCCTGGTATTATCAGGCTGGCAAGGTCCATGGATCTTGGCTCCTTAACAGCCTGAAAATCCAGGCCTCAGCGGTCTGCTTCATCTGGCTGGTTAACAAAAATAGGGGGGACCCCACGCCATTTTTTTTTTGAAGGGAACCCCTATTTTTGTTAATCAGTTCCCTCTGACGTCACTGATTGTGTCCCTGGCTGACCTGAAGTGAAAGTGGAAAGCAATCAATTAAGCTTTCCACTTAAGGGCCCATCTCACATAGCGATATCGCTACCGAGATCGCTGCTGAGTCACTAGTTTTGTGACGCAGCAGCGAGCTCACCAGCGATATCGCTGTGTGTGACATTCAGCGACGATCAGCCCCTGCCGGGTATCGCTGATCGTCGCTGAAATGTCAGGACCTTTGATCGCTGGTTTCCCGCCTGTCACACGCAGCGATGCGTGCCTGTCAGAGGGAAACCAGCGATCAAAAAAAGGTCCTGACATTTCTGCGACGATCAGCGATACCCGGCAGGGGGGCTGATCGTCGCTGAATGTCATACACAGCGATATCGCTGGTGAGCTCGCTGCTGCGTCACAAAACTAGTGACTCAGCAGCGATCTCGGTAGCGATATCGCTATGTGAGACGGGCCCTTAAGCGATGTTACCCGCAGTGTCGCTGTCCCAGATCGCTGCCTGAGCTGCCTGTTTGGCAGCTCAGCAGCGATCATGTAGCGATACACCAGCGATCCTGACAAGTGCATATCGTTGTCGGGATCGCTGGTGTATCGTTATGTGACACCCAGCCTTTACTCTCCTGTCAGGCAGGAGAGGAACTCATTCATTTGGGGTTTTACTGTGAGGCTGCAGCATTAGCTGCGGTCCCTGCAGTAAACATTAACCCTTTCTGAAGGATTACACCGTGGGACCTGACTGTGCATGGGATAGGTAAGAATAATTTTGCTTTTTTATTTTATTTTTATTACAGGAAATGGTTTTTGCAGTAAAATAAAAGATGGTCAAAAACATGTGTCTTTATTTCATTAAAATGATTTTTAATTAAAGTGTGTGTGTTTTATTTTTATTTCATGCAATAGGATTAATAATTGATAGTTGTCTAATTGACAGCTCTCAATTATTAACCTGGCTTAAGGTCACCTTTCAATAGCAAGGTGGCTTTAAACCCATATTAACCCATTCGCCACCGCTACAGGGCAATGGGAATAGACGGGCAAAGTGCCAGAAAGGGTGAATCTAATTATAGATTTGTCTTTCCTGGGGTGTCTGGGGGCAGATGTTAGTAGCCGGGGGGGGGCAAAAATAATGGTCCTCTCTGGGCTATTATTATCTGCCCCCCTCACTGGCTTTGTCTGTCTGGTTGCGAAAATAGGGCGGGAGCCCACGCATTTTTTTTCAGCAATTTACACCTCATATATATATATACATGTCATTGAATTTGTGACACATATATATATATATTTATATTTGTAGTTCATACACTTCTACATAGTATAATAGCCGCTAATTCAATTGCCGGCTTTTGTGAAAATGCAGAACCCGACATGAAATGACACTTGGTGTACATAGGGTTAACCATGTCTTTTCATGTCCTTTGCTATCTAATTTGCACAAACAATTAAATCAGACTATGTGTGCAAAATTTCACACCTCTAGGGGTTAATTAAAGGTGTAAATTCGTAGCAAAAAAGTCCGTTTTTTTACAACGAATTTACACCTTTAATTAACCCCTACAGGTGTGAAATTTTGCACACATAGTCTGATTTAATTGTTTGTGCAAATTAGATAGCAAAGGACATGAAAAGAAATGTTTAACCCTATGTACACCAAGTGTCATTTCATGTCGGGTGCTTCTGTCTTTTCACTGAAGCCGGCTTTACCCGGCAATTGAATCAAAGGATATTTTACTATGTAGAAGTGTATAAACTATACATATATGTATATATATATGTCACAATGACATGTATATATATATATATGTATTCTATGTGTGTATATTTAGTGTTTACAAGGAAAGAATGGGGTTTTTTTAGTTGCGATATTTTGTTCCCATAGACTTACATGGGACTTCCGGTATCGGTATCGGGTATCGCCGATATTTTAGTGATATCGGCGATACCCCTTCCGATTCCGATACTTTAGGATATCAGAAAGTATCGCTCAACTCTAGTCATGAGGTATTTGTGCCTGTATATTGGTAAATTGCTATGTAGCATGCAGCGTGAATGTTTTCGATTAAATAAAAAATATTTCATGGGTCATTAATTTTTTACTTCCCAAATTCTAATAGGGTTCATGAAAAAAATGAATTAAATTAATAAAAAACATACGTAGTAGCTTTCTTAGTGAATTACTCTTATTTTGGTAACTTTTGTAGCCAGCATGCACTTTTTTTCTCTATGGGTAGGAGGAAATAATCTTTTTACCATGCTCATATGAAGGGGGTTTATCATGCCTAACACATCTTTGCCATGAGGAAGCATCTATGCAATGGAAGTTGATCTCACCAAAATGTTCAAAAATGCATTTATTTTTCTTGTATGGTAGGGGTTGGACTTTATTGCCCTGTTCCTGTCAAGATGACAAAATTACGTGATGTGAATAGTGTTATGTGCCCCTATACGTCTAGTGTGTATATGATATTGTGTAGATAATATTATTAATATGGTAATATGAAGTGTAATATGGATTATATTAGCAATGTTGATGTTGGTAGTCTACAGTATAGGGTAAGACATAGATTAGGACCTACGTCATAAGATAAGGATAAAAGGTTTTAGTGTACAGTGGGTATGGAAAGTATTCTGACCCAATTTTTTTTTTTTCATTAATTTTATACTCTGCACCACATCTTGACTGAAAAAAACATAAGGCTATGTGCACACGTTGCGGATTTACACAATGTTCCAAATTATTATGCAAAAAGATATTTTTCTCTGATTTCCTAAGTGGTCAGTGCAAATGACAGTCAGTCTAATAAAAGTCATCACCCGTTAGAGTATACATCGAATTTTATTGATGAAACCTCCCAATGATAACAGTATAACTCCAAAATGGAAAAAAACTCAAAATGCACTGCTCCAAATTATTAGGCACAGTAGAATTTCTAAACATTTGATATGTTTTAAAGAAATGAAAATGCTCATTTGTGGGAATTTGCAGCATTTTGGAGGTCACATACACTGAACAAAAAAGCTACTTAACTCCAAAACATCCCTAAACAGGCCAAGTTACATGGTTTAAAATAGGAACCCTTCTTTGATATCACCTTCACAATTCTTGCATCCATTGAACTTGTGAGATTTTGGAGAGTTTTGCTTGTATTTATTTGCATGAAGTCAGAATAGCCTCCCAGAGCTGCTGTTTTGATGTGAATTGCCCCCCACCCTCATTGATCTTTTGCTTGATGAAACTCCAAAGGTTCTCTATAGAGTTGAGGTCAGGGGAAGATGGTGGCCACACCTTGAGTTGATCTCCTTTTATGCCCATAGCACCAATGACTCCAAGGTATTCTTTGAAGCATGAGATGGTGCATTGTCATGCATGAAGATGATTTTGCTCCTGAAGGCACATTTCTGCTTTTTTATACCATGAAAGAAAGTTGTCAGTCAGAAACTCTATATACTTTTCAGAGGTAATTTTCACACCTTCAGAAAGCTTAAAGGGCCCTAACAGCTGTTTCCCCATGATTCCTGCCCAAAACATGACTCCACCTCCTTGCTGACGTCGCAGCCTTGTTGGGACATGGTGACCATCCACCAACCACTACTCCATCCATCTGGACCATCCAGGGTTGCTCAACACTCATCATTTAATCAAAACTGTTTGAAATTAGTCTTCAGGTTTATCTAGGCCCACTGCAACCGTTTCTGCTTGTGAGCACTGCTTAGGGGTGGCTGAATAGTAGGTGTATGCACCACAGCAAGCCTTTGAAGGATCCTACACCTTAAGGTTCGAGGGACTCCAGAGGCACCAGCAGCTTCAAATTTCTGTTTGCTGGTTTGTAATGGCTTTTTAGCAGCTGCTCTCTTAATCCAATGAACTTGCCTGGCAGAAACCTTCCTCATTCTGTCTTTATCAGCATGAACACGTCTGTACTCAGAATCAGCCACAAATCTCTTAACAGTACGATGATCACGCTTAAGTTTTCGGGAAATATCTAATCTTTTCATCCCTTGACCAAGGCTTTGCACTATTTGATGCTTTTCAGCAGCAGAGAGATCCTTTTTTTTTCCCATGTTATTTGAAAACTCTGGCCTGCTTAATAGTGGGAACATCAGTTTTCTTTTTATTGGGCTCACATAGCAAACTAATTATCACAGTATCTGAGATTGATTTCAGTGATCCAAAGAACCCTGAGGCACAATACCATCAATGGGTTTCATTTGAAAAAAAAAAACAAAAAACGCTATGACACTTACAATCCAATTTGCATAATAATTTGAAATATGCTGTAGATGCGGATCAGCAGCGTTTTAGGATGATTCACATCAAATCCGCAGTGTAGTGCACAGCCAATGTTAATGAATGGGAAATGGAGATTTGATGTGCACATGCTCCCAGAAAAATAATGCAGAAATGCATCGTTTTTTTTCCCGCAGCATGTCAATTCTTTTTGCGGATCTGCAGCGTTTCTGCACCCATTGACTTGCATTGAGTCCGGCACATCTGCAGCAAAACTGCAGGTCTAAAAAAGATCTGCGGATTTGCTGCGGATGTGGGTGAGAGAAACGCTGCAGATCGGGAGGAGGGAAATGTGTGGGCAGAGACTCTGTGAGTGTATCTGTGTGCGGGGGTCTGCGTGTATGTATGTGTGTGGGTCTGTGTGTGCGTATGTCTCTGTGTGTGTGCTGGTGTGTACGTGTCTATGTAAGCAGCTATTGTCTGATGGGACTACTGCTCCCATCCGGCAATGAATGCTCACAGTGATAGCATTGCTGATGATGGGAAAGTAGTCCCATCAGACAATGCATGTGTTTAGTAGTAAAAAAAAAACATACAGAACATACATATAACATACATTACAGACAGTACATACAACATATAACATAAAGTACATATTCACCAATCACCTAATCCCCAAAGCCATTGTTCTCCTGTAAAAAAATAAAATAATAAACACAACCATATAGTCCCTGTTCTGACTAAATCCATATAAAAAACGACTGTCCCACGACGATCTTCTGTGGAGAGCTGTCACATCAGGAGATGTGACTGCTCTCCAGGTGCTTCCTTTGATCCAATGAGCAAGGTATCCTTCAGCACTCTATCTGTTAAGGTGACGGTTGCACCAACTTTATTAAATGATAGGGAGCAACAGAACCCTGGGGTCCGCGGTGCAGCTAGAGATACTGCGGCTGAACACTCCTCGAGTATGAGGGTGACAACTAGCGACAGAAATATAAAGATTTTGCCTGTGAACTTCACATTGAGCAAGATATAGAATTTGCACTATCTCCGTTAACTTCACGGGATAAGTGCTGAAGACTGGCATAGATGTATCCCTGTTAACAGCACAGAAGCTACTTGCCAGATATTAGATCCCCACCATGTGCTGCAGGCTGGCATAGATGTATCCCTGTTAATAGCACAGAAGCCACTTGCCAAATATTAGGAAGTGCATGCGACTCACACCAGGCGTACGTGCTGCCAGCCATGTGCCACCGGACTGAGCAAGTCTCCTTTAGTTAGCAGGCGTTGCACAGGATACGCGCCCCACAGTCTGCTCGGGGTGTATAGCTACCCCCTTTGTCAGAGACAGACTGCACTATGATCGCTACCTGCATAGCATTCATTAACCTGCCTGAAGGACCTGTGCTAATTAGCCGAGCTAACTCTGGCATCGGCAGGTCCCGAGAAGCGAAATCTGGAGAGCATGTGGAGCCCAGATTCTGGTACATCACATATGAGCACTACCTATTTTAGTAAAGATCTGACCGCACCGTGCCACGGACAGACAAGCTATTTAAAGGCTAAGCCCCGCCCCAGGCATCTCATTAATCGCATCACTGGTGACGTCACTCTTGACCAATCAGGCGGTGCCAGGTCACCAGATCAGCTGATACCAAACACCAATCACGGTCTGCCACATCACGGACATGCTCAGTGCAGGCATTTCAGGACTTAGGCTATAACAGCCTTTGTTCCCTTCTGTAACCTAGGTTTAAGGCTACTATGCACAAAGACTCTAGGAACAGCTCGTACCTCTCGGGTATTAGCTAGGCGCTGGGATCGACGTCGAAGCTGAACAGCATCTGCCCCGGCTGAGGCTGGATGGGAGACCACAGGCTCTTCGGATCCCGCCGATGCCTAACATATCACTCCGCTGTCAGGTCACAGAAGTTTGTCCTGTCACTTGTGGCCCTGCTGCGTGGGAAAATTCACACACCATTGCCCTCAAGTGGAAGATGAATCCAGTGTTCCTCAGTGATAACACTGCAGGAGCCATTGTCTCCGGTCAGTTTGTCACTGGAGGCCCTATAGAACAGTCACAGCTCCCGATGTGACAGCTCTATAGGGGAGATCGTCTTGGGACACTCATTATTATATGGATTATGTGGGACAGAGAGTATACGGTTGTGTTTATTATTTATTTTTTTACAGGAGAATGAGGCGTTGCAGGAATTAGGCATACAATAAAGATGGAAAACTGTGGTGTTTTATTTAATTAAAATACTTTATTCTGGCTGTATCTTTTTTTAAACCTATTTACCCTATACGATTAGTAATGGATCGGTGTCTTATTGACACCTCTCCATTACTAACCGGGCTTGATGTCACCTTACAATACAAAGGGTGATATCAACCCCTTATTACCCCATATGCCACCACTACAGGGCAGTGGGAAGAGAGAGCCTAAGTGTCAGAATTGGCAAATGGGTTAAAAAAGACACCTATCTAGCTATAGATAGAAAAATAGATATATCTATAGAGAGATGGATAGATATATCTATCCATCCTCTATAGATATATCTGTCTATCTATCTATAGATATATCTATCTATAGATAGAATACATAATACTAAGCCTGATGTTTAGTAATAAACATAATAAAATGGTACATAAAGAGTTAAAATAAAGACACACACACAAAATCTGTGCAATATCTGTTTAATTTAAAAAAAATTGAAAAAAAATGTTGTGGGCTCCCGTGCAATTTTCTGCACCAGAGAGGGAAAGCCAGTGACTGGAGGCTGCTGTTTATAGCCTGGGAAGCGGGTAATACCCATGGATATTCCCAGGCTATGAATATCAGCCTGCAGCTGTATATTAAGCCTTTACTGGCTATTAAAACAGGGGGACCCCCCCAAAAAAAATGACATGGGGTCCCCCTATAATTTATAGCCAGAAAGGCTATGCAGACAGCTGTAATGCTGAAATTCATAACCTAGGAAGGGGCCAGGGATATTAGCCCCCGGCTATAAACACCAGCTCTCAGCCACCCCAGAAATGGCGAGCCTCTGTACCCCTAGATGCAAAAGACTGGTTCTTAAATTAAAAATTGATAATGAGGGCTATACCCATAGGTAGGAGCGGGATCCAAACACAAACTTGCATTCGGTGAGGGGCCCGGCCTGTGTGAGCAACTTTGCTCCGAATGCTGAGAAAAGGTACTGGCTGGCCTTGGGTATTGGTAGTCAGGTTCACGCTGTGGTGGTTGGGGTTTTGGCTGTATACCACTAATGACCCCCACCAAACGTAATTCAAAAGAGCAATTGGTGCAGGGTCCTGGAATGATGCAAGTGTCGTAAGTACAGCACTCATGAATATTGTCTGCCTATCTGGTGGCAGTAAGCGAGCCTTGTTGGCTACAGTCAAGGTGAAAAAATCAAAATGATATTCTGCAGTTGATTTTTTAATCAACTCCAGAGTCTCAATAGCCACCCTTGCTGTAGGGTCATTATTTTTTCTCTTACTTTTTTGGAGGGGGGCTTACTTACTACCACCGAATAGGCAGCTCTTTTTGTCGCTGTTGCAACTGCTTCAGTAAATCAATGTGCCAGCAACAACAGAAGATGTCCCAGCAGCTGCAGGAGAAGATGTGGCACCAGCTGCAGAAGATGTTCCTGCTGCCTCATTTGTGTTGTCATCTTCAGGGTCAGGAGGGCAAATGTTCCCTTCAGTGCTGTGGAAAATAAAAGAAATAAGTCTTCATCATTAAGGCTATAATTAAGGCTTTAATTACTAATTTCTCCCTAGTGTGAAAAACTTACCTCTGCAATGTCCTGCTTGTCAACAAAAATTCCATATCCGCATATAATGGAAAATTCTTCTTCTGGGGTGAGGAGCCACTCTTGTTGCTAGAGGATATGAATTTATGGAACCTGTCCCTGACCGACCTCCATTTCTGTTTAATATCTTTTGCTAAAAAAAATATCATTCTCAGTCATTTAAAAAAAATAGTATAATTGTTAAATAGCGTTTATAATTACCAATTGTAACTGATGCAAATTTAGGAACGCAACCCATTCTGGATATAGTTCCAGAAGATTTTGGTCCAGCATACATCGCGGAAATATTTGTCCTTTAGACTCAGATGCCGGTTTCCAGAGAGCTGGCATATCCCTTACCTACAATGAAAATAAAAATGAAAAAATGAACATTTAACTTTTTTTTTCAAAAAATTTACTTCAGATCCAATTTGTTATATTTTAACAAGGGTAACAGTAGAAATTGGACCCCAAAAGTTGTTGTACAATTTGTCCTAAATATGCTGATACCCCATATGTGGGGGAGAAAAACTATTTGGGTGCATGTCAGAGCTTGGAAAGGAATAGTGATCGGATGCCAAATCGCATTTGGAGAGCCACTGATGTTCCTAAACAGCGGAAACCCCCAATTCTAACTCCAACCCTAACCCCAACACACCCCTAACCCTAATCCCAACCTTAACCATAACCCTAACCACAAACCTAACCCCGACACTAACCTCAACTCTAGCCCCAACTCTAACCCTAATCCCACCCCTAACCCTAATCTCAACCCAAACTACAAACCAAACCCTAACACACCCCTAACCCTAATCCCAACCCTAACCATAACTCTAGCCCCAACCCTAACCCTAATCACACCTCTAATCCTAAACCCAACCCTAACCATATCCATAACCACAAACCTAACCCTAACACACCCCTAACCCTAATCTCAACCCTAACCCCAACTCTAGCCCCAACCTTAACCCTAATCTCATTCCTAACCCTAATCCCAACCCTAACCATAACTACAAACCTAACCCTAATCACAACCCTAACCCCAATCCCAACCTTAACCCTAATCACAAGCCTAACCCTAATCCAAACCCTAACCCCAACTCACCCCAAATCCTAACCCTAACTTTAGCCCAACCCTAACCCTAATGGGAAAATAGAAATAAATAAAAAAAATATTTTATTATTTTTCCCGAACTAAGGTGGTGATAAAGGACTTTGATTGGCAGAAAGTAGTTAAAAAAAATTTGTGTGAGCTCCCGCGCAATTTTCTGTGCCAGAGAGGGAAAGCTGGCAACTGGGACCAGATTTTCATAGCCTGAGAAGGGGGTAATACCAGGATCTTCCCAGGCTATGAATATCAGCTATGAATATTAGCCCAGCAGCTGTCTGCATAGCCTTTACTGGCTATTAAAAGAGGGGACCAGAAAATAATGACGTGGGGTCCCCCTATAATTTAATAGCCAGAAAAGGCTATGCAGACAGCTGCGGGCTGATATTCATAGTCTAGGAAGGGGCCATGGATATTAGCCCCCCCGGCTAAAAAAAACAGACCACAGCCGCCCCCAGAAATGGCGCATCTTTAAGATGCGTCAATTCTGGCACTTAGCCTCTCTCTTCCCACTGCCCTGTAGCAGTGACATATAGGGTAATAAAGGGTTAATGTCACCTTTGTATTGCAAGTTGACATTAGGCCTGGTTAGAAATGGAGAGGTGTCAATAAGACGCCTATCTGTTACTAATCCTATAGTATTGAAAGGGTTAAATAAAAACACAGTTTTAAAAAAGTATTTTACTGAAATAAATCACAACACGGTTTTCCATCTTTATTGCACGCCTAATCACCTGTCCTTTACTAACAATGATAGTGAACAATCCATAACAAAGGCTAATAAAGGTATGAAACCTTTGTCAAAGTTATCTGAGCACACAAATACCAAGGGTGCCCAAACTTTGCATTGGCCCATTTTCCTTTTTGCAATTTTTAAAATGTAAACAATGACAATAATAATTTTTTGCTTAAAAATTCAAAGGAAATGTGTCATCTTTAACTTTAGCCCTTTTAGAGATCATTTCATCTTCAACTTGCTTAACTGTTCACAAGAGTTGCCCAAAGTTCAAAGGTAATATTAAAAGTGTAAAATCTTTTGATAATAAAATGGTGTAACATAGTAACATAGCAAGGCCGAAAAAAAGACATTTGTCCATCCAGTTCAGCCTATATTCTGTTAGACTAAATCCCACATCTTCGTCCTTTAAGAACCTAATAACTGTAAGATACAATATTGTTACGCTCCAGGAAGACATCCAGGCCTCTCTTGAACCCCTTGACTGAGATCGCCATCACCACCTCCTCAGGCAAGGAATTCCAGATTCTCACTGCCCTAACAGTAAAGAATCATCTTCTTGTTGGTGGAAAAACCTTCTCTCCTCCAGATGCAGAGAATGCCCCCTTGTGACGTCACCTTCCTTGGTATAAACAGATCCTCTGAGAGATATTTGCATTGTCCCCTTATATACCTATACATGATTATTAAATCGCCCCTCAGTCATCTTTTTTCTAGACTAAATAATCCTAATTTTGCTAATCTATCTGGTTATTGTAGTTTCCTCATCCCCTTTATAATTTTGTTGACCTCCTTTGTACTCGCTCTAGTGTCATTATATCGTCCTGAGCACCGGTGCCCAAAATTGTACACAGTACTCCATGTGCGGTCTAAGCAGGGATTTGTACAGAGGCAGTATAATGCTCTCATCATGTGTATCCAGACCTCTTTAATGTACCCCATGACCCTGTTTGCCTTGGCAGCGCTGCCTGGGCACTGACTGCTTCAGGTAAGTTTATCATTAACTAGGATCCCCAAGTCCTACTCCATGTCAGATTTACCCAGTGGTTTCCCATTCAGTGTGTAATGGTGATATTGATTCCTTCTTCCCATGTGTATAACCTTACATTTATCATTGTTACACAGCATCTGCCACCTTTCAGCCCAAGTTTTCAACTTATCCAGATCCATCTGTAGCAGAATACTATCTACTCTTGTATTGACTGCTTTACATAGTTTTATATCATCTGCAAAATATCGATATTTTACAGTGTAAACCTTCTACCGATCATTAATAAATATGTTGAAGAGAATAGGTCCCAACACCGACCCCTGCAGTACCCCACTGGTCACAACAACCCAGTTAGAGAATATACCATTTATAACAACCCTCTGCTTTCTATCACTAAGCCCGTTACTTGTCAATTTACACACATTGTCCCCAGACCCCGCATTCTCATTTTGTGTAGTCAGTTGTGTTATTAATTTGGGCATCTCACAAACCCACTAATCTAGAACTCCATGTATTTTCCAGAGGGCTCACATTCTGTCCTACAAAATCTCTACACAAAACAGAACTTTGTAGTGACATGGAACAATACTTCAGGAGACTTAAGGTACTGCCACACTAAACAATCCCGCTAGCGATCACAATACGACGCATTACTAATGCGATCGCTAGCGGGATTGTTTCTATATCGCTAAATGCTGCCGCATTTAGCGATATAGTTAACGCGCTATCGCCGTTAGCGATCTTCTTAACGACTTTAGCGGTACAAAAGTACCGCAAAATCGCTAAGAAAAGGTGCCAACAGCGATTAGATATTACCCAGCGGGAGCGCCGACGAGAAAATAGGGTCCGGAATGATTCCAGCGACGAGCGAGATCACAGGAGGAAGCTCGTCGCTGGCAGCTGCCGCACTGAACAACCATCGCTAACAGGATCGCTAAATATGATGTTTTTTTAGCGATCCCGTTAGCGATATTGTTTAGTGTGGCATACCCTTTAGACTGAAGGAGTTCTTCTCTGTCAAAGTGTCAAAGAAGACTTGGGGCCTCTGGGCAGCCAAACTCAAGTCAAACTAGAGAACAAAAAAAACTCTGACTGGACACCTCATTCTGGCCACAACCCCATTTTAGACCACTATATTGACTCATTTAGACATTCAGTGCAGTCCACGTATTAGATAAAAAGCAAAGGAAACATCTCAATGGAGTGGGATGGTAACCCTGATTTAAAAATGACTTCTAAGCTGGGTTAGGTGTTCATCCCTTTCCTTCGACTGGAATGATAGTTTATATCTGAGGGCCTGGATGTAGACAATGGACTTTTTAATGTGTTTAGGATGGAAGCTGTCCCATCTGAGGTATGTGCAATGGTCAATTGGTTTCCGATACACTAATGTCTGGAACTAACCATTTGAGACTTTATGGTGGTGTCTAGAAAGTTGATTTTTGTTTTTGAGTGGTCCAATGTCAAGTTTATGGTAGGATGAAATTTGTTGAATTTGTCATGGAAATTTAGAAGTTCTTGTTCGGACTCAGTCCAGATTATTAAGTTGTCATCGATGTAACGGAAATAGGCAAAGGTTTTGATAGAGCAGGATGTTAAAAAGTCATTTTCCAGTTTAGCCATGAAGAGGTTGGCGTTCTGGGGTGCCATTTTACTTCTCATAGCAGTGCCGGTGCTTTGTAGATCTAGCTCCTCACCGAAAGAGAAAGAGTTGTGTGTGAGGATGAATCTGGTAAGTGTCATTCGGCGGGCGTTTAGTCAATCTTCGTGTGGGACGTTAGAATATAAGGATTCGACATCCATGGTAGCTAAGATAGTGCTGTCGGGGAGGGGACCTATTGTGGATAGCTTATTCAGCAGGTCTGTAGTGTCCTGTATATAGCTGGCTGTCTTCCTTACCAGCAGCTTAAGGATGTTTTCTACCCACCCTGAGATTTTTTCTGTGAGAGTTCCCACCCCTGAGATGGTTGGCCTCCCTGGGTTGCCTGTTATGTTTCGGTAACTGAGGAGAAATGGCAAAAAATAGCAAAAGCGGTAATACACCAGAGAGGCTGGAATCTATTGGATTGCAGTAACCTGAACTAACCACACAACTAGAGGTAGCCGTGGAGCGTTTCCTACGTTGATCCTAGATGCTCGTCACAGCCTGAGAGATAACTACACCTAAAGGCGAAAGATGAGGCTATCTGCCCCGTAGCAGATCCCCAAAGAAAATAGGAAGCCCCAAACATGTAATGGCGGTTAGACAAGAAGAAGCACGGACACAGACAGAAAATAGAATGAGCAAACGCTGGGGCCCAATCTGTCTAGAAAGAAAAGCACAGGAAAGAATTCTGACTGCAATCCAACAAAAACCCTAACAAAAATACCAACACGTCTGATTGCAAAAAAACCTGAGATCACACAATCTCCACCACCTAAATCAGATCTCTGGTGTAACAAAACTAAGCCGCAGCCACTGAAAAAAACAGGGAAAAAGCAAATGAAAAAATAACAGTGGCTACAGATAAACTGAGAGGAGCACAGGCCCCAGGAGGGGACCCGGCTGACCTCCACAAAAGTGCAGAAAATTATGCAAAAAGCAGCACAAAAAGAAAAGCAGAAAATATCTTATCTGAAAGCAGCAGATGCATGCAAGACTCCAGCAACTTCCAAATGAACCAGGAACCACAATTGAGACAAAAAACAATTGATCACCAGCGACCATCATGGGAGGGAAGCTCCCTTATATCAGTCCAGTCAGAGATCCCAGATTGCCATCCCTCGCTGTACGGTTCAGTACTGTCTGTAACCACCAGAGGGAGCCTCTGCTCAGAAACCATCTCTAGCACATTCATAACATCCTATGTGCACTATAGGATGGTTAGTAATGGGGAGGGATCCTTGTTTCTTATTTAACAGATGGAAGGGGCCAGGGACAGCAGCCCTGGTGAAGAAGGTCCATGCACCTGCGAAATGCATAGGCGATTGGCTCCTCTCAGCCCCCGTCCATCAGCTCTCAATCTCCAGCTCTAGGTGACCTCACCCAGACCACGGCCCCCTGCACTCCGGCACTGTGGCGGCGTCTCTCGGTTACTCACCGCCACCTGCTTCCACAGCTTGGTGCAAGCAGAGGTGGGTCCCCACTAGGGGGGGACGCTTCTCGGTTTCCATCCTCCCTCCACTTTGGTTGCCTTCCACCATCACGGGGCCGTGGTGCTTGTTACTTGGACCGTCTAGTCCGCATTTTACCCTTACCCTCCTAGCACCTAGAACACAGGGTTCTACCTGCTGCAGTTATAATTTCGGGACAACTCTTTTACTACGGAACTCAGCAGTTCACTCTGCACCAGTGCAAGATCGACTACAAGTAAGGATATGTAATTCATGCCTATTTTTATTATATGTGGCTATTACTTGAGTTGTAGTTTACTGCAGGCATAGGGGTAGGTTAACGAGATTTTATACCTATAGATAGGTTTTTACTGGACAACTACAAGTGTATTTTTACAGGTACAACAGTGATTTACATTAAGTGAGGGTAGTCTCACTTTATTGTGCTCATTTACAGAAAGCGATCTAAATTCTGCTTGGCACTTTTTTCACATTGTAGTTCATATAGGCATAATCTTTAGCGTGGTGCCCTTTATCTGTTTTTTATTTTTATGGACTGGTAGCCACCAGCACAGAGGCTGATGAGGCACCTGCAACTTTAGAACATAATTAGAGCGCCGGTGTATACCCTTTTATAACTTTAGGACTATAAGATCCCCGGGACATTCACATGTTCCTCCTCCAATGTGGTGTATTTAATTTTATGCAACATGTGTCCTGTGGGTGGCCTCTATGCTGGAGAAACAGGACAGAGACTGAGAGCGAGGATGAGGTCTCATTGTCATACAATTACAGACAAAAAAACCCATTTACCTGTGGCTAAACATTTCTGTGGTCCAGGACACCACATAGACAATATGAAAGTTGTAATTTTGAAAGGCATAGGAGAGAAGTGGTAGTTCTGGGAAAACACTGGGAACTACCACTTCTCTCCTACAAACAGCCCCTAACTTAAGGAAGCTCCTTGTCAGAAGTGTCCTCTCATCATCATCAGTGTCTGGCACATTACCATGTAACAATAAAAAATGCAAAACTTGTACCCACATATTACCAACAAATACAGTCCGCATACCAAACACAAATCAGGACTATAAAGTCATGGGTTCCTTTTCATGTACATCCTCCAATGTGGTGTACATGATACAATGTACGAGGTGCCCTGGAGCTTTCTATATTGGGTTAACAATGCAAAAACTACAAACAAGGATGAATTTACACAGACATACAATCAGGAATGAAATGGACACCCTGTGGGAAAACATTTCTCTGGAACTGGACATTGCATGACAGACTTAAAAGTCCTAATACTAAAAGGTAATTTTAAGGATGACAGAGAGAGAAAAATATAGGAATTCAAACTTATAAGGATGTTCAATACTTTGACACTAGGACTCAATTTAACACCTGGATTTATGACTCACTACATGGACACAGTTCACACCTTCACCAGAAGGCCTCCAGATAGCTAAGAACATCATTCCCACTGCCTCTCCATTTGTAAGAAATGCTAATTCAATTTCCTTTGCTTATCTTTAGAAGGCATCACACCTCCCACCTCATGAGCAAATTTTCTACTGTAGTATGCCTTAAATGTTGTGCCTTTTTTCTTATTAATCCAATTGTAATCTTGCCTGAAGAAGGAGCCTCTGTGCTCTGAAAGCTTGCAAACATATTATTTTCTGGTTAGCCAATAAAGGTATCACTCTGAGAATACTTTTGTCATCATTGGACGGAAAAGTATTCACATCTAATTAAGGATTCTCACTTTAAGCTCAGTGTTTGCTTATTTAAATGTCCATGTATCACACCATGTCTGTGCTCTTTACTGGGTTTCTTAAATATTTTGTTATAGCAGCCTGATGAAGAGAGGTAAGCAGTCTCAAAAGCTTGCTTTGTAACATCATTCATTATATTTTGTTAGCTATTAAAAAGTATCACACCCACAAGATTCCTATTTTGTTTCTCCCACTGAGAGCACTCTATATCTTTTTACTACTGGCTAACACGGTACCAAACCAGTTTTTTTTTTCGTTTAAACTCTTATGTGGCACGGTATCAAACGTTTTGGAAAAATCAAGATATACCACGTCCAATGACTCACCTTGGTCCAATCTATAGCTTACCTCTTCATAAAAACTAATTAGATTGGTTTTACAGGAGCGATCCCTCATAAACCCATGCTGATATGGAGTTAAACATTTATTCTCATTGAGATAATGCAGAATAACATCCCTCAGAAACGCTTCAAATATTTTACCAACAATAGAGTTTAGAATTGCTGGACTATAGTTTCCAGGTTCACTTTTAGAGCCCTTTTTGAATATTGGTACCACATTTGCTATGCGCCAGTCCTGTGGAACAGACCCTGTCGCTATAGAGTCCCTAAGTATAAGAAATAATGGTTTGTCTATTACATTACTTAGTTTTCTTAGTACTCATGGGTGTATGCCATTTAAACCCACAGATTTATCTATTTTAATCTTATTTATCTGGTTTCGCACCTCTTCTTGGGTTAGATTGGTAATATAGGGTTTTCTTTGTCTCTCAAAATTAATTGCAATGAAATACAATTTTGTATTTTTGATTACGCCACTATTTTGGCATGATTTTTTTAGTCATTTTGCAAAACGTGAGATTTTTGGCGACAAAAGGTCACAAAAAACAGTCCTAGACAGAAAAAAAAGATCATTTTTGACTTAGCATTAAATTCACGAATCGCGTGCTCCAACTTGGCGCCAAAATGTCAACTGTTATCACAAGAGAAAAAAGGAAAAATGCAACTGATTAATCAGATCCAAAATTACTATTTTATGTGCATTGCAACATAGTGTATAAGAAAAAGCAGGGTGTCTCGTAAAAACATGACCTCATAGAGATATTCTGATATCAAATGAAAGTTATGGCTGGCATGGCTATAAAAACATTGTGAAAACAAAATAATTCTAGCTTCTTCACTTAGTTTAGCATCTATATTTTCCAGTAGTTAAGAAACTGCATATAGCTGCTTCTCTCATTTTTTTAAAAAAATCTTTATTTGCTAAAAATGACAGAATTATAATTATTATTTTTTTTAAATAAAACATCCCAAAAATGCAGCAAATACAATGTAAAACAGTAACTGGCAACAGTCTTGTATAGTATACTGAGTGGATAAGACATTGAGACAGAAAGGACCTACTGTTAACCCTCGCCTTAAAGAACTACATAAACCTGGACAGAATTGGTCTGGTTGGAATACTGTGTGCAAATTGTAATTTTTACATTAGCTATTTCCTTTATTTTCTGTCACACATACATTAGCTAGCTAGACTTTAGAGAAAATATAACCCATTTACCCAAATCACAATCCTTGCCTCAATATTTTTTTTCTCATTACATTAATATGGTTGTTTGTTTAAAAGAGGAAAAGTTGAATTGTCAAACTTTCTCTTATTTTAGTGTGTCAAAATTGATTAAATAAAGTTTAAAGGGAATCTGTCACCAGGTTTCTTCTACCTAATCTGAGAGCAGCCGTAATGTTGAGAATGGAGATTATCACTAGAGGACTAGTAAATCTTTTGCCATGTAGTCCTCCATATTCATGAGCTCTGTATAATCCCACCCACACCACTGATTGGCAGCTTTTATCCTAATATACACATAAAGCTGTCAGTAAGTGGTGTGGGGTGGGGTAGCAAAAACCTGGTGACAGATTTCCTTTAATGCAATCTATATGACACTTTATGATCATAGATGTACACAATATATGCTGAAATCAAGCTCCTAAACAATGGATGCAGCTTTACAATTGATTCGTAGCTACAGTACTTTGAAAGATGTCAGAAAGTGATATGAAAACAAAGTAATCGTGTTATATATAATCTTTATAGTAAAATAAATACAATTTTAGATTCCAGTCCTGGGTACTGTTATCTATATCTACTGTATGACTCTTATTCCACACAAACTATCAGATGCTATATGATTGATCCATATGAGATTCTATTTTTTGCTCTTCCAGAGACTTGAATAGTTGGGTTTCATCCAAAATACAGAAGAGAATAATACATGCTGCAATATTTTTAATGTGGACATCTGATTGAATAAAATTGGTCTGAGTACTGTCTGAGTAATCTTGTTTTTTTTCCACGGACAGACATGACTGAAAATAGAGGCATGTGTTTATAGCCTTATATGTATTGTTGAGTTTCACTCTCAGGCAGAAGTGTAACGATCGCAGTTGCACAGGTCCCGTCCGCAACCAGGCCTTGTGGGTGAGGGGCCCGCTGATTCCACCTCAAACTTCAACTGGATGCCATCCTCAGATCTACATTCAGATGAAGTAGAAATAGCTCAACAGGGATAGCGATAACATTATTAGTCATAAGGTAGTATTTAACAAATGTCCATTATATTACCTATATGAAGAGAAATGAAGAAGCAAAAAATGATCATAAAGCCCAAGAAGATTACTAAAAATTATAAACACTTTATTGAGGTAGATATATCAAAAACAGGTTAAAGGGAGAAACAGTGCATATGTGCAGTACAACAGAGTGCAGGATGCACGATACAAGCTGATGCTTTAAACAGTATGTATATAGCACTTGGCCATAAGCCGTCTCATAATTGCCTTAAAGTTTCCAATCAGGAGATCAGAATCAGTATCAAGTGATAAGGTGTCTAATAGCAGGTGGTCCAAACCGACATTATAGCTAGGCCATGTAAATGTAGACAGGCACAGTTAGTATACGGGTATTGGAATGGTTAAGGCATACCTTGTAGAGACAAAAAGAGCAAGTAGCACAGCAGCACGTGCATCCGCCCATTCAGCTAAAGTGTATTGTATGTTATGATTTGGCAACTTAGGAGGACAGGAGCAAAAGAGCAAGGCAGCCAAACACCTGAGAGGTTGGAAACTAATGGGTTGCAGATCCCTAAACTAACTGCACAACTAGAAGCAGCCATGGAGCGTACCTACAGTGGTCCTAGATGCCTTGGCACAGCCGGAGAGCTAGCTACACCTTAAGATAGAAACAGGAAAGCTAACTGCCCCGGAGTAGAGCCCCAAAGGAATAGGCAGCCCCAAACATATAATGGCGGTCAGACAAGACGAAACACAGACGCAGGCAGAAAATAGAGTGAGCAAACGCTTGGGCCAAACACTGCCTAAATAGGACATAACAGGACAGACTAATATCTGCAACCCAGCAAAACCCTAGCAAAACTTCCAACACTTCTAATTTCAAAAATACTGAGATCACACGATCTCGCCACCCACTAAATCAGATCTCAGTGTGAACAAGGCTAACCCACAGCCACTCAAAAAGCAGGGAAAGAGCAATTGAACAAGTAACAGTGGCTACTGAAAAACAGAGAGTAGCACAGGCCCCAGGAGGGGACCCGGCTAACCTCCACAAAGGTGCAGACAAAAATGGAAATAGAAAACACAATAGAAGCAAGCAGAAAATATCTTATCTGAAGGTAGCAGACGAGGGGAAGACACCAGCAGACTTCCAAATGAACCAGGAAACAACAATTGATCACCGGCGAGGATCATGGTAAGGCAGCTACCTTATATCAGCCCAGTCAGTGACTCCTGATTGCCAGTCATTGCTGGTAGGTGAGGAGGACCTGTCATTAGATACAGCTTCAGTACCGTCAGCAACCACCAGAGGGAGCCTCAGCTCAGAAATTGTCTCCTGTTGTGAACGTGTTGTGCGGTTAGTTTAGGGTTCTGCAATCCATTAGTTTCCAACCTCTCAGGTGTTCGGCTGCCTTGCTGTTTTGCTCCTGTCCTCCTCAGTTACCAAATCATAACAGAATCACACGGCCTTACTGAAAATTCTATGGAAAAAAAAGGTTGTCAGAAAAAAAAGTTGTCAAAATTTTTTTTTTTATATTTCCATTTTTCCCTCTTTTTCTCTGGGGGCTGAGGAGGAATTTTTTCTTCAATGGAAATCAAGCATTTGTCCGAGCGTGTGGAGCAGCTTGCTGCTGAAGTTCGGAGTATGGCAATCTATCTCACTCGGATTTTGGGGATCGCTCTAAATTTTTGAATTTTAAAAATAACTGTAAGTTGTTTTTTGCCTTGAGGCCTACATCCTAGGGCAGTGATGGCTAACCTTGGCACTCCAGCTGTTGTAAAACTACAACTCCCAGCATGCCCTTGCAACCTGCAGCAGTTGAGGCATGCTGGGAGTTGTAGTTCTCCAACAGCTGGAGTGCCAAGGTTCGCCATCACTGTCCTAGGGGAATGCTGCACAGCAGGTTCAAAGTGTCATCTCCCTGATGCGCGGCGACCCTCAGGATTGGGCCTTTTCCCTGACACCTGGAGATCCTGTCTTGACTGATGTTGATGTGTTTTTTCAGGCTCTGGGGTTGTTGTATGATGAACCTAATGTTACTGATCAAGCTGAGAAAACCTTGTTGGCATTGAGACAGGGTCAGGAAGCTGCAGAGCTATACTGTCAGAAATTCCGAAAGTGGGCAGTCCTTACTAAATGAAATGATGATGCCCTGGCAGCTCTTTTTTGAAAGGGTCTGGCAGAGACTGTAGAGGACATTATGGTGGGATTTCCTGTTCCCTCCGGGCTCAATGACTCTATGGCACTGGCCATTCAAATTGACAGACGTCTACGTGAGCGTAGAAATATGCGAGATGTACTGACACCTTGTGAGCCAGCCCCTGAGCCCATGCAGTGTGAAGAAGTAGCTTCTGGAGCTCAGCGTCATGAGTTTCGTAAGCGTAATAAGTTGTGCTTCTACTGTGGAGATGCTTCTCATGCTATTTCCGTCTGCCCCAATCGGGGAAGACGATTTGCGCGCTCAGTTGTTTTGGGTAGTGTTCAGACTAAATTTCTTTTGACTGTTACCCTGATTTGCTACATGTCCACATTTTCGGCTCAGCCTTTTGTTGATTCAGGAGCAGCTCTAAACCTGATGGACTCTGATTATGCCAAACGTTGTGGTTTTCTCATGATACCCCTGCGGAAGTCTATTCCTTTGCTGGGTATTGATTCTACCCCTTTGGTGGAGAATAAACCCCAGTTTTCGACTCAGGTGATTATGCAGGTTGACCCAGACCACCAAGAGAATTGCAAATTTTTGGTGTTACATAATTTACATGACATTATTGTACTGGGTTTTCCTTGGTTACAGACTCATAATCCTGTTTTGGATTGGAAGTCTGTGTCTGTGGTCAGTTGAGGTTTTCAATGTGTTCGTAGTGACACTCCTGTTTTTTCTACCTCTCCCCAGTCAGAAGATGTCCCCGACTATTTGGTCAATTTTTCTGATGTATTTAGTGAGAGTAAATCTGCGTCCTTGCCTCCGTATAGGAGTTATGATTGTGCGATTAAGTTGGTACCAGGTGGTAAATTTCCTAAGGGTCGGCTCTTCAATTTATCTGTACTCGAGGATGATGCTATGCGATCGTATAACAAGGAGTCTTTGGAAAAGGGTCATATCAGACCATCCTCTTCACCCTTTGGCGCCAATTTTTTCTTTGTGGCCAAGAAGGATGGTTCATTGAGGCCATGTATTGACTATCATCTCCTTAATAAGATCACGGTTAAATATCAATATCCATTACCCCTGATTTCTGATTTGTTTTCCAGAGTGAAAGGTGCCAGTTGGTTTACCAAGCTTGACCTTAGGGGGAGTATAATCTTATTCGCATCAAGCACGGAGATGAATGGAAGATGACGTTTAATACCCCTGAGGGGCATTTTGAGTACCTATTGATGCCTTTTGGGCTCACTAATGTCCCTTCCGTCTTCTAGTCTTTCATGAACGATATTTTCCGGTAGTTGGTGTATAAGTTTCTGATCGTTTATTTGGACGATATTTTGATATTTTCCAATGACTGGGATTCTCATGTGGAACATGTTCGGAGGGTATTCCGGATTTTGAGAGAGAATGCTTTGTATGTAAAGGGATCGAAATGTCTCTTTGAAATACAGAAGGTATCGTTTTTGGGATTAATTTTGTCCCCATCTGCTATTGAAATGGACCCGGTCAAGGTTCAGGCCATTTGTGATTGGGTTCAGCCCACTTCATTGAAGGCTCTTCAAAGATTTTTGGGTTTTGCTCATTTCTACCGTAAATTTATAAGTAATTTCTCTGATATTCTGAAACCACTGACTGATTTAACCAAAAAGGGTTCTGATTAGTGTTGAGCGATACGATACTGCAAATATCGGGTATCGGCCGATATTAGCTGTATCGGGCTTTCGATTCCGAGTACCGATATTTTCGTCATATCGGATACCGGAATCGGATTTGTCACTGTCACTGTGAGTGTCCGTCGGTCGGGTCTGTCAGGAGTCAGCGGCACTTACCTGGCAGAAGATCTCCGGCGGTCACGTCCTGGACTGCTTGATGGCCGCCATTATCTTCTCCCTGGCGGTCACATGCAGTTTTTCGCGATAACTGCAGTGACTGCAGGGTAATCCCGGCCGTAAACCAGTCCGATGATGTCACCGCCGGGGAAGCAGGTAATCAGCTGTGCTGCGCCGGGATGACAGGCCCTGCCTGCCTGCCTCTGATGTCATTCTGATGTAGCAGAGCTGGATCGTCGTGGGACACTCGTTACTATGGACTGCGTCGGACAGGTGGTATACTGCTGTTTTTTTTTTTTTCATTTTTTTACAGGAGATCGATGGCGTCGCAGGATGAGACTGTAATAAAAGTAATGAAAACTGTGGTTTTTTTTAATTAAATTAAAAAACTTTTTTATGAACATTCACCCGTCCGGGTACATCAACAATTTAACTATTTACATACAGGGACCCTGTCCGGGTTATTTATAATTCTTTGGCAGGGGTGTTCCAGGTACCACCTGGTACTCTTCTGATGCTTGCCAAACATCCGAGACACCAAGGACCACCAGGACCTGATGACGTCGTGTGGCCTGTACAGTCAAGTCGTGACCCGCTATCTGTGTCTGTGTGGCCACCTCTTTCGTCTCCCTCCGGGTCTGGAACCCTATGTCCCGGACTGTACGAACCCCAGGGGGCCTAACAGGCGCCGGGTACGGGCCAGCTATCATTATCATGTCCATAGCTGGGGCTGCTGAGGAGACCACTGAGGGAGGCTGGGGAGATTTACGGCGTGGGGTGGGCACTTGTGCAGAGGCCTGGATGTGGGAGGCTGAAGGCTCCGAGGGTCTCACTGGTTCCTGACACTCTGGGGACCAGGGGTCGCACCTGGTGACATTTAGGGCATACCATCCATTGTAACCCCAGTGTCGGGTGTAAGTTACCAAGTCTCCTGGCAACAGGTCCCTCCCCGGGTGTCCTTCTGGGAGGTGAGTCTCCACGTCCCGCCGGGTCACAAACACTTCTAAATAAAGTCCAGGCTCCTGGATGAAGCCCCAACCAGCTTTCAATTTAAAGCTCCGTACTGCACCCTTACGCCGCGGCTCCCTCACCGTACTTTTATCTTTTCTCATCCGGTCCTTATCTTCCCGGTCCTTCTCGATGTGACGTTGGCGAAGCTTCTGGGATTCGCGCTGCTCCCTTTGTCGCTCGGCTTCTCTCTCCCGACGTCTCCACTCTTCCTCTTGACGCCGGTTGTAATTCTCCTCCACCAGCATCTCCATGTCTCCACCATCAAACTGCAGCTTACGATGTCCGGTTTGCGGCAGCTCTCCTGGCGCCCGACAGTCCTGGCGGCGCTCACCTGCGGAGGAAGCAGCCGGCTCTGGAACAGATGACAGTCGGGGCTCCGGTACAGACAGGTAGACCTCTGGTGCCTACGCGGCCTCCTCCATGAGGAGGGTGTCGCTTCTTCTGTCTCAGCGACGGGGGCAGACAGCGGGATCTGGGGTGCTGACGGTGCAGCGTTTTTTGCAGGAACGGGTGCCTCCACTGCGACAACGTCAACCGGATCACATTGCAAGGGCTGGGATGCCCGCACGGACTCCTCTACTAGAACGGGTGCCTCACCTTCCGGTACAGACACTTCAGGTAAGAGGGATTGGCGCCGCTCCAAGTTTAGTTTTAGGGCACGCCAGCTTGCTTCCATCCTGGTGACCTCCTCCCGGTGCCGGGCCAGGCCTCTTGGGGTATCCTCCGCTTCTTGCAGCGTAGGAGGGTTTCCAGGCCGGGTGCCCAACGGTGGTTCCGTGGCGATCGGGTCGCTTCCGTAGCCATCTCTGCCAAGTCACATGTGTCATTAGCATCTGGAGAGGGCCCCTCTTTTGTAGTGAGGCAGGACCTTCGTGTTAGTTTCCGCACACTGAGGAGGATGAGGAGGCGGAACTCAAGAGCTGTGGGGCATGATCTTACATTGCAGTACCATTTAGAGTGGTCGGCCATCGTTTTCGCGCCACTGAGTGAGTGTACACCCACGAAGAGCACGCCCTTCTTCTTCACCAGTGCCTCGTCGTGACGCAGATATGGCTGAAAAATGGCAAATACATTCTCTGATGATTTTAGCAATTCTCAAGCACAAAACCAGTTCAATTCAGGCACACAGGACTCGCTTATAGCGAGCTACAGAATCCTGTTCGTGACGCCCAAGTTGAGTTGCACAGAGCCAGAGGTTTTGGGGGTACTCGGCACCGAGCCCGTCGACTTCTATGGGGTATGTCACGGCTTTACCCGGCAATTGAATCAGAGTCTATTTTACTATGTAGAAGTGTATAAACTATAAATATATGTATATATATATGTCACAATGACATGTATATATATATATATATGTATTCTATGTGTGTATATTTTGTGTTTACAACGAAAGAAAGTGTTTTTTTAGTTGCGATATTTTGTTCCCATAGACTTACATGGGACTTCCGGTATCGGAATCGGATATCGACGATATTTAGTGATATCGGCGATACCATTCCGATCCGATATTTTTAGATATCGAGCAGTATCGCTCAACACTAGTTCTGATGTTGTAAATTGTTCTCCTGGGGCAGTTTCTGCGTTTCAGGAGCTTAGGCGCAGATTCACTTCTGCTCCTGTTCTATGGCAACCTGATGTTTCTCTACCATTTCAGGTGGAGATAGATGCTTCTGAGATTGGTGCAGGAGCCGTTTTGTCCCAAAGGGATCCTGTGACCTCTAAGATTAACCCTTGTGCCTTCTTCTCCCGAAAGTTTTCCCCAGCTAAACGTAATTATGATGTGGGGAATCGGGAATTATTGGCTATGACGTGGGCATTCGAAGAGTGGAGACATTGGTTGGAGGGAGCCAAACATCATGTTGTGGTCCTCATTGACCACAAAAACTTGATCTATCTCGAATCAGCAAAACGATTGAATCCCAGACAGGCCAGGTGGGCCTTGTTTTTCACATGTTTTAATTTTGTGGTCTCCTTCCTCCAGGGTACTAAGAATGTTAAGGCGGATGCCCTCTCTAGGAGTTTCTTTGCGGATTCTATTGATGTGGCTGAGCCTACTGCCATTTTGAAGGAGTATGTCGTTCTTTCCGCTATCTCACCCGATTTGAGACCGGCCCTGGAGCAATTTCAGGGGATAAACCTGAGCATTGCCCTGCGGGGAAATTGTATGTCCCAGACCAATGGAGAGAAAAAGTTATGTCTGAAGTTCATTGCTCTGCGTTGGCTGGTCATCCTGGTTTTTTTGGTACTAGAGATTTGGTGAGTCGGTCCTTTTGGTGGCCCACTTTATCTCGTGATGTCAGGAATTTTGTGCAGTCCTGTGAGACTTGTTCTCGTTCATAACCCTGTTCTCGCTCTAGTGGATTGTTAATGCCACTACCGGTGCCCAGGAGGCCGTGGACCCATATTTCTATGGATTTTATCTCCGACCTCCCTGTCTCTCAGAGAATGACTGTCATTTGGGTGATCTGTGATAGATTCTCCAAGATGATTCATCTTGTGCCACTGCCTAAGTTGCCATCCTCTTCTGAGTTGGTACCCTTGTTTTTTCAGCATGTGGTTCGTTTGCACGGTATTCCGGAGAACATTGTGTCTGACAGGGAGTCCAGTTTGTTTCCAGATTTTGGAGGACATTTTGTTCTAAACTGCGAGTTCAGCTGTCTTTCTCCTCTGCGTTTCATCCTCAGACCAGTGGGCAGACTGAGAGAACAAACCAGACTTTAGAGACTTATTTGAGATGTTTTATGTCTGCGAATCTGGATGACTGGGTCTCTTTTTTGCCCCTGGCTGAATTCGCTCTTAATAATAGGCCAGTTCTGCCACTCTGATGTCCCCTTTCTTCTGCAATTCCGGGTTTCATCCTCGATTTTCTTCGGGGCAAGTGGAGGCTTTTGTCTGTCCGGGTGTTGACTCCGTGGTAGAGAAAATGCACAAGATTTGGGATCAAGTAGTGGATAAGTTGTCTCTCTCTCAGGAGAAGGCCCAGCGGTTTGCCAACCGGCATAGGACTGATGGTCCTCGGTTTAAAGTGAGTGACTTGGTTTGGTTGTCCTCAAAGAATATCCCTATGAAGGTTACATCTCCAAAGTTTAAGCAAAGGTTCATTGGACCTTATAGGATCTTGAAAGTCCTTAATCCAGTTTCTTTTCGCTTGGCTCTTCCAGGGAAGTTTAAGATTCATAACGTCTTCCACAAATCTTTATTGAAAAGGTTTTTCGAGCCAGTGGTTCCTATGGCTGTGCCTCCTGAGCCTGTTTTGGTTGAGGGCAATCTGGAGTATGAAGTGGAGAAGATATTGGAGACTTCAGTACTTGGTTAAGTGGAGAGGTTACAGTCAGGAGGACAATTCTTGGGTGTTTGCTTCTGACATTCATGCGGAGAAACTGGCTCGTGCCTATCACCGAGCTCATCCTGATCGGCCTGGTGGCGCAAGTGAGTGTTCGGTGACCCCTCCTCAAGGGGGTACTGTTGTGAACGTGTTGGAGACAATTTCTAAGCTGAGGCTCCCTCTGGTGGTTGCTGACAGTACTGAAGCTGTATCAAATGACAGGGACTCCTCATCTGCCAGCGATGACTGGCAATCAGGAGTCACTGACTGGGCTG
Organism: Oophaga sylvatica; assembly: GCA_033576555.1. Classification (NCBI taxonomy): domain Eukaryota; kingdom Metazoa; phylum Chordata; class Amphibia; order Anura; family Dendrobatidae; genus Oophaga; species Oophaga sylvatica. Next base: position 177,960,354 of record JARQOD010000002.1, read on the forward strand.
ATATAAGGGAGCTGCCTTCCCATGATCCTCGCCGGTGATCAATTGTTGTTTCCTGGTTCATTTGGAAGTCTGTTGGTGTCTTGCCTTTGTCTACTACTTTCAGATAAGATATTTTCTGCTTGTTTCTTTTGTGTTTGCTATTTCCATTTTTGTCTGCATCTTTGTGGAGGCTAGCCGGGTCCCCTCCTGGGGCCTCTGTTTTTCAGTAGCCACTGTTATTTGTTCAATTGCTCTTTCCCTGCTTTTTGAGTGGCTGCGGGTTAGCCTTGTTCACACTGAGATCTGATTTAGTGGGTGGCGAGATCATGTGATCTCAGTATTTTTGTAATCAGAAGTGTTGGAAGTTTTGCTAGGGTTTTGCTGGGTTGCAGATAGTATTCTGTCCTGTCCTTTCCTATTTAGGCAGTGTTTGACCCCAGCGTTTGCTCACTCTATTTTCTGCCTGCGTTTGTGTTTCATCTTGTCTAACCCCCATTATATGTTCAGGCGCTGCCTATTCCTTTGGGGCTCTACTCCGGGGCAGTTAGCTTTCCTGTTTCTATCTTAAGGTGTAGCTAGCTCTCCGGTTGTGCGGTTATTTTAGGGATCTGCAACCCATTAGTTTCCAACCTCTCAGGTGTTCGGCTGCCTTGCTGTTTTGCTCCTGTCCTCCTCAGTTACCAAATCATAACAGTCTCCAATACGTTCACAACAATTGTGGCACAGAGACCTGTCAGGTCTGTGAGTGGCAATACATGCTGCCGGCCAATCAGAGGCCAGCAGGTGACGTTGGCATGCACGTGACTGGGAACACAATGCAGTGACGTCATGCGCTCCCCATCGCTTGTATGCTGAAGTCAGCCACCAGAATGGAGGACATACATATATTTCAGGTTGTGGGGCCTGGTCCAAATCTTGCATCGGGGCCCGTTAAACTCTAGTTACACCACTTCTCTCAGGTAGTAGACAGCATTAACACAAGCATGCAGTTTCTTTGTCTAAGCAGGCAGGTTAATCAAAGTTCATAAATATTTTCCAGCAAAACAGATAAATGGCCTTTTGGTACCAGGCAAAACAAAATAGTCAATATAGTGGTACAGGGCCCAATATTGTCTTGATTCTGACCACATAGTCTGACCAGAGGTGAGAGGTCTTGTCAGCTGCCACATATACTAGAGGTGTTTGCACCTCTACTCTCAAAGAATCAAAAGTTTAGTGGCCCTTTCTCATCTAATCATTCATAACAAACCTGTACTAATATATTGGTCTTATTAACCCTTTTATCACCTCCTATCCAGGATTCTGTCAGTTGCATGTCTACAGTATGCAATTAACTTTTGTTTGGTAGACTTGAGATTGAATTAATGTATTACATATTACATCATTTCTAGTGACCACTTAATATATTCTGAATTCTGATTCTATATGTTAAATTTTCTCTGACCCTTGGACATACTATAAACTAGTTCACGTCATGATTCCCTGTTTTCCACAGCTTCTTTAAATTGCTTGATGTTCATTCATGTGTCATTCTTAATGGTATCCAACCAACAGGTCTTTAGTCTCCCATTTTCTCCCATTTATCACTGACCATTCCAAGTAGCATTTCGTCCTGAATTCATCACATCTCAAAAATAGGTAGGCAGGGGTGTCATTAGCCACTTTTATTTGGGGGCCTGTGCCCCGACGCATAAGTTCAAAGGCCTGTATCACCTGTGCTACTTTTCAATTTTAAATAAAGCTTATGTTACTTAAATATACACTACTGCTGCCAGTCTCTGAGTCCATGTACGCACATTGATCCTCCTCACTGCTCATTCTCTTTTTAGCCACTTACTTACCGCCTCCCGCTCCCGTCTTCGAGCCTGTGTAGAGCGGCATCAGAGCAGACAGACTCAGAGACTCTTCAGCAGGAGGTGAAGATGGAAATGCTGACTGATTGCTGTCAGTTTCTTCAGAGAAGCAATGGCAGTACAGAGATTAGAATCAGTGATTTAGTGACTGTGATGCCAGAGCTCCATGCTATCTGGACAGCTCAGAATAAGACTTCTCATCCATACACATCACCAACCAAGCATGGGAGCTCCATGTTATCTGGTCTGTGCAGGATCAGGTTCTCATCCACACAAACAGCACCGATCTGAGTATAGAGCTTAGAGCACAGTCACTAAATACTGCTTATAATCTGTGACAGACCCCTGGAACTGGCCCCTCATTCTCCCGCATCCAGTTATCACTGTGTTATCAGTGGTTTTCCATAAAACTGCTGGTAACATCTACTACATTATCTGTACTAAGCATTATCACTGTGCTATCTGTGATTTACAGTATATAGTATATAGTATAGTAGATGTCACTCGTCCTCTGTAAAATCACTGATAACACAATGATTTCTCTCTGAGAACAGATAATATAGTAGATACTACCTGTAGTTCTAAGAGAGTTATCATGATTTCTCTCTGAGAACAGATAATGTAGTAGATGTTACCTGTAGTTCTAAGAGAGTTATCACTGTATTATCTGTGGTGGGCTGTTTTTTTTGGGGAGAAGGGTGCCAAATATTTGTCTCGGGGCTTGGGCCCCTGATCTTTTCTGACCCTAGCAATCCCCTGTAGGTCAGTTTCTGTCTAGTGATCTTGCTTTCCAGGGACAATTCTGGGTTTATATGATCAAGAGCATTTTTGTTGGTAATCTTAGCGGCCCATGGGATTCAAAGTAGTCTTCTACAGCACCAAAGCTCAAAGGCATTGTCTTACTACTTTCATAAGGGTCCAAATGACACAGCCATATGTTACAATTTGAAACACAATTTCAGTAATAAATATTACAATAAGGGAAGTGTTTAGACTGCCATATAACTTGGACGAGGATCGCAACGCAATGCTTGGACTTGCCGTTGGCTCTCCCGACCCGAGCGTCATAGCATGTATTTCTATTCAGCTCTCAAACTCAGGTCAGGAAAGCTGTCAGCCAGTCCAAGCATTGCTTTGCAATCCTCATCCAAGAGATGCGGCTGTCTGAATTTTGACTTAGGTTGGTACTATATAGTCACATGAACATGATCGTGACCTTATGTTATGCACTGTATGATGGAATTATGTAGAACCTGCATGGTACAATTATTTGTGCAGTTTATGAAACATGTCAATGTTCTTTTGTTTAAAAAGCTTTAAAATATTGTAGGTTTATATTTTTTTTTTATCTGTAGGTATAATATCCTAAAGGTACTGCCACACTAAACAATCCCGCTAGCGATCACGATAACGACGCATACTAATGCGATCGCTAGCGGGATTGTTTCTATATCGCTAAATGCGGCCACATTTAGCGATATAGTTAACGACGCTATCGCCGTTAGCGATCTTCTTAACGACTTTAGCGGTACAAAAGTACCGCTAAATCGCTAAGAAAAGGTGCCACACAGCGATAAGATACTTACCAGCGGGAGCGCCGACGAGAAAATAGGGTCCGGAACGATTCCAGCGACGAGCGAGATCACAGCAGGAAGCTCGTCGCTGGAAGCTGCCGCACTGAACAATATCGCTAACGGGATCGCTAAATAGTGACGTTTTTTAGCGATCCCGTTAGCGATATTGTTTAGTGTGGCATACCCTTAAGCGAGGATCTAGTGCTCAAAGTCTTCATAGATTCACAAACCTATATCAAAATTGCCTCTACTACTGAAAGAATCAATTGTGATTACGTGCACTGTATGTTGGTCATAAAAAAAAAAAGTTTCTTTCAACTGGACAACTTATCAATTAATTAATGAATTAGTTATACTAAACATACAAATCATTCCTATAATTACAGTAAGGATAAAATTATTTTTTAAGTAATGATGATGACTTACTGCATTTTCGGTTCTCTATCTCTGCAAAAGTAACTAGTCTAAAGGAAAAAAAATGCTATCGACGGAGAATAAGAATATTTTAAATTGCTTTGAAATCATTGTTTGACATTTGACTGACAGGTAAATTGTTATGTCATTTCACTATGTCATGGAATAATGTTACAATACTTATAGTTGGTTTTGTATTCTTGAATTCATAATAACATATTTCACTAAGGAATCACTTTTCAAGGAAATACAATTATCATTCATCCATGATAAAAACTTAAATAGTTTTGCCCACAGTACATACATGAAATATTTTAGCTACAGATCTTATCCTTTCATTTGTGAATACAGGTTGGATAATTTAGTAAACTAGTGCAATTTCAAGATATTAGCTTAACCTTTCCTTTCGTTATATAAATGGGGTCAGCGAAGATTTCTGATACCATGGTGAAAACTTAATTATTTAGGGATGACTGAGGTTCTATAAGACAAAGATTTTCCTAAAACTTTGTTCATGGTATTTTTCAAGAAAAAGTTGTCAAATATAAATATTATGATTATTTAATCACTGCTAGGTTTTAATGCAGCTATTATGGGAAACAATCCAAACAAATGGTTGTTTCTTTTTTTTGGAAATACTATCATTATGTAATAGTTTTAGGTTATTAAATGTGGAAAATATATGTTTGTATATATTTCATTACTAACAAACTTTGAAAATAAAAAAACATTGGCTTGTTTGACAAATTTTTATGGCATACTTAGACATATTTAGTCTAAATATGGCCTTACGCTAGAGATTTCAGATGACAATTTTTGAATAAGCTTATTTCATAATTGTTAATGTTCTGGGCTCTATTTATCATAATAATTTATATATTCTAAAAGGGAATCTTTTTCCTTGCAGAGAGTGCCAAACCAGCATAAGGAGACTTAAAAGCTATGCAATGGTCCTCTGGGACTTTAAATATGCAAATAACCTCTTCAGAGAGGAATATGATTTGAACTCTAGTGCCACATATTGGAGGTAGCAATCTCAAAAGTAAATATCAAGAAAATAAAGGGGAACCCCAAGTGCAATAGTGTCTTATCTAAGGGAGGAAAATAATGCTAGGTGAAAGAGGCAAATGTTCACCTATCGGGGTTTCTTAACCCCTTAACGACCGCCGATACGCCTTTTAACGGCGGTCATTAAGGGTACTTAACCACAGCGCGTTAATTAACGGCGCTGTGGAAAAAGTGAATAGCGCCCCCCAGAGGCGCATTTTCTCCGGGGTCTCGGCTACCGGGGGTAGCCGAGACCCCAGAGAACATGAATCGGGTCGGTTTTTACCGACACCGATGTTGCGATCGCCGTTATTAACCCTATAACGGCGACCGCAAAAAAAAAAAAAAGTTGTGCCATTTAATTTCTCTGTCCTCTGATGTCATTGGACATCAGAGGACAGAGAAAAAGGGTCCCCGGGACCACCATGTGGCCCCCAATGTCCTGTATGTGGCCCCAGGGCCCTCCGGTGTCCCCCGGGGCCGGCGCGATGTAGAAAATGGCGGGCGCATGCTCAGTGCGCCCGCCGCTATGTGCCGCTGTGCTGGGGGGGGATGGGCAAATATTCTCTGGGGTCTTGGCTACCGGAGGTAGCCAAGACCCCAGAGAACATGATCCGGGTCGGTATTCACCGATCCCGGTGTTGCGATCGCGTCTATGCAAGCATAGACGCGATCGCAAAAAAAAAAAAAAATGATTTCTCTCCCTCTGATGTGATCGCACATCAGAGGGGAGAAAATGAGGGTCCCCAGGTCCCCCGATCGCCCCCCCTATACTTACCGGTGTCCTCTGTCCTCCCACAGGCCCAGGATCCCGGCGTCTTCTTCCTGCAAAAAAAAAATGGCGGGCGCATGCGCAGTGCGCCCGCCCATCTGCTTGGCGGCAGATTCAAAAATTTTTTCATTCATTCTTCAGAAAGTGTATTTGATCACTGTGATAAACTATCACAGTGATCAAAATAAAAAAAACAGTACATAACCCCCCATTTATCACCCCCTTAGTTAGGGACGTATAATAAAAAATAGAAATTATATTTATTTTCATTTTTCTGTTAGGGTTAGGGTTATAATTAGGGTTAGGGTTAGCATTAGGGTTAGGGTTAGCATTAGGGTTAGGGTTATAATTAGGGTTAGGGTTAGGCTGGGTTCATACTGCGTTATGGCAGTCCGTTAGACGGACTGCGTTACACCGCGGTATAACGCGGTGTAACGCAGTCCGTTAGCGCTGCCATTCACCCCCATTTGAGGGCATCGCGACGCATGCAGTAAAGCGGCATGCGTTTGCGACGTGCCATCATTCAGTGACAAAGCCTCGGACGCGGGCTGCAGCGTCTAGTCTCCGTCACCGCTAGCGCAGATGAATCATCTGCTGATTCCTCTGCGCTAGCGGGTATAGCATAACGCGATTGCATTATGCTATACCGTTACCAGCCCGTCAACGCTATGTGTTGAACGGGCTGGTAAAACGCAAAATGAACCTAGCCTTAGGGTTAGGGTTATAGTTAGGGTTAGAATTAGGGTTAGGGTTACAATTAGGTTTAGGGTTAAAATTAGGGTTAGGGTTACAATTAGAGTTAGGGTTACAATTAAGGTTAGGGTTACAATTAGGGTTGGAATTAGGGTTGGGGTTTAGGTTAGGATTAGGGTTGGGATTAGGGTTAGGGGTGTGTTGGGATTAGGGTTGGAGCTAGAATGAGGGATTTCCACTATTTAGGCACATCAGGGGGTCTCCAAACATGACGTGGCGTTCAAAAAGTCAAATGGCGCTCCCTCCCTTCCGAGCCCTGATGTGCGCCCAAACAGTGGTTTACCCCAACATATGGGGTATCAGCATACTCAGGACAAATTGCACACCAATTTTGGCATTCTAATTTCTCCTGTTACCCTTGGGAAAATAAAAAAAAGCTGGCTAAAAAAATCATTTTTGAGAAAAAAAATGATTTTTTTTTTTCACAGCTCTGCGTTTATAAATTTCTGTGAAGCACTTTGGGGTTCAAGTGCTCACCACACATCTAGATAAGCTCCTTGGGGGGTCTAGTTTCCAAAATGGTGTCACTTGCAGGGGATTTCTACTGTTTAGGTACATCAAGGGCTCTGCAAACACAACATGATGCTCGCAGAACATTCCATCAAAGTCTGCATTACAAAATGGCGCTCCTTCCCTTCCAAGCACTCCCATGCGCCCAAACAGTGGTTTCACCCCACATATGGGGTATCAGCGTACTCAGAAAAAATTGCACAACAACTTTTTGGGTCCAATTTCTCCTGTTACCCTTGGGAAAATAAAAAAAAATAGCGGGCTAAAAGAATAATTTTTGAGGAAAAAAAATCATTTTTTATTTTCACGGCTCTACGTTTATTAATTTCTGTGAAGCACTTGGGGGTTCAAAGTGTTCACCACACATCTAGATAAGTTCCTTAAGGGGTCTAGTTTCCAAAATGGTGTGATTTGTGGGGGGTTTCGACTGTTTAGGCGTATCAGGGGCTCTCCAAACGCGACATGGCGTCCATTTCAATTCCAGCCAATTTTGGTTTGAAACAGTCAAACGGCGCTCCTTCCCTTCCAAGCCCTGCCGTGCGCCCAAACAGTGGTTTACCCCACATATGGGGTATCGGCATGCTCAGGACAATTGCACAAAAATTTTGGGGTCTTGTTACCCTTGGGAAAATAAAAATTGGGGTGAACAGATAGTTTTTGTGGAAAAATATGATTTTTTATTTTCACGGTTCTATGTTATAAACTTCTGTGAAGCACTTGGAGGTTCAAGTGCTCACCACACATCTAGATAAGTCCTTAGGGGTCTAATTTCCAAAATGGGGTCACTTGTGGGGGGTTTCCACTGTTTAGACACATCAGGGCTCTACAAACACGACATGACGTCCAGCCAATTCTGCGCTGAAAAGTCAAACGGCGCTCCTTCCCTTCCAAGCTCTGCCTTGCACCCAAATAGTGGTTTACCCCCACATATGGGGTATCAGCATGCTCAGGACAAATTGCACAAAAACTTTTGGGGTCTTGTTACCCTTGGGAAAATAAAATTGGGGGTGAAAAGATTGTTTTTGTGGAAAAAATATGATTTTTTATTTCACTGTTCTATGTTATAAACTTCTGTGAAGCACTTGGAGGTTCAAAATGCTCACCACACATCTAGATAAGTTCGTTAGGGGGTCTAGTTTCCAAATGGGGTCACTGGTGATGGGTTTCC